>JAWWES010000001.1:107833065-107869844 GCA_035583135.1 Lophotriccus pileatus
ATTGTGTCTTTCAAGACCTTTTTTCTATTTTTATGAAGTGTAAATATCTTTAAACTTACAAGTTTGAGCTTTTAAATTTAATCAGCCTGTTATTACACCACTGAAAGGTGTAACTTGCTTACTGAAAGAAGCAGATTTTCTATACTCCTATCATTACAATAATCTCAATAGATTGACATAAATTCTGCATGATAAAAGTGGGAAAATCAGAGGCAGTAGTACCATAACAAGTACATCTTGCTCTTCTGGAAAATGTGACTGTGAAACCATAAAGAAATTTTGAAGTGCTAAGTTTGAAGTTACTGAAGTTACTTTAAAGGCAACTGCAGAATCCTGGGACTTCAGTAACCAGCCCTAGTTCAGGAAGAAGGCTATAGAGGATTTTTTTGTGCCACAATTTACTTTGCTTATTTTTAAGGCAGTTAAACTTTCCTCTGCTGATACCTTCAGTGCACTACCATGTCTTCATTATGTATAAAACTTAACTTGCTGTAAGAAAACTTGTTAACTATGAGATCTGCAAAGGAGATCCAGAAAATTTCACAGGTCAAAATGCTGTTGTTTATTACATCACCTCTAAAATAACCAGAACGATCTGCAATTTAGTTCCCGAACAATTCATCTCCAAGTTGTCAAAATAAGCATCTCAGATGAATTACAGGGAAAGAGCACCCAGCCACCCTCATCAGCTGAATTTCTAACCAAAGAATAAGAAGGAGAAAATGCAAATAGATTTGCACCTACTCTGTCAGAATCCCATCAGCAGTGTCCCGTCCCTCCGGGGTGTCCCAGAACACTCTGGCTGTCAACTTGTTGGGCTCTGCGGTTTTCTCCTTCACGCTTGGGCACTGGATTCTTGGAGGTTCAGTATCTGTTGAAATAAATGGCACAGAAATGGGCACTGGTGCACCTGTTGGAGCTATGCATTACTTCACAGTTCTTTCCCTGCTGTCAGTGTAACCCAGGACCTGGCCCAGATTTCATCTGGCCTCCTCAACACTGGAGTGATCCCAGCCAAGGCATGCAAAGCCTGTACTTCTCACCTTTTTATAAGAACAGTAAGAGCTGACAATGATCAATCCTTTGCAATGCAAAAAACCACAAACCAACAAACAATTAAAACAAGTTATTACAAATTTCTTTATATAGATATGGTACACAGTATGTGTAGTACCATATATGGTTTCTTTATATCAGTTAAAAGGTAATGTCGACAAATGGACACCTTTGAACTTCAAGGAGGGATGTTGAAGATTGTATCCCAGGAGCTTCTGTTCTGTTTATCTGCATTCTTCTCTTTGTTTGTCTGTGAGGTAGATATTGTGATTAAGGGCATTTTTGAAGCACACTGAACATCCATTTCTCTCTGCATGATAATTTTTCATGTTACTCTCAACTGCTTATTTTTAGTGCAGAAATGGCAAAACTAGAAATAACAGAAGACTGGCACAATTGTCATTTTGAAGAAGACTAATGCTGCATTTGATTTTTTCCTAATAACTTTTATAATAATGCCTTAGGTAATAAAAAAAAAGAAAAAGTAGGTATGTTTAGAAGACTGTTTAACTGCTACCATAACACTGTGACTACTATTCAGAAGCAAAGGAACAGTGGTAATGACAGAAGACCCTGATGGAGGATAAAGGTGATGCACAGCTGCTTGTCTTCAGCTGCATTCACTGCCAGTCTTGACACTTGGTTCCTCAAGTTTCTTATTCACCTCCTTACTTTTAAAGGACCCTCCCATTATGTGTGAAAATCTGCTGACACTGCAGCCTGTGGGAGCTCTGCCCTCCTCTACAAAGCTACATTGCTGAATTAGGGTAAGAAATAACCCAGCATCACCAAGGCTGCTTCTGGTTCTGATTAGTTCAGTGTGGTGACCACTCACCACTGTGGACAGTATAAATCAAATAAATGTGATGCTGAAATAAAAGCCAGAGCGGCATTTAAGGGCCTGGTGTTTAAAACTCTTAATTAATCAGAAAGCTCACTGAGCTATTTAATGCAAAGAAGACTGGTTGGCATGAACTAGCTTGGACTTCCATACCATAAAGGCAAACAATAAGGTTACTGTGGGAACCAACTCACCAAGAGTGCAGGGGAAGCAGACTTTTTGGGGGGACTTAACATTTCTGGGAAGGATATTTGCTTTGGTCATTTCAGCTGCCTGTTAGCATTCAACAGGCACTAAATAAACTCAACCAGAATAATTTTTCTTTGAAATAGATCAAGAGAAAGCAGCTGTCCGCTAAAGAGGTTTTTTAACTGTGGTCTCTACTGGGATGTGTTAAACACCAAACAGTGCTCACTGCTCCTTTTTTTCATTCCCTTGTCCAAAGTTACGGCCAATTTCCAGCACATTAAGAACTCTAGCCACAGCCTGGTTGAAGGAAGACAGGTCTAAAAAACCCCCAAGCCATTTCAATGCAGAGAAGGTGACCAGAGGCCATCCAGGCAATACACAAGTGACAAAACTGAAGCACAACTACCCCAAGGAAACCTTCAGTAAAATGTATGATGTGAGAAAGGTGCCCACCTGCAAGTCAGAAAACTAAACTAGTTCCAAAACAAACCCTAACAGAGGAACCCACAACGTTGCTGACTTGAGGGTGGAAAATTGTCCTGTAAGTGCTGGAGTGTCAGACCCTTATTTAATAAGTATTCCTGGGCAGAGCTGGAGCCAGAACATGCTGCAAAGGTCTCTGACTTGGTACAGCAAGTCTTAGCTTTTACTGCAATGTCAGTGCTGAAACACCAATGAAAAGCCAAGCGGATTTATTTAAGCTGTTTAGCAGGGCTATGTATTAAATGTCAGAATCTCTCCTGCAAGGTTTAAATCATGGACATGGAGATTGAGTTTTCATTAAAAACGTGGCACTGTTCAGTCACAGTCTTGCAAGCTGTCATTTTTCTTGGCTATCTGGCAGCAGCAACTGGTACTCTGGCTCCGTGTGGGGAAATGGCATTGCAGACATGCCATCAGGAGTTCAGCAGTGGAATACTCAATTTTAAATCAGCCTTTTGAAGTTTGTGGAGGAAAATGCAAAGTTTTCAAATAGGTTTTAGATTTTGGTTGGGGGTTTTTTGTTTGTTTTGGTTTTTGTTCATTTGTTTGTTTGGTTTTGTTGTTGTTGTTGTTGTTTTTTGTTGTTTTGTTTTGTTTTGGGGGGGCTTGGTCTTGTTTTTGTTTTTTAAACATACTCCAGGAATTGCCCATATTAACAATTTAAACAAAATTTAAAGAGCTTGTTCTTTCTCATGGTTTGTTAAAGGTTTACATTCATTTGCTTTGTGAATCTGGGATGGCAAGAGAAAAGAAAGAGAGGGATGGTTCTGATTGCTCACTCAATAGTCTGTATGGGATGGGCAAACTGTTGTTCCATGAATATGCCGTTATTGCTGATGACATGAAAAAATGGCTGGAAGTTAGTTCAAAACATTAGTCTCTGTCAAAAGCATAAAGAGATGAAATCATAAAAATGGGGATGAAAAACATTGTCCTGCTCTCCCCACCCGCCAGCACAAGGAATTGATTTGTATTTCAAAACAGTCATTATCAAGGCCTGTGTGATCACTGACTCAGAGTGCAAAGCTTGTTTCAGATGGAAGCTGTTAGTGACTATCTATCAATACAGCCTTAGGATGTGAGAAGAGGATGACTTTGCTTGGTGACAGACAACCTCTGTTACACAATCAGCAGGAAAAGGAAACCCTTCTAGAAGAAAAGACATTGACATTTTTCTCTCTTCTAGAGGAAAATACGTATTTCAATATATGTTACAGAGCATTAGGGTTAGAGTGGAAGTATTACTCAATCTTCAGCTAACTGATGACCAAAAGCAGCTATACATTGATCTTTTTTAACCACAGTTATTTCAGCAACATGAAGGAAGGACAGTAGACAGTCAGTCTACTTTGTTAGGCCTGAATACTCACTATCTGTAAGGACTTCTGTGACAGCTAAAACTGACCTATTTTCTGTAATTCAAAAATATATCTTTTCCCCCCTTTTAATACCTGTTTCATCACTAAAAGGCCTTATGTCTTTGCTACACAGGTCTTCACTACTTCATTGTGAAGCCCACATAATTTTGTGCAAAAAATTCAAAGCAGGGCAGTAAAAAAGGATAGAGGAAAGCCCCTTGTTTCCAAAAGCATTTGAAGTGCAGGTCTGAAGTAATTTTTGACATACTCAATGCCTAAAGCTGTGGAATTATGTTTAGTCACATAAAATTTTCTATACTTCCTATCAGGAGGTCAAAAGATAACCTTATTAAACAATCTGCTAGCTACATAACTCACTATTTGCATACAGGAACTGTGTGCACACAGGATTTGAAGGGGCTTTCTCCACCCTATATGGTATTACCAGAACTTAAATCAAACCCACTTTTACTGGGTTACTTGGGACTTGCAATCACACCCTTTGCAACAGGTACCTTGCACTTTTGGAATAAAAAAGAAGTGTTAGTGCTGATATAGCCTCTTTTTCTTTCGTTTAAAACATACTCACTTACTTTACTTTGCAAGACAGCATCCTTCTGTGATAAACAACCCATTGCTGCAAACAGACAATGTTCTGAAAGTGCCAGGAAATACAGGAGATAATATTTTACCATTTCCAAACTTAAAAGGGTTTGTTTTGCTTCCTCTGCCCACACTACTGAGAAGGACAAAGGTTGTTTTTGTAAATGAAAACAAGAGATACCACAAACAGTCTAGATCTAAGCATCTCATTTCTACATTTGTACAACACCAAATAAGAGGAAACCTGAACAAAATTTTACAAACATCAGGCCACAGTGGAGAGACTCCAAAACCATTTGCTAACCTAGACTGAGCCACAGGCATTCTGAGGAAAACCAAGTTATCTTGCACAGAAAACACTGAGCACAAATGCTTTACCACCCACAAGCTGAAATTACTGGTAGCCAATTCAGATGGCCAAAAAATGCTTTCCTTTGTGGGTGGCTGCTGAAGCTTTTATCAGAGGCTTCCCAGAAAAAAAGGGCAGCCAGCAGCTGAGACTCCACTATCTGATGAAATTTCATTAGTAGTCAGGAAAGTTAAATTTCAATGTTTGTTTATCTCTCTTTTGATTTATGTGTATGGAAACACTTATTCCAGCTGAGGTTCCCAGGAGACCACTGACTACGTAATGAAAATTGCTGGCATAAGTAACATGACATTTAAATTAGCTGCAACCATGCTGGTAACTACAGTCCATTCATATTCCTTGGATATATTCGGAGACCATGATCCCAAGGAAGAAAAACAACAGGTCAGACAAAGGGGTTTTTTTATCATTAAGCTGCAGAGAGTGTGACAGAACTCCAGCACAGAGAACATTCCAGAAGAGCAGGACAGTAATTACAGGCTACCAAGGAGTCACCCAGGAGATCAGCAAAGCAGTGAAAAGTGCTGACCATTTACACCAGCCTCATCTTCATTAAAGTGGTAATGCTTGGAGCTTGTGTGTAAAAAGGATATTTGCTTTGGATAAAGTACTGAGTGACAGAACTTTGCATCCCTTGGAAAACTGTTCTCTGCTTCCTTAAGAGGGACAGTTGCTTTTTTTCCTCCTCATTAACTGGATGAAAAGGCTTTTTGGAATCTATTTGCAGGACTTGGGCACTAGCAGGTACCTCAAGATGTGAACTTCCCAGGATGAAGACCCAATATTCTACTTACCAACGCAGGACGCTGGCCGGCCACTCCACATTTTGTTGTCCATGCACGTCACTATCCTGTCTCCTTTCAGCTGGTATCCAGGAGAGCAGTAATACTCACACCTGGAGCCAAAATAGGCACCATCCAAACACTTGAAGCCCCCATTGGTTGGCATGGACAAGGTGGGGCAGCGTTTTTCTGGAAAAGGAAACAAAGACTTCTGGAAACTTGTTATTTTCCCCCTTTAGAGTTATGGGGTATTACACAGAAATAGAGATGCAGCTGGCAAAGGACAAGTGGGAGAAATTCTTGTTCCACTAGAGGTTTTTCCGAACTGTTCTTATTAAATGCATTTGAAATTTAACTCTACATTAGCATTAGAGTGGCCTAATACAACATTTATATGGGAAAAGGTACCTATTCCTCTCTTCTCAGAAAATGTTTTAATGCAAGATCCCATTTAGACAGTAGTAAAACTTGTGTCAACTTAGAAAGTCCAAGATGGGCAATATTTTAAAGCAGCTTTATGACTCCGTCATGACACTATTTCCACAAATCAAAATCCCACACTCCCTATCTGCCGTGAGCATTTGTACCACTCAGATACTTATCGTGCCATGTACCCCTGTAAGACCCTCAGCAATAAACTAATATACATATCCAATTATATTATCAACCTTTGAAAGTCAGTAACAACCCAAAGATCAAAGACAAATTTGCTGTCTGGTGAACCTGCAGGCCAAGTCTCACACACACATTTCGCAGCCACTTACGTTTGCACAGCACTTTCCCAGACCAGCGTTTGCTTGACTGACAAATCAGCTGGTGAGGGCCGTGCAGTTCGTAGCCTTTTTGACAGCGGATATCACATCTTGTGCCCAATACATTCTTGTAATATTCCCCTTGAGGTGTCCTGCAGTTTGCATAGCCGTGTTTCACTTTAATGGGCGAGCACCACGGTGTTTCTGGCACAGAGAAGTAAAAAATCCAAACATAACAATTAGAAAAATGTTAAAATGCAGACACAAACATAAAATCGCTTTGTTTATTCATGGTCACAGAAAAGAAATGGGAAAAAATGCCTTAATTAAAAAGCCATGAATCCTCAGAGTGCAGAACAATGCAGAGAGGTGCAATAAGTTTTACGCATCCAAATGTCAGTCCTCCAAAGACTGGCAGCTCTTTTTTTATGACAAACATTAAAGATTGTAGCCATTAGATTGGAAGGGGTTGAGAGGATAACTGGGTTTTTACTATACTTCTTGTCCATGGAATAAGTGTGCCACCATGTGGGCAGTTTGATGACAGCTGGAATGTTTTTCCCTCCTGTTTTCAAGTAGACACATCTAACTGCTCTGTGATAAGAAAAGTTTGCATTAGGAACACCTTTGGCCTAGCTGTAGTTGTCAGCTCTCTACATTTAGCTCTCTTACTGCTCATCAAGGTTAAAAATCTTCCACTTCCATAACAATTTGTGCACTAAGGACAGTGCCTTGGCAGAACTCTGTGATGGTTTAAGCTCTCCCACAGTTAGAACGAATGTCACTTACAAAAATCATATTGTCAATGTCAAGCTCGTGTGTGCACATCCTCCATGTGCCAGAACAACTGTTCAGAGCTTAAGTACAGCTCCAATTTTTCAAAGTTAGCACTCAGGATTAAGCCTGAACTGAAACGTGTGAAGTGTGCAAGAGCAGCTGCTCCCCTGCTGTTCTCGGCAGTTCTGTGGTGCTACAATGAAACATTCAAATACTCTTTACAAATAAAACAGCCTTCTAAATCTGAAGGCAAGTGTCCAATCCAACAGACAAGTGAAGAGCTTTTCAGAAAAATCTGACTTTATCTCTCTCTTTTTGGTAGTAATTTATAGCTTCCAAGGGCAACATGCATTTGGCCACACATATGCACAAAAGCATATATATACACATATAAAGCAAATATCTGACAGCACAAACCCCTGCACTTCCTACTGTCAAATCCTTTAGTGGATGTCAATGTTCATTCACAAGCATACTATCTACTTAACACATATTCAGAAAACTGAACCCAAGCAGCATAAAATTAAACTAAGTTCTATATGTTCTCAAAACTCTCAACGTCGTGTGTCCTACTCTTCACCTCCAAACATGGGTGGAGGACTACCTTTACTTAGTATCATGGAAATGTAGTCTGAAGTACAAGAACCACTTTCTAGTTGCTCTTGGATGCAGGACAGTGACATGGATGGATCTGCCAAGTCAGAAGAAAGCTGGAATTTGGCTGTGACTTCACAGCTAGTGTTCCTACCAAACTAATACGAAAAAGGGAAACACACATACATAAAACTGCATCTTTATTAACTAGGCAGGGCTACACTTTAAAATATGCAGGATATGGGTACCATCTTCTTGTGAGGATTTAACACCATACTATGATGCTGATGGGTGCAGTATCAAGCAGAGATTTTCCCTTCCCAGCCAAAGTTTCACATCCTTTGTTTAGCTTTGACAACAGGGTGCACCAAGAAAACTGGCAGCTTCTCAGTAGGAATTTCCTACACAAGGACTGACTAAGCCTGCCCCTTTCTCAGCTCCATGATTTGAAAAGGACAATCTGGGAGAGAAGGAGGGAGGGAGGAAGGGAGGGATTGCAAGGCAAAAAGAGAAAGATGACAGGTCTTGAAATCCTGTGTGACAACGTGTGACGTGTGGGAGGGACATGAAAAAAATTCTGAACTTCACGAGAAAGATGGGAAAAAACCTCCAAACAAACAAAACACAAAGACTTTTAGCCTTCATACTCACAAAGTCAAAAGAGACATTTAAAAATAGTTTCTAGATCATCTTTGGCAGATATTTACTTCTAGCTCTTGATTCCTGTAGTTATTATGTACATTTTCCTACACTATTTGGATCAGCTCCACACATAAATAAACAAAAATCAATACAGCCTGTTTTATTTCTCATACATGGGATATTTATATTCAGTGCACAATGTCTCTAGGACATATTTACACTTCCCCAGTGGAAACTACAGTTTACATCTGTATTTTGCTGTGCTGGTCCTGAATAAACACAAACAGCATCTACAGAGACTAATTATCAAGTTTTGGACTAGACCAAGGGCACATTCCTCTAGACTAGTCTGTTTCTGAAGCAGTTGTATTTTACTGTGACATGCTTATTTTTGTCTTTCACCAATACACATGAAAACCCTTCACAAAGATGTATAAGTGACATTATTCCCAGTGTCACCAAATACACAATAACTGAGGCACAGGCCAGTCTAACAGCACCCAGCAGCTTAGGGTGAGAGTGCAGTTCAGCTTTCTGGCTCAGCCACACAATTCATCTCCCGGAGAAATCCTCCTACTCCTGAGCTAACAACAGTATTCCTATAATCTCCCCTTCAGTGGTCTCATGCCATAATTTCCAGCTTTTCTGTCCCACTTGTTCCTCTAATGCTCAGAGACCCTAAACTTCCAATTATTTACAAGCCCGAGCATGTAGGATCTCCTTACCTCAGGGGGAGACCTCAGTTTTTCTGCAGAAGGTTTTAAATCTGAAGTTACCAAGAAAACACTGACTGAAGGGGCAGAACTGGGTGGATGAAGACTCATTTGGGCTGAGCTTTTGCCCCAGCCAGTTAGGTAATCCTTCAGCAAATCAGTTCAAGATATTTCTGCCTCAGGTCTTCCACACATATAAACTCCAAATGCACATCCGAATGCTGATCTCCTTTGTAAAGGGTGTTAAGACAAATATGCTATGCAACATGATGAAGAGGCTAATAATAACAATAAAAAAGGCAAAGCAGCTGTTTCAGGTATTGCAAATTGCCTGAGTTCTTCTGTAAATTTTTGTGGGTTTACAAACACACTTGCCTTAAGCAAACAGCTGCACATATATTTTGAAAAGAAAAATGGCCAACAGCTAACAAATGCAGTTTAATGCACAAACACAATACTGAAAAAGAAAATGCCTTTCCACTGGAGTGCTGCTGCAGCTACAGTGGTCTACAGAGGGAAACAAAGCAAGGCTCTTAGGGAGGGGTAAAATACATCTTATGCTGGACCAAATGATACTGCCAGAAAGAAAAACAATAACAAACACACTTTTGGATGCAGATAACTTGCAAAACATCTGTTTGATCTAAAACATTGTAATACTCTAGAACTGATTGTGATTAGAAGAAAGTGGGTGAGGCAGGGTTTACAAGGGGCAAATATCTGCGTTCTGACCAACTGATACTGCTGGAAAAAAAACCCTAGCTAACTTGAAAAGCACATCAAACGATACAACAAAGTTTGAGATCAAAGTTTGTTTATATTTAATTGAAGGCACATATTGGTTTTCAAAGGGTAAGCAGCTATATGGAGTACTTGTAGAATATTAGGTTTGTGTGGAGCCCTGAGAGGTCACAAAGCTGTTCCCTGCCTCAAGGCAAGATCAGCCGTGTTCCTGAAGGCTTTGGGAATTAGAAAAGTTACAGTTTCCCCAGGCACCTCTTCTGGAACTTCACCAACTATACCAGGCTCTGTTCACTTAACTGAAATTTGAGTTTTTAGGTACCAGGACCCATGTACTGTTTTTTTGTTTAATAAAAAGTTCGTGCCTTAAAGCAAACTAGGAAGAACTAGAAAGTTCCTCCGCGACACAATAGCCTGAATTATCACTTGGTAGTAAAACATTTCAGAGACTTGATGCTGTGTTTGAAAACACTGGAAAACAGGCAGCAAGCAGAAATGGTTGAAGTCCCAGTAGTGCCTCTACAGCTGGGGCTACTGTTTGATCAGTATTTGAGAAAACACATTAAGAATGAACATCACCAGAGCAGTGGCACTGGAGATGTGATGAACACAGGAATTATTGTACACAAGAAACCCTTTCTCGTGAAATGTGATCACAGACAGCCGTGCTAAGTGGCAGGAAGGAAAGCACTTTTGGGGCATCATTTCCCCCAACTCCTTGGCCCTGTCAGCCTCAGCTGAGCACTTCCTTCACAAGCAGCATGCAAAGTGACCAGCTGTACTGTTGCTTGCTGGTACACCAGCCAACAGAGCTGAAGGTTCACCAGGGAGGAAGGGAAAACTCTTTAAAAATGCTGTGGGCACAGAAAATCTTGGCGACGTTTCTCTGGAAAGCTGAGCAAGTGGAAAAACATCCAGATGAAGACAAAAGGGTTTAGTAGGAGGTCGATTTTCGCCCCTCCCAGTAAACTGCCATGTTTTGTTTGCAGATGTCAAAGAGGATGAATTTGTGTGCTTGCTTGCACTGTTTAGTGAGTATGTGTGCAAAGAAGAAAACCAATGCTGCTTATGTTCGTTAACAGAATCAGTTAAGAAAATCCATTTAGTTATTTGTTATTGGGAAGCTTTATTTGCTGAGCAATGGGTCACACCCAAAATGCTGGACTGGACATCTGAGGAGAAGCTCTGAACATTGCTACACAGCCCATTTTTCTTGCTTTGTCTTTCTCCACCCCTTTCCCTCAAAGCCAACATAAAGAAGTATGCTAATGAAGACTGAGCCTTTTCTACTCCAATGCTTTACACTCTTAGATTCACATTGTCTGTTCCTCAACATTTGGCAGTACTGCTTCCAAATTTGGGGCAGTTTTTAATATCTGTGTGAACGAGTCACTATGTTTCACTTACCCTGGTGACATTTTGGCTGACATGAGTATTATTCATTTTGGATCACCATATAAATGGAAATTATAAAGAATCCACATTTTAACTACTTGCCTGCCTTGGCATGAATTGGCATTGATTTATCTTCATGGTCTCTGGAATTCTTTTTCTATGTGTCTGCAGAAGACCACATGTTAAAAGGCAAAGAAAAATGAGTTTACCTAAATAAAGCTTTAGAGAACTATTTGTGCTTGTGTTTGAAAGCAGAATGTTATACTGAAGTATTTTACTGGAAGGAACGTGAGACATTTATGAAAACAGCAATGTAGTCATGACAGCCATACTTTCCCCTTTGTTGTTCATAAATGTCTGAATTATTTTATGACTTACCTCTTACACAGTCCATTGATTCTTTTCAGAGGATCAGTAAACATACAAGACACTAATGACCATTACTTTCAAGTAATCAAAATTATTACAACTCTAACATGTTCACAGATCAATTTACTAAAAAAAAAAAAAAAACCAACAACACACAATTGTCATTTAAAGTGATAAATTAAATGCCAAGTTTCTTTACTGTCTAGACTCCTGAGGGATTTTGGCAGAGGAGAGAGGTATTGAGACAGAAGCAGGTTTTTAACGAAAATGGACATAGCAAGTGGAAGATTTACTGGTAGTGGCAAAAAAATGGTCTAAGTATTGCTGAACAGCAAAGTCTTCCAGAACAGGGAAGAAAACCTGATTTGTTTTATAAACATCCAGTCCATTCATTCATCCAGCTACTAATTTATTTTTTTGAATGTATGCATTCATTCATTAAACACACTTCACTTGGCATTTCAGGTAGCAGGCTAATCTGAAATGCAAACAATTTTATGGAAAAAAAAAAAGTAATGAAAATCAAGTTCTCTTTCACATACTTCTATACATCACCATCAGTAAGCCCAGGTTTTGAGTCGGCTTATCACTGATGGTTTTGTTGGGATGTATGAAGAAGAAAGAGAAGCTCTTCCTGATTTTCATGATTTAACAACCTAATCTTCCAGGAGCAAAGGCAGGGCAGAAGTTACTTACTCAGGTGCATAAGAGAGTTGTGATCAGTACTTGGTCTAATTTCCATTGTTAAAACCAGTAGAAATCAAACCTGGGTATAAAAATCCATGAGACAAACCATGGAGCTGGATCATCAAGATTTTCTAATCCAGGAAAAGAAAAAGAACGAAGCTTTCTCTCAGCAACCAGCTGATCCTCTTTAGCACATGAGCAAAGCATTCACCTTTATATCTATTGCGTGCATACACATCCTCGTCATCTTCAAGGGGTGAGTATCCCGATCCTACAATACAAAATAAGAAAAAAAAAACTGCAGCAAGGGAGGAAACATAAATTAAGAATAAAAGAGAGATTTGAGAAAAGACATGCAAGATTAGGATGCAATAATCTATGCAATGTCATCAGCATGGGCTTCTCTGAAGCTCAGAGTCATAGCAGACCCAGTTTATAGTGAACCTGGAAGGGGCAAATTGATTTGATAATCAGGCAAAATAGTCAATTTCTCTCGGTGCTCTCAGAGCAATGCTGTGCAATGTTAAGTTGCACGTGCCAAGTCACAGCTCCTCTGTTTTGGGAAGCCCAGCTGCCATGTAGTTGATCTACTGAGCAGAGAGAACAGGGGAGGTACAGGTGAAGGGGCACATCAAAGGTTTCACTATAAAGTGGTTCTTTAGTGTCAGTGGCTGTTAACAGCCAACAGGCCAAATAGCAGAAGTAAAATGTGCTTAACTCAAGTACAACCCTCTTTAACAACCTGTATGATCCTCACACCAAGAACAAAATCCAGAGGTATGTTACCTGCAAACACAAGTTACATTCAGATCAAAAACAGAGTTTGGTTTCAAAAATTTTTATGGAGTTGTTCAAATAAAGAGACAGTATAGTTCTATATTTTTAAAAACCTGTCCAGTGACTAAAAACTTAAATAGAGGTAGAAACTCCTTCCTAAAAACCAGAAACCATTTGAAGCACTGCTATTCAAGTAATTCATCAATAAAATCCAGCAGTTGGCAAGAACGCCTTCAAAATATCCCTAAGCAACAATTATTTAAAATCAGTGGCTTCAGAGCATGAAGTCTAGTATAAATTCTATGTAAGTCCTTTCTACAAAGAAGGACTCATGCAAATTCCCTTTTTGAAAAACCTTTCTTAAAACCTTGCATGCAACAGGCAGGTACTACACTGCAGGAGCTTCTCATACATGGTATCTCAAATTACAGCTGTGGGGGTATTTCATTGCCATTTGCTGACATATGAGACCGTGGTCTGTACAAGCTGCTGCTTAAAGTTAGGCAAAATTAAATAATTTAGGTGTCTCAATAAGCTACTAATTTCATGCAAAAATGATACAACATCTGCTGCTAGACTCCACTTCTTACTAAAAAAGACAAACAAAACAAAACAAAATAAACTGCACAGAAAACAGTGAAGCTTTATTTGTTACTCTACTGGACTCAAGCAAACCCAGCTCATGTATTTGTAGCTGCTTCACAGGAGTAGCTTTAGTGCAAAGGGTTGGTCTAAAGAAGGGCAGTGCCCTCCACAGCACCAGCCACAACACTGCTCACAAGGGTTCTGACCACCTAAAGGTGAGATTCTGCATCTCCCAGGACCTTCTCATCATGTTGCTTGCATGTTGGGTGTTGGCACTCGGGACCCACCAGCCTGCAGCACTGGGCAGCTCCTTCAGGGAACTGCAGGGAAGCGGCAGATCCATGCGCTCCAAATCAGACCAAATTCTTGCACTGAAACTGCAGTTATGTGAAGGTGAAAAATCTGGAGAGTTGTACTATAAAAGTAACAAACCCCCCCAGTTCGCCTTGGGGCTGATTAAAGCTTGCTGTCATCACTGGGAATCCTTACATCAGTTTTCAGAAAGCTTTGAGCTGGGACTTGATCAAGCGAACTTCTCAACAGCTTCTCCTCTGAAAACAAGTGGTTTACATTTAACAAAGGTTTCCTATCACTTGGAGGCCATTTCTCTGGACTTTTTGTATTTATTGTTGTGGTTGAATTTTTGATGCCTAAACACTGACATCTGAGAAACTTCTGAACATAAAACCAAACTTTATTGCACTGGAAGCCTGACTGTATAGCATAAAGAGCAAGCTGTGATCCCTGAAGGCTCTGTGAAGACTTTGATATGTAAATTAACATCTCTCTTAAACATAAATTTTTCTGCCAAAAACTGGGATACTCTTAGCTAATCACTCACTTTGAGGGTTATAAAACTGTTTCCTCAGTGTTATCACCCTTAGTTGTCCAAAATTTAGTGTGTGGTGACTTTAGCATTTACAATTAGTAAATCTTAGAATTATGTGAGCTCTTACATATTTACCTGTTCTTAGAAAAGAAATAATGATCCTTAGACAAGAAGTAACAACGGCTTTTGAAAGTCTTCTAACAAAAACTGGCCTTAAAGAGTTATTCATTGAATAACTTTTGCCCTGAAACGAGGTTCTTTGATGGAGCTTGACATCTCCAATTTCCAGCTCACTTTCTAGCTCAAAATGAGAAGTGAGTTCTGTCGCTTTCTTAACAAGTAATGTTTTATTAATAACCACAACAGGCTTGGCTTGGAGACACAAGAAAGTTGTCATTGCCCTGCTGTGGGACAGTCTCTCTCCCACAGGGAGCCCACCAGCCAAAACAAGCAGAGCCTGTGTGAGCTGGGGGCACCAAGGACAGTTTGGGCATCACCCACCAGCCTTGGCTCATGCTATGAAGAACCAGCCTAACCCCAAGGGCTGCCCCTGAAGAGCTGGGCTGGCTCTGGTAGGATGTATCTACACCATAACCACATCACTGCCCTGGGCACAGCAGCATCACCTCGCCCAGAGGCGCCAAATTCTCTCCTATCTCCACATGACCTTCTTCACTCTGGCACTGGACACACTCACTGGACCTGGCACTCTCCAAATTCACCCATGCACACCCATGTTACACAGCAGCCCTCCAACAAAGCCATCCTGTGCTGGCAGACAGCTGCCCTCCTGGCAGCCACCAGGCCTGATCTGGCACCTAATTCCCCACTAGTGCCACCCCACCAGTGACCCTGAGCAAATCACCATTTCATCTCCATTTTCTCAGCCACAAATCAAAGTGTTTCTGCTTCACATACGCTCAAAATTGGCCACTAAGCCACGTAAGGACAAAGCAATGTTCTGCATTAGAAGTGCTAAAATTATCACAGTTCAGAAACTGGGTATTTGAGGAAGAATGACAAGAACGAGCTGCTTTGCAGATGTCCCACATCATGGCTCAGGGTATATCAGGTTCCTGTAAAAAACAGCTGTAGACTTTGGCCTGGTAGATGGCAAGCAAAATGCATGAAGCAAAGTTTTCATTTTTAATTTAATCTATGACTTAGATTATTCTGTTTATGTTGGGGAAACAAGAATTCTTCATTCACAAAGTATCACTACATTTTTATAACTGTATTAATGGGATGCACAGCAAATATTTTTATAGCTGTATAAACGGGATGTGTAGGAAATATTTCTCTTTACATGCATTTTATTAGGGTGCAGATTCTTAAAGAAACTGTAAGAATTTTAGGAGAAAACACATAGCTGATGTCTGTCACTGTGAACTTAGTAGTCTGTGCTGAATAAACCCAGCATAGAACTGCCAGACAAGGCAGGAGGAGCTATGACAGTAAGCCAGTAAGCCTTCTGACAAAATAAAAGTCTTTGTACAAGAGAAATTAATTATTAAGATGAAACATTTACTGTTCAAACTGGCAAGCTAAAGGGGACATTCAAATACACAAAAGTTACTCATTTGTACAAAACCATAAATCAGACCATTTCAGGATCAGTTTTGCCTGTGTTTTGGGGTTGTCAAATCCATCCCAAATGTCCTGACTCCAAGCCCATTCTCATTCAGCAAAACACTTGAGTATCTCCTGAAGTGATCTTAGCAGTCTCAAGGAGACCACTTGTTCAGCACTAAACTCACCCAAAACTGACTACAGATGTTTACATCCAACATCAAACACCCGATGAAGTACTCCTCTGCTTTAGCACCACAACCTACACCCAGTGAATGCTGCTGTTCTGAGTTTCTCCCCACAGCTCCAACTCCACCCTTACAGCCCAGCATTTGCTCTCCTGGCCAGGGGCCTTGGTCAGCTCAGAAGGAAGGGGAGGAAGCAGAGCTGCATCCTTGAATGAGCACAGCTTACCATGACATGTTCACATTTGCACACAGCACGTGTATTGAGCAAAACAGATGTTAAGCAAGATACTTTCTGTATTTCTAGGATCTTATCATCCTCTCCTTTGCCTGATGGTTAAAAAGTCTGCAAAAGCTTTGAGAGAAAAGTACTTCCATTGCTACATAGGTCACAAACAATTTGTCTGTGTTTGCTGAGCCAGAGAAAATCAAGATTGGATTAAATTTTAATAGAACTTCTGCTGTCCCTCAGTTTTGCTCAAATCCTGACTCTTAAGTACATTACTGCTTTGTGCACCATGGATCCCTGAGCAGATAAAAAGACACTATTCCAGACAAGATTCCAAACTTCACTAAACTTGTCAGACACACCAATTCAGGCCATAGCAAACAAAACCTCTCTAGTAGGTAGGTAACCTCCACAGTAAAACCTTTCAGATATTACATAGACTTTAACTGGAAAAAAAGCTTTCCATTCCACCTTATAACCTCATAGGTCTCCATAATGGAAGAACTATTACTAATTGCTCAGCCACCTTGATTCCACAACAAAAAAAAAAAACAACTTTGCAGGTTCTCTAAACTGAAATCAGGCATTTTCTCACTGGATCATTTAATTCTGGTAAGCAGCAACAACACAAGTTTTACAATAATAACAGAAACGCACAGAAGAAAAATCAATACCAGTAGAAGACTTAATAGCTTCTTTTAGAAAAAGGTTAAAAGGAAAAACAAAGCACTATTAAGTGAGAAACATAGCATTTAAAGCCTGCAACCACAAATAAACCTTCACAGAGTTATTCACTGTAAAACCTTGACCCAGGTTGCTGGGATTACCTGCATGGACAACAGACAGAAAGCGTAGTTCATTAAACTGGATGGAAACTTTTTAGTTTACTGCCCTGAGACAGGACAAGTTCAGGAACTTAAGTGCAAGAGGCTACAGCACTCAGCCTGCAACGAGGGGTTTTTTCTTTGAACAGAAATGTCGTGCTCCCTAGTTTAACACCAGATAGGCTGAAGAGTTTCATAACTACTGTATTTATAGTCCTGCAGAATCTGTTAATAAAAATTCAGATTTTTAGGTGATGCTATTTTGTCGATTTACACCATTTAATTTCTTCAGCCTCCTTTTTCTTTCTCATGCATTTTGCTCAGGGTTTATAAGGAGTACATAAAATTGAGGTAGATACTGTAAAAATTTGCAGCAGAAGTCAGTGTTCTAGTTTATGATCTACTGCAACTTGAAGCTTCAAATATAGCACCAATTTGGTCAACAGTGACTGAATACGAGCCAGTGTGTGCCCAGGTGGCCAAGAAGGCAAATAACAGCCTGGTTCATATTAACCACAGTGTGGCCAGAAGGACCAGGGCAGTGACTGTCCAGTTTTGAGCCCCTCTTAACAACAAAGACATTGAGATGCTGGAGCATGTCCAGAGAAGGACAACAAAGCTGGTGAAGGGTCTGGAACACAAGTGTTATGAGGAGTGGCTGCGGGAACTGGGGGTTTTTAACCTGGAGAGATGGAGGCTGAGGGGAGAACTCATTGCTCTCCACCACCTGAAAGCAGGTTGTCATGAGGGGTGGGTCAGTCTCTTCTTCCAGGTGAAAACCAATAAGATGAGAGGAAATGGACTTAAGTTGTGCCAGGGAAGGTTTAAAACAGACATTAGGAAAAATTTCTTCACTGAAAGGGTTGTCAAAAGCATTGGAAAAGGCTGCCCAAAGATGGGGTTGAGTCACCATCCCTAGAGGTATTGAAAAGACACCTGGATGTGGCACTTAGGGACACGGTTTAGTGGAGCATTAAAAGCAGGTATTTTAGAAAATCATTTTACAAAAACCTTTTTTGTATGTGTGTATAAGGCCATATCTTCAACTTCTGTAAACTGACCTTAACCCAAAGAGCACTTCAGAGTGTGAAATAAAGTATGTCAGGAAACAGGACTGGTAACTCATTGCTTTGCCTACCTTAGTGTATTTTTTATGTTACTAAACTAATGGATCATTTGGTTTCCAGCATTCCTAGTAAGAACCCTGAAGGGAGATTCTGAGAAAGTATGAGCTTATGCCACTGCAAAATTCTGGCACAGGAAAAGGAGGTGAGCACTGATTCCCGGGGAAAGCGGAGCCTCTCTGTTGACAATTCTGTATCAGAACTTCATGCCGCGCCCCCCACGCCCAGCGAAACGAGACGGCTCCGCTCCCCGCGCCCCCGGGGGGCTCCCGGCCCGTTCCCTCCCTTCACCCCCTGCCCTTCCCTACCCTGGTACTGCAGGCTGGGCCGGGCGCCCAGGGCGAGCAGCGCGGCGAGGCGCAGCCAGCAGCTCCCCATGCTCCGAGCGGCGGCTCTTCCCGGCCCGGGGCTGCGCGGCAAAGGGGCAGGAGGAGGAGGAGTGGGACGGAGACATTCTCCGAGCGGCTCCCGGGCGCAGCCAGAGACTCCTCCTCCTCCTTCATCCCCCCGCCCCGGCGCTCCGGGACCGGCAGCGATGGGAAAGGTGCTGGGGCGTTTGGGATCCTTCGGGGCTCAGTGTCTCTTGTACCACGCGTTGCCCGTCGAGGGGCTCCTCCGGCCCGCTCCCCTCCGACGTGGCCCCCGGGAGTCCCCCGGTGGAGCCCTGGCTCGGGAAGAGGTGTGGGGTCCCCACCCGGTGCCTGAGCCCGGACCTGCTGTGCCTGCACCGAGTTGGCCGGGACAGCGTGTCTGTCACAGAGGTCTTCCCACACAATCACAGCATCAGTTTAGGTTGGAAAAGATCTCTGAGGTCGAGTCCAACCTGTGACCGAACACCACCTTGTCAACCAGACCACGGCACGGAGTGACACGTCCAGTCTTTTCCTAAACACCTCCAGGGACGGTGACGCCACCACTTCCCTGGGCAGCCCGTTCCGATGTCTAATCGCCCTTTATGTGAAGAAATTCTTCCTAATGTCCAACCTAAACCTAAAGTGAATTCTTCTGCCAGCTCCCTCATCACCCTAGGATAGATTCCATCCAGTCCCATAGACTTGCGAGCATCTAAGTGGCACAGCAGGTCACTAATTACCTACTCCTGGATTTCAGGGGGTTTATTCTGCTCCTCCTCCCTGCTTACCAGCACCCGAGGCCAGCTGTCCTGAGGATAACTCCTCTCATTGTTGGACACTGGGGCAGAGAAGGTGCTAAGTACCTCGTCTTTGTTGACTATTTCCTGCTGCGTCCAACAAAGAATGGAGGTTTTCCTTGGCCCTCCTTTTGTGATTAATGTATTTTTAAAAACACTTCTTATTATCTTTTAAGAAGTGGCCAGGTTAATTTCTAAGTGAGCGTTTGCCTCTCAGATTTTCTTTCTCCGTGACCTAATGACATCCTTAAAAACTTCCTGGTGTAGTGAGGTGGGGGCTGGTCCTTTCTCCCAGGTAATAACTGATAGGATGAGAGGAAGCAGCCTCAAGTTGCACCAGAGGATGTTTAAAATAGATATTAGGAAAAATTTCCTTACTGAAAGGCTTGTCAAAAGCATTGGAATGAGCTGCCCAGGGAAGTGACTGAGGAGTCATCTCTGGAGGTATTTAAAAGATGTGTAGATATGGCACTTAATGACGTAGTTTAGTGGCAGACTTGGCAGTGCTGGGTTAACAACTGGACTCGATCTTAGAGGTCTTTTCCAACCTCAATGATTCTATGAATTTACTTAAATATGAATTTCAGCAAAGATCACTAAATTTCCAACTTTTTAACATTGCTAGAAAATAGAATTAAAAAAAAAAAAATCCCTAAAACCACAGTGATAATTTCCAATTTCATCTGCATGGCAAATTTCATGGAATAACAAACAAGCAAAAAAAAGTGAAAAACAAACAAACAAACTGAAAACACCCCGAAGTTTTAATGACACAGTGTGTTGTGCACACAGAAACAACATGAATTAAATGAACCTAGATGGCATATTCTGTGGTCTGCAGGCACTGGCTACTCTTAATATTGGTAGAAAAGAAAAGGCTCATTCAACATTTAACCTATCCTTTAAAAGAGAGGAAGGTGTTTGGGAATTCCACCCATATTCAAGCAGCTGATCGGTCTGAGCATGTGTAAGAGGACACCAGTTTCCACCAGTCAGTCTGCAACATCTGGATTTAGTTCCTCCAATGTTTTGCCTCAGAGTTTTACACTCCACAGTACCTGAAGCCATATCAAATATGTGAATTTTGAACCTCAGCTCTACTGCAGCAGACTGCAGAGCTTCTTGCACTATGGCAGGGCTAGGGTCACTCAGAAGTCTGGAAGATGTATGTAAGCAAGTAGAAAAGGCACAAAATGTCACAATCTCCACATTATAGGTCTTTACTTCGTGTGTAAAAATACTTGCACTCATTTTATGATGGTATTAAAAATGGAAAGCTGGGTTTTTCATCTCATTCTTTACTGACTGAGCGTTTCGCCCCAGAGTTCTGTGAAGCTCATGTTTAAAAACCACATGCTTTGGTGAGATACCAGTATTTGTTTAAAAACTGCCTGCACAGTCAGGTGTTTTGTTGCATCAGGTCTGCAAGGCTTAAAAAAAATTAAATATATATATTTTGTTACAGAAATCATAGAATCATAGAATGGTTTGGGTTGGAAGTGACCTTAAAGCACAGATACACAACCATTTTGTATTCAGCAAGGGTTGTGTTGAACTGAGAGGCAGAAGATATCAAGTCCATCACGCCATATTCCTGAATGCAAATGCTGCTCATTCATCCCAACCAAGTTAATAATCCTATGTGCAGTGCAGTAGCCCAGATGATTAACTTCCAGAGGTGTTCAGGAATTTCCCTGCCTGTATTTATGGAAATACACATGTGTATAGCACAGATTCGAGCCTCCATCCACACCCACAAACTCCACACCACTGTTGTTCTTCTATTCCTTGCAGGTGTAAGGTCTTAAAGACACAGAAAGTAATCCCATACCAAGGAGATCCCCTCAGGGCTATACACAGATTAATTCACTGTGTCTCGGTATTGATTAAGGTGCAAACACCATGTTTTAAAGCACAGGTTTTAACTTGCTTCAAGAGAGATGGCTCATACAAGATTCCATCAAAGAACAGTTCTTTCAAAGTCTTAATCAAAGCACAACTGAAATGCAGAACAGAAAGATTCAGAATTATTAAGTTCAAAAGAGGTCAGAGATACCAAAGTTTACATGCCAGCAGTAGCTTATGCTTTGTGAAATAAAACCATCCAATTACACAGAAATCATGAATCTTACTAGGAAAATGCAGGCACAGGTTATTTTCCCAAAAGATATTCTCCTTCCTTGCAGCCCGTGAGCCAGTGTCACCATGAAGAAACTTTGCATCTGACACCAAGCCATGAAAGTTTTCCAGATAGATTAATTACTTGTTGAGAAAACTATTGCTTTATGTAGAAGACATCTAACAAGATAAAACTCGTTTCACGTGCTGGCAAATACTGTGCAACAACAACAACAGAAAAAAAGCACTATTCCTGTCAGAAGGCACCTCCTTCACTTCAGTGAAGTCACATATCCAAAGGCAGGTAGCCAAGTCCATGCAGTTTACTCTCACAAAAATCAGTGGTGGGATAGAAACAGCATGGATACAGAAGTTAGTGTCAATCAAGACTTGTTAATCAAACTTTACTCCGTAAAGTATAATTGAAGTCTTCTTCCTTTTGTTTGTAGATATCTTAGATACAAAAAATGCATAGCAAAACACTTTCCACCACTGATTTTGGTTTATTTTTCCCACTCCAGACTGGCAATAAGAAGTGGAAGTGGTTCAAGTGGCTCTGAGTCAATGCAGGCAGGAGTCCTGTAACACAGCTGCAGTCAAGGGAAAGCTGGCAGGCATAATGAGAGGCTACAAACCCCTTTGCCAACACACTTGTACAGTCCAGGAACCTTAGTGCACTCTTAGGCTGCTCCCAGATACTCTGCTCCATTGCAAGTGCATTTGCTTTTACTATAATCATGTGTTTAGTGTTAGAATGAGCTGTATGTTCAAATTCTGCTTGCAGTATATACACATAAAATGACCAAAGGCCTTGGGCAATTGTTTTTAAAATACTATTCATCAGAAGCTGTAAAAAAAAAAAAAAAATCACAAAAATTTTTCCTTCACAAAAATTTTGTCCTTATATTCAGTGAAAACAAATGAGGCATTTCCAGAATCCTTATTCTGGAAATTCTAAAGAAAAATTCCAGAATACCAACTCTGGAAATTCTGTTTTGCTCTGAATTGCTCTTGTGAGGTGACAAAATGGGATGTGAGGATTTAATAAAATTTTGCTTAAATTTTAATTTCAAGTTGAAAAATGTATATAGATCTGTATAGTGGGTTTTCACAGAAAAGTAAAGAAAATCTAGACAAAACCAGTGAAATATATGGATGAAAGACCTCTGCTACTGAAATAAAGTGGGGGGAAAAAAGTAGCTCAACAGGCCAATAAAGATATAGTTGGGAGCTGGCATTGGTACAACTTCAAGAGAAATATTAGTCATCTCCTGTGTTCCATATTTCCCACATAAGCCATGTTCCCTTGATTGCAAGGTGCCACAATGATTCATCAGTTAGATGGGCTATGGGGCCAAGCTGGAAGTTTGGCTTAAAGGGAAAAATCTGAATGTTACATAAGTGAACAGTGCCCTCAGGAAATGCTGATTTTCAGCCTGACTAGTGAGGGGCAGGGGGTTTGTTTTGTTTTGTCTCATTGCCAAATCAAACTTTTAAATAACTGGATGCAGAGAAAAAGGAAAATATTAGCTTCCAGGGTTTTTTAAGCTGCCTAAAGGAGGCCCAGGGGCATCTTCCCTTCCTTTTAAAGGGCTGCACCTGAATAAGGATCTTGCAATACACTGAAATCCAGCAAAACAAAACAAAAACTTCAAAAAGACAGGTGAATGAAAGAAGTCCCTGATCATTTGGAAAGGCACCTAGTTATGCCAGCAGGAGACCAATAGGGAGGAAACTGGAGAAAGAAATGTTTCCTTTGTTCAAATCACAAAGAATTCAGAGTTTGATTTTTGCTTAAGGAACTCTTCAATAAATAATGCTAAAAAAATTAATGGCAGCACCTCTCAGTTTCTTACCAGAGAAAGGACAAAAGGTGTCAAGAACACTAAAATGTAAACCAATTCAGCTGAACAAAACGTACATCCTTTAACTGATAGGTTTAAGGAAGGTAAGCACAATGAATTAAATCTACATAAAGCACAGCTATATAGCTGTATCCTGCATAATATATTTGTTATCCCTAGCACATACATGGTCTAAGCCAGAGTTTAAGCAGAGCAGAAAAGCAAATCCTTCCATACTTACAGCAGCTATGGGGATGTCCATGGATATAGGAGAATGTCTTAATATAGAAGAATTTGTAGTCTGTGCCTGACAAACTATAAGAGGCTCTGCAAAGGTTGTCCACACTGGACATCTGTGTCCCTGGTTTCTTTGTTGCTCACACCGCATCATCCATGAGTAATACTTGTCTACAGCTGAAGTCAGGCTCTGTCCCACTCTGCCAGACACCAGCTCATCTAAATCATTCACAGCCTTGTCTCTGGTCAAATGTACTACAATAGCTTAACCTACCTAAACATGATCCAGGCAAGTAAGGAGATTCCTGCTATTTATAATCACGCAGCACATGTTCACCTGCCCTGTTTTCCAGGCTATTTTCTCACAGCCCTCTGTTTTCCAGGCTAGCTTGTCACAGGACTTCTACTGCTAATGTATGTTTGGCCCTTTTTCTCCACAATGTCTTAGCAGCCTGAGCTGAGAATTGCCCACATGCATCCTGCTGGCAACCTCTCCTCTTCCACCAGAACTTTGTGTGGCCCCCAGGCCATGTGTGACCAGCACCTAAAGGCACTCTTATTTTCAAAGCTGCTTTGTTGATGGAACTTGCTTACACATCCTAAAAATCAACTGTATGAATTTGGAGCCATAGGGAAACACTGGGCTGGCAGGGACCTTAAGAGCTTTCATCTCACTGAAAGCAGGCAAGACAGGTCTATTGACAGAATGGTGCTCAGACAAACACGCTTTGATGCTGCCCTGGTTCCCATCCCTGATGGCAGGGCACACCTCCACCAGGACAGCAGGCCCTGAGGATGAGTCCCCTTCTGTGGCAGGAACTCCTCTGGCACAAAGGACTCTCGCAGGGCACAGCTGCCTTCTGTGCTGAGCACGAGCAATGCGGTTGGGCTGCTTTTTAGGCTTTTCTCGTAAAATTTATGAAACTGAGCTTATAGCAAATTGAGCCTGAATTTACAGTTGAGCCTGAAGTTACCTGAATTACGCATAAACAAGATACTTCAGAGCTTCTGGGGAAAGGATGAGAGGAGAGGGTACATTGTCGTGAACTAGAAGGCTGCAAGATGGAAAAGCCAAGTGGGACTCTGAAGAGGTAAAAAAAAAATGATACCACTTATAGAGAAGATTGTTATCCTGCAAGATCCAGAGAAATAATTTCTGTGAACACGTTTCAATATGCTTTTTTCACTTTTATTAAGATATTATAAGATAGGTATATCTTTAACATAAGACTTCGTTTTAGGATTGAGAAGACAGAAAAACAGGAACAAATATGGAAGGCCAGTAAGGGACTGAAAAGAGGTAGAATTACTAACAACTGGTTAATTAAGTAAAGAACTTCTAAGCTCAAAGTCTCTTTAATGGCAAGTTCCAGTGGCCTTTGGGATAACTTTCAAAAGGAAGAGATTGAAAACTAATCCTGATCTATTCTGAATTGGTGACAGATGGAAGAAATCTTTTTCCTTTTTTAATGCTGACACTGGAAACTGGCACATTTCAGTATCTAACTTTTAATACTACAGCACCAGATACCCTGCCATTTTTATCTTTGAGTCATGTGTTATTTCTGAAGCTCTATGATTTTAAAAAGATTTTTCAGATTTTATGAGGAGGCTAAAAGAAAGGCTCCCTTGGAAAACAAATCTCAGCTTTAATGTCAGACACTACACCAACACTTGAAAACTAGCATCAGGGGCTGTCTGTAACCCATAGGAAACTCTCCAACAAGTTCCTAGAAAACATAAGGGGAGCGGAAAAGTGTGATGTTACTGACTGTGATCTCTTGCTCTTTAGTAAGTGGAGTCACACAGTGTCAGAAGAAACACAGAGGAACTATAAACCCTACACTGACAGTGAGCACCCTTGAGGACTTCTCTCCTGAGTCAGCAGGTCAAAAACTGAGCAAAATTACAGAAAAACAGGTGGAACTCAAAAAAAAAAGAAAGTGTAGAAGAATCTGAAATTTAATAACAAACTAATTAATTGAAGGAAAACTAAACAACTGCGGTCAAGACTCAGGAGATAGAAATTTAATTTATTTATAAAGACTAGTACTAAAAACAACCTCAAGACAAACAGTATTTAATATGGAGTTCACAGCCAGAAGCACAGAAGTTGTATAAACCAATTAATGAGAAAAGGCTTGCTTATTTTGTTTAAAATAATAAGTGTTAATCATATCCTAAGGAAGAGCCATAAGTTCTTCTGATGGAGCCAGAGTAAAATAATGCTGATTAGATTTTAAAGGAACATTTGAGATATTCCCTCCAAATCCTTGCTCCTTTTTTATTAATATTGATGTCACTGACAAATCTCCATCACAGGAACGTTCTTACTTCCATCAAAAACAAGAGGGTAAACAAGTTTCCTTCTGAGAGAGTGGTTACCAAGATCATTTGTAAGGATACTGGTTTAGATGCTACAGTTTCACTAATGATACACGCTGTTTTGGGCCCCAAAATATCAAAAAGCTTAAAGCTGTTAGAATGACCAAAGGAGGGCAATGGGGATGATGAAGGGCCTCGAGGGGAAGCCGTGTGAGCAGCGGCTGAGGACACTTGGTCTGCTCAGCCTGGAGAGGAGACTGAGGGGAGACCTCATTGCAGTGACAACTTCCTCGTGAGGGGCAGAGGAGGGGCAGGCACTGATCTCTTCTCTGTTGTGACCAGTGACAGGACCCGAGGGAATGGCCTGAAGTTGTGTCAGGGGAGGTTTAGGTTGGATGTCAGGCAAAGGTTCTTCACGCAGAGGGTGGCTGGGCACTGGAACAGGCTCCCCAGGGAAGTGGTCACATCACCAAGCCTGACAGAGTTCAAGAAGCATCTGGACAACAGTGTCAGGCATATGGTGTTATTCTTTGGGCTGTCCTGTGCAGAGCCAGGAGTTGGACTTTGATGACCCTTGTGGGCCTCTTCCAATTCAGGATATTCTATGATTCTTTATATTAAAAAAAGCAAACATAGCCATACTGCCAAAGACAGTCCTCAGAGAATTCAAATGCCCCAAACTAGAAAGTAAACAAAAAGAAATCAAAGTAATATTCAATTTCCTCAGTCTTTGGAGCCCTAACTCCTTGTTCAAGGCAAAGGGAGATTTGGCAATATTAATAATAATATCTGAACAAAATTAACGACCCGAACACACCAAGGCCATGTATTCAGAATTACATCCCTCTCCTTCAGGAGAGGGAAAAAGGCTGTGAAAATCCACTGCCACTACCAGAAACAGCAGAAGTACCTAAAATGAGACCCTAAGAGAAATGTTTTAGGAGGGATGAGTAATGTGTACATGGCCAACCTGTAGGTTTTTCAAAAGGTATGACTGAAGACAGAATGCAAACATGATTTTTCCTAGTCCTTGCAGTAAATACCATGGGCTTCTCCTCTCTTGGGAACCCAGTCCTGGCTTCAGCAGAGCCTCCTCACCACTGAGCCAGGCAGCAAACAACATGGAGCAGCAGAAATCAGAATTCCATTCCCACCTAGTGCAGGGCCACAGACACACTGATCACACAAACCTCTCTCTCTCTCTCCTCCTTCCACCTGCACCAATTATCCTGCAGCACCCCATTCCTTCTTCCCATCCCACGAGGCCAAGAGCAGTTACTGAGAAGCTGTGGCCAGCACCACGGTCCTCAGCAGGAAGGATGATTCCCTGTCTCCTTCAGCATCTAGAAAAGCAGCAGCAGGTCCAGCCTCAGCCTCCTGACATGAGGACAGAGCGTGCTGGAAGCAGCTGGGCTGAGAAAGGAAACACAAAGTTGCTCTGTATGTGCTGCATAACCTAAGGATGGCCACACTCTGGGTCCCTTTTATTAAGGGGAGGCTGACATGTAGGCGCTGATGAACAACATCTGTCACGAATGACAGCTGCAGCAAACAAGCTGGCAGACAGCTTCAAATTACCGAGGTCAGGGTTCACTTAACATAATTAGGATATAATCCTTCAAAAGTCAGTTTTTAGTTGTCCACAAAAATCAGTTTAGTACTGAAAAAAATGCTCAAGTTTCATAAACATCCTGAAGATGGTAAATAAAGGCTCTCGGAAAAAAAAAATTTAGAAATCTGTAGCAGAACAGGTATATTTATATAACAGATTTATGGATTTGTTGGTATTCTTGTTATACCAAGTTTCTTCTGAGCTTCAAGATATTATGCTGGTCAAAGACACTGGAGACAGACACCAAAGACAAACACCAAGTTGTTTGTCTTATAAAGGCAGGATTGGGATGCCATCATAGTTCTCATTGTTTCCTCCTCACAGAAGCATGCAAATCTCAAAAACTGACACAGGAGATTTCAGGGCTTGCCATTAAAAGCAGACTGACAATCTGCAAGTTTGTCATGCGGACCGGAGATATGGATGTAAAAAGGGAGCACACCAGGGGTCAAAAAATCCACAGAAGTACTAAGCTAGTAACAATTCTCACTGAAAAATGAAACTGTCACCTAAATTGTTACTAAGAATTAATACAGTGTTAATAATGTGGAATTTTACCCAAACTCCAGCTGGAGGTCAAACATTTGAGATGTATCACTACCTAATGCTCACACCAGCTCCAGCCCTGACATTCCCTTGCCTGTCAGGGCACTGCTGAACCCTGTTTTAGCCTCTGGGCTGCTGGGGGAGATCCCTGTCCCACTACCAGCCCTCATAGAACCAGGACAGACCTAATCCTGAAGTCTTCTGCTTAGAAACGAGAAATTTTAAAGCCACTGCCTTTTTTTAAAAAAAAAATAATTAAAAAATATCAGTTCCACGGTTTTCTGTGTATCTTAATCAGGTACAACATTTCACAGAAAAATGACCACTGCAGCTAGGGAACCTGCATAGGTTTTGTAAAAAGCCATAATGATTTGGACCACCCAGACACAAACATAAAATCCCTGGATTGAGTGGTCTCACATTCCATTTGCAAATATGATCCCATGTCATTAAAAGTGGTCAAAGATTTGACATGGATTTCCATGGCAGACAGACCAAATAATAACCAAAGGATCCACACTCTGGCCTACCTACAAGCTTGTTTTGAGTTTTGTTGATTTCTTCTCACAATTTAAAGTTTCTCTTCTGTCCTACGAAATTTTAGTCTAATATGCAAAATTAGAAACATACTGTACAGTCAGTTCCAGTTTGGTGTGCCTTGTGTGCAAAAAGACAGTTGGCTTTACTCCCCCACTGCTTATACAGACCTGTACTGGCCTTGTTACATCAAGGAAATGGGATGTTAGGTTTAACAGGAACTCCTAGCAGAAGGCAAGGGGTCAGACAAGCTGTACATGGCAGCTACCAAGCAGCATTTGCCTCTCTCTCTCTGCCCCTCTGCAGGAGACAGTCTCTTCTTTTTTTGCAAAGGCACCAGTTCAACAGCAGCCTGAGATAAGTCAATGTTTGCCAGTAGGAAAACAGGCCAAGGGCAACCTCCAGCAATACCTGAAAATAAGCTGTCTGGTTCCAATTCCCTCACCCAGCTCGCTCTGAGAACAGAAATCATTTTCTGGGAAAAAGCAGATATAGCACAGCTTGTTTTAACCATCTCTCAACAACCTGCTGCCTTGGCAAGGAGCTGTTAGCAGGACCAGTCCCTCAGCCAGCTGCCTGATGTGAAGCTTGCTCCAGCTGTCAGAGTTTTTCAGGAGCTTGTTACAGGGCTGAAGCACTCTTATTGCAGGTGGCTGACAACTAAAAGCTCAAAAGGGATGCAATCCTGTACGAACTTGTAATCTCCTGTACCATGGGGCCTGCCAAGCCTTTCTCCTCCCCTGCTCACACACACAAACACACACACACACACGCACACACAGAAAGTACCTCACTGCGATGGCAG
Organism: Lophotriccus pileatus; assembly: GCA_035583135.1. Classification (NCBI taxonomy): domain Eukaryota; kingdom Metazoa; phylum Chordata; class Aves; order Passeriformes; family Tyrannidae; genus Lophotriccus; species Lophotriccus pileatus. The sequence goes on from JAWWES010000001.1 coordinate 107,862,714, forward strand.
GGATTCCTCACAGCTCTTTCCACTGTGAAAATTAAAGGTGACTAGGAACTGAACAAGATGGTTTAAAAAGATCTGTTTATAATCCAAAACATAAGTTGCTGCGTTAGCTCTCGCAAGGACTTGGGAGAAAGACAAGCAATCTGGCCAGTCAGCATCAGGAAGCCTGACAAAAACCCTTTGAGGGACACCAGGATGGACGACAGACCCCTAGCAGGTTAAAACTCTCATGGTACAGCCTAAAAGGAGACAGGCTTTGCTGAGTGACTCATATTGCCAGCCCACACCGGTTAAGTGTAGGCTTTGGGTAAACCAGGCAGCCTGACAAGGCATGGCTGGAGAAGTCTGAATACAGGACTACCTTCAAACTGCAGTGCTATTCTTAGTGGATGTATGTGCAACACTCTATATCCAGCACCCTAAATAACAATGGCATTTCCTGAAAAGAACAAGAAGAGGGTGGGAAGTAGGGAAGAAGAAAAAAATCAAATGCTTTCAGTCTTACTGCTCAGACTAGAAGAAAACTTTCTGTTCAGAGTTGTGACAAATTTTATGGTTTACAATACTGGGTTTCCTTTTATACCAACACCACAGTAATTTCAGAATCTTCAAAACAAGATTAACTTATTAACCTTCTAAATCATCCAAACTGCACACATGCAGTACTCTCACACATGCGTATTTTTTATCCACTGTGAGAACTGGAGCAAATGATAGCAGTAACATGAAACTTAATGTTATGTATTTTACTGCAATTTATGTATTTTACTGCAGAAGTTTCTTCTCTGTCTCCCTGAAGGACACAGCTGCACATCACAAATCATAGACTATACAAATCGATACATATATGGAGACATTTACTCACTAGTTTCAAACAAATGAATGCAATCAAGAATCGTTATAATACACATCTGCATGTTTAGGTTGAGAGGTTTTTTTTCCCTCACCTTGAAAATAGCTCACTTGCTAATGTCCCACAAGAACAACTCAGAACATGCCTAATTTTAAGCATCCTCCTTTCTTTTTCAGGTCTATACATCAGGCAGCAAAACTTAGTCTCTCAGAGCAGATAACTGGAATCCCACTGGTGTCATCTGCCCTCAGCTGAAGACACATTTTCATAGAGCATGAAATTATACAAACTCTAACTGCTTAAATAGCAAAAGCCTTTGCCAAAAATGACTGGCTGCCCCCAGTTTGAGCTGCACTGTCTGGCAGAAGCTTCATGCTCTGACATAGCTGGAGGTGTTTCCCTCTCCCAGCCCTGTAATTTGCCCTGCACACTGCAGGGAGGGGATGGCAGCTCTTCCCAACCACTGAGCCAACATTCAACAGCCAAAACCAGGCTGGTCCAGGGGACCATCACACAGAACTAAGCACACAAGTGAATCCTGGACACACTTCTACAAAAATTGTCACCTAGGATTGATGGGATAGGGAGTCACCAAGCTGTATTTAAAAGAAAAACACAACAAAAGAGCTCTCAGCTGACTCACAGAAGGTCAGCTGAGACAGCAACATCCAGAGCAACAAAATGAGTCCCACATCATATTAAATAGAACAAGAGGGCATAAAAAAAATCCTAGAAAAATTTACATGAGTCATGTCAGATTTGTCTCTCCCTGGAGGCTTGGAAGCACATGCTGTGAGATCCCATGTGAAACCACTTCCAGGGAGCCAGGGATGCTCATGTAGGGGAACACAGGAAAGCTGGGCAGCCCACCTCAAAGTCAGAAATTAAAGTACACAAGAAGGAGCGTAGCAAAAGGTTGAAAACTGCCTCCCAGGTGAGAGAAGAGGGAACATTTCCATCAACACAAAACAGGACTAAATGTAGGTTTGGGAGAAAGCAAAAAAATTTTTGGCTTTGGAAATCTCTCCTGCACTGCGGACATGCCCAGGAGCCCTAACCAGGGTCTGGAACTGGACCCTGCCATGTAAACACCTGAGCAGGGATTGAGATGAGGGATCCCAACCAAGATCTTGTACCCCAGGAGTCAGGCAGCAGGGATGGGCAGGAGGAAGCCCAGGAGAATCACGAGGAGAACAGGGAGCCCACCCAGATCAGCAACAGGCCATAGTTGCCTAATGTTTCCTGGAGGGAATGCACAACTTCCAAAATAACCAAAGTAAGAGATACTGTTCAGAAGGCTGTGAAAGCATCTGATTTTGCAAGGTAGTGTCTGCTAAGTGCTGGAGGAGAAAGCACAAAAATAAAATCAGGAGTTGGTGATGAGGGCAAGCCAGCCAAACCAGGGAACCACAGCACAACCAGTCCAGTAACTTCTGTTTAGGAAGCAAGCAAAAACCCATGAGCAACAGTTTCTCCCCAAGTAAGCCTTTCAGCAGAAAAGTTTCGTTTTAACAATAGTCCAGCACCAAGGCATTTTGAGAGTCTCGTTCTTGCAAGCTGGTAGTGGGCTCTTAATGTGCTCGCATGCTAAATGCATTCTACCTCCATCTTCAGAGGAATGAAGAGGGGGTTGAGATTTAAATACTTCTCCCAGGGAAAATCCCTCAGCTGCCAAGAAACACTAGTTAGAGGTAATGGTGGGTGGGGAGAAGGATTTCTTATCATTCTGATGCTGCATTTGACGGAGCTTTACTCTCCATGTAGCTACTCTTTCCACATTTCTGTGTATTATGTGCTTGGCAGAGACACCATTTATTTCCTCAAGCAGAACAAAGTCTCATCAAGATTGTTCAGGCAAATCAAAGGAAAATATTGGCAAAGCTGAACTTGCAATACGTGTTAACTTGGGGAAATCTATTTCCATGGGTCTCTCAAGAAGCACGAAAATCCTTTCTTTTTTCATGTGAAGATATGCCAAATGACAAGTTAAAGTGGTTTCAAACTCTGGCAGAGCTCTTAAGTGGCTATTTCAAGTTACAGGAAAGATCAGAATAGTTAAACTTAAAACCTATAATTTGGAGCCCCTTCCAAGGTACTGCAGTAGAAGTTTTTAGTTTGAACAATCTCATGACAATGCCCTTTGAATACAATCAATAGTTAGAAACTGGCAGAGAAGTGCCAGTCAGCCAGATATGCTCTGTATGGTGAGATACTCATTTACTGTGTTAAAAAAATTTAAGTCAGTGCCTTGTGAAATGGATGATACACACATACAGTGATTCTCAACACATAACACGACTTGGAACAGCAGTTAAAAGGGAAAAAACCCAAAACAACCAAAACACAGCCATTTCAGAAGAAAAATTAGTCAAGTATTTAGAGGAACATGTAATTTGTTATCCCACTTAAGGAAAGGCATTTGTACTTCACATGAGAATACGTGAAAGCAGCATCAGGGGATGAGTTAACAATATTGACTTATATAAATATAACGTATTTGTTGCATTTGAGGTCACATGAGAATGTAATTTCTATTAGGCTTCTCTGCTGCTGGAAATCTTATTCATATGCAACTATCCAGCTAACTGGAGTTTGTTTAGACAGAGCTAGCCCATCCAAAGCAGAACTGTGAATAAAGCTGTGCCTTAGAACATACTTATCTGCTTGCGTTCAGAGCATCACAGACCCTGAGAATGGCCTGTGCTGGAAGGGACCTTAAAGAACACCTAGTTCCACACCCCCTGCTGTGGGCAGGAACACCTTTCACTGGAGTATTCACATGATAGCTTTTGTCCTGTGCTTGGTCTCCAAATGAAGCAAGGGCAGCCACAGGCTTTCTGTTCTGTGCTTGGCCAGCCCACAGCACACCCAGGTCTGTGCCCACCACGGGCTCGCGAGCAGTGCCCGCAGCTCCAGGGGACCAACACACACAGAACTAACCACACAAGTGGATCCTGGACACACTTCTACAAAAATTGTCACCTAGGATTGATGGGATAGGCAGTCACCAAGCTGTATTTAAAAGAGAAACACAACAAAAGAGCTCTCAGCTGACACAACAGGCCCCACCCTTGGCAGTGCAGAGCACCAGCAGCTCAGAGCCCTGCAGACTGTTCCTTGACCGTGCCACAGCTTGATCTGATGGGTAGGAGCTGTGAGTAGGAATTAAAATATTGTGATGCCAGATTTATTAAAGCATTTAAGCAATCTTAAAGACTTTCTTCCTTCAGTTTTGTCCTCCCATCCTTTGTCTATTTGAAGCATATACTCTATTGGGCAAGGCTTGCCTCTTTCTGAGCAGCTGAAGCACTCAAAGTCTCACCCACAGGTGCCCCCTCGCTCTGCAATGCAACTTTGAAAAGAGTCACCCTTTCCACAGCAAGATTTCCATCTACTCATATGTAATCCATACATATGTATATGTCACAAGCATGCCACACATATACATTGCTTTCATTGAATTAAATCTCATACAGATTTTTAAAATAGTTCTATATTATTACATGGTCTTCAAGGGGTTTAAATGGCATCTCTCTCAAAATTCATGGCCCTTTCACACCAACACCCTGTTTTAATGCACAGTTCCCATTAATTTGTCATAGATTATCTTTTCCTTTCATGTCTACTAAAAGTGTAAAGACACAAGTACAACACTCTTACATTGTACGGTCCCACTTGATTTTGTCTCCACGTACCCAAAATAACAAACAAGTGGTCTCCATATGTATATATGTATATTTTCACAGCTGTACCCTCCCTAATGCTACTGGATGGTCAGCAACACTCTGCCCCAGTCCAACAGGGTAAGGATTTACACTGGTTTTCACGTCTCAGAAAAGCATAAAAAAAGATGAGAAGGGAAAAGCTGATAAGAAAAAGTTGTTGAACTGCTCAATGATTTTATCTGCCTGTTCAGTCCTTAGGGAAAAGGTTTTAAGTTTGTTTTAACTACTCAAAGATGCATCTCTAAAATGCTCTTAAACAGAAAACAGACTGTTCTCTGAGTGGGCCATCAACCATTTTGTCAGTGCATCATTAGCTTTGAGTGTACCAACATGAGAATACCACGAGCATCCTTTCAAAATTTGAAAATATAGTTACAGGTAAAACAGCTGCTGCTTCAAATGCTTTAAAGTATTTTAAGAATTTTAATTATTTAATATTTTTCAGTTGCCTTCCTTATGTTAAGGAGATAGTTCATTCAATTACATCTTCACAGGCAGAATACTGGCTTTTTTTTTACTGCCTGCCATCAAATGGCAAAAGTCTTAGGGCATGGAAATTACTTCTATTTAGTGTGGTGTTCACCACAGTCTTTGGGTTGTGGGGCACAAATGTCCTACAGCAAACATTTCAGTGTTACCAAGTTATGAATTCAAGACCTGATTGAACTGTTTCAGATGTTTAGAAAACAATCTACTATTGAATATAAACATTTTATATGAATCCAAAACATATTGTTTGGCTTTGTCTACAAAGTAATAATTTGTCAACATCTTGGTAACAGTTCAATAAATTTGTGCATGGGTAATCAAGAGGGCCACATACACACACATCCTGTAGAGAGCCTATTTTAGTTTACTTACTGGCATTCTGCACATGATTTGCACAGTTACATACCAACACAGTACCACTAAAAAAATTATCTATTTACAGTATAACCAGATTTCATGTTGAGAATAAAGATCGGAAAGAGTATCACATTTCCTCTATTAAAAACAAACTAAAGAAATGGGGCATGAAACATTAACTTTTTATTAGGGTTTACAATTACAGCTGATGATGATTTAAGCTCTTTGGAGCCTTTGACACTGAGCATAAGGGGAAAATTGGACTTTCAAATGACTGAAAGTCGAAACAAGCAGGCTTTTGTGCAGCCAACTTGGAGATTACATGTAAAAATTAAATGTTTGAGATTGGAGAGGTTATATTTGGACTTTTAGGAAAAAACGGGACAGGATATTAGCATCCTCTGTAAACTAATTGAAGACTAAAATTCACATGAACCATAGAGTAAAGCATTCACTCATCTTCTTAAGAAAATAGAATTTGGCAGTACAATGGCCCTCAGAGAAATGCCAGGACAGAAACTTCTGTTGTCTTTGTTGATTTGGCAACTGATGTGTCCAATACCTTAGTGTTTTGTAAAGAAAGAGGATACAAGCGTGTTCCAACATCTTTCAGGTTGGAGAGGAGCCACTTGGAGAATTCCAATAAAAATAAGTAAAGCTAACTTCAACTCACAAATACCACCATTATGCCATTTTACACCCCTCCATGGGCAGAACTACATTTTGAGTAGGAATAGCTCCAGGATACGAAAACTGAGTGTGTGCCAACTGTGTGCCAACACACAGAAGTTCTCTGTACACACAGCTGTGGGTTGCATTAGAAACCTTTCTCACCTGTTCACTTCCTCTAATGCACCTCTATTTGAAGCAATGCCCACTTACTTTGAAGGCTCTGTTCTGACCACAAATTCCTATTGACTACACCTGCTAAACCACCACACGTGTCAGTTTACGCTGGCATTGCTTGCCATATCTGCATACTTTTTTTTTTTTTTTTTTTTTTTTAATTAGTAGATGCCTAAGAACCCAGCCAGATTCACCCGTTCATTTTTCACACTGAAAACTGAAATCAGTTTCTGCATGTGCAGTCTCACACAGGCACCAAAAACGGGTGAAAGGCTTCTAAGTGCCAATGTCCCAGAGTTAGGGCTAGCCCACTGGGCATATATTCGCCCTCCCTTTACAATTAAGGACAATATAGAGCCTCTATTCTACTTCAGCAACGTTGAGCGGGTGTCTTCTCCCCTCTCAGCCCTCTCTAAGTGTGCCAAGGTGGTGGCACGGAGATGAGGATGTGATGTCCCGTGTAAAAACGGTTCGGGCTGCCACCAACCAGCACCCCCGCGTGTTTAAACCCTACACGGGTGGGACTTTTAATCGCGCCCAGTAACCCGGGGATCCAAACCGAGGATGCGGCTTCACCCGAGCTGGCGGCCGTCCCGGGACGAGCCGAGGGCAGGACGAGCCGGAGGGCGAGACAAAGCGCTCCGGGCGCGGAGCGAGCGAGCAGCGAGGGCTGCCCGGCCCCTCGGGCTGCCGGGGACACCGCGGAGCTGCCGCCGCCCCCACCAGAGGAGACGGCTCCGCTCCCCGCGCCCCCGGGGGGCTCCCGGCCCGTTCCCTCCCTTCATCCCCCCCTGCCCTTCCCTACCCTGGTACTGCAGGCTGGGCCGGGCGCCCAGGGCGAGCAGCGCGGCGAGGCGCAGCCAG
>JAWWES010000001.1:107869944-107887942 GCA_035583135.1 Lophotriccus pileatus
CCGGGGCTGCGCGGCAAAGGGGCAGGAGGAGGAGGAGTGGGACGGAGACATTCTCCGAGCGGCTCCCGGGCGCAGCCGAAGACGACTCCTCCTCCTCCTTCATCCCTCCCCCTGCTCGGTCTCCGCTCTCCAGGACCGGGGGCGGCAGCGAGAGGGACGCGGTCGAGCCTCGCGTTGCCCCCCGAGGGGCTCTTATCGGCCCGCTCCTCTCCGATGTGGCCTCCGGGATTCGTCTGGTGGTGCCCTGGCCCCGCGAGAGGTCATAGGATCATGGAATGATTTGCTTTGGAAGTGGACCTTGAAGATCATCTTATTTCAACCCTCCTGCCGTGGGCAGGGACAACTTCAAATACACCAGGTTGCTCAGGGTCTCATCCAGCCTGGCCTTGAACACTTCCAGGGATGGAGCATCCACAGCTTCTCTAGGCAACCTGTTTCAGCGCCTCACCACACTCACAGAAAAGAATATTTTCCCTAATATCTAATCTAAACCTACTCTCTTTCAATTTGAACCCATTCCCCCTTATCCTGTCACTACATCCTGCCCTATCTTTCCTGTAAGTTCCTTCCAGGTACTGTAAGGTTGCAATTAGGTCACAGAAAAGTCTTCTCTTTCCATACTGAACAATCCCAAATCTTGCAGCCTTTCCTCCATCCCTCTAATCAACTTAGTGGCTTCTTCTGGACTAGCTGCAACACCTCAATGGCCTCCCTCTGTTGGGGACTCCAATTATTGAGGTGGGGCCTCACCAGAGCAGAGGGGCAGAACCAGCTCCCTCGACCTGCTGGTCACCCTGTTTTTGATGCAGCCCTGGTGTGGGGTCCCCACCTGGTGCCAGGAGCCCACACTTGCTGTGCCAGGCTGACCTTAACCAGGGCACTCAGTGGCTGGGACAGTGTGTCTGTCACAGATGTCTTTCCATCCCTCTCTCCAAGGCAGTGAGGGAGGCAGCCCTTTTTGCCTGATGCTTCCTGTAAGTGAGAGTGGGATGAGGAGAAGGAGCCCCTCGTGCTTGCTCCAGTCCCTTCACTGGCTAGGTGGGATCTCTTTGGGAAAGCAGCCCACATCCCATCCCATCCCATCCCATCCCATCCCATCCCATCCCATCCCATCCCATCCCATCGGCAGTGTCTGCCCACGCAGGTCTGGAGTTTTGCAGGCAGCAGTGCAAGGAAAGAGACTGTGCTTTTCAAGATGAACTGCTCTGGTTGCTCAGCATTTTGCAGATGGCCAGCCTCAAACGTTCAAAAATATCCTCAGTCATGAAAGTAAGGAAAAAAAGCTTTGGAGTCATCACATTTCCCATTAACTTTCTGAGCTGCCAGGGTGTTGCAGAGTCACACTTTCAGGCTTTGCTCCATAACCACAAGGACCAGAGGCGCTTTTTTTCTGCCTTTCAGATGAAAGCAAATTCCCCAGTCACTCCAAGCCTATGGAAGCAAAGGCTCCAGGCAGAGCATCATATGTTCCAACACTTTTGATTTAAGTTTGAGATCTGTCAACCCTGCAGCTTGCCTACAGGTAGACTTATTTTTTATGTCTTTTTACACTTCCCACCATGAGTACCTAATGTGTGCCCTAAACTGAGTGTGGGAAAGCCCTGGCCCCAGCCAGTGTGGTGCCTGTAAAGAGTTTGTGTGCTGGGGCAGTACAAGGGAGAGGGGCCAGGGAGTTCCTAGGGACACACTGTACACTGCTGTTTGCAGCAGAGCACAGACAAATAGGGAATACCAGCTAGTCAGGAAAGGAATATTTCTTTAAAAATAAGGGGCACTGAATTGCAGAGGGAGGGGACTCATCTTGAGGGGAAATGCTAATCTGGAAACAGGAGGAGAGGTGTAAGTTTTGCCACGCTTCGAGGTTGGCTGTCCCAAAGTGGCTTAGGAAAAAAGGGATTTCGCTGGCAATTAAAACAAAAATCTGCCGTGCTATGTTTGGGAGCTTTCTCCCAAATGTTTTCTTCTCATCTGAGCTTTTGTTTGGATCAGGAGTGCCACTGAATACCTCCACACCTGAAAAAGCCAAAGTGGCTGAAATGTGCACAGGAATGAGCTCACCTCCTCTGCACACACGGTGGGTGCCAAGCTGCAGCTCCTCTTGACTAAAATACTTGATGAATATGGCTGGGCACTGGGCCCTTAGCACCAACTCTTCTCCAAGCTGCTCTACCCTCCCCAGATGAAGTTTGAGTATGCTGGCCTTTGATATTCAGATTTGATCACCTTGTTTATTAAAAAAAAAAAAAAAAGGTAACAAAAACAGTGGCTGTATCATCTGAGCCATTGCAGCTTAACAGCCTAAGGAATGATTAGATTTCCACGTGAGAAGAGATTAAAAAAACTGTTTAAAGTGGAACATCAGGAAAAGGAGTGCTTTATTATTATTGGCATGGATACCATAGAAAAGACAAAGTAAAATGTTAGAAATCTGTAATAAATAGTGATAATCTCTCTAATTCATCTCTGCCCCAAGGCTTTGGTAAGAGTTCAGCATTTGAATGTGCTGGAACAATAAAGGTACTTGAAGCTTTCTCTTTGTGCACTTTCCTTGTAGCTGCCCATTTCCAAAACACTGGCCTTCATTTAGATAGTCCTAGGAGTTTAATGTCTGTACTGTGTGATAGCATTGTACAGAACCACTGCCAGCAGAAGTGTTAGTGTGGCTGCAGCTTCTCCATCAGCTGTCCCAGTATCACCCAGCCCACAGGTCACAAGATCTCTGCTGCTGGTTTCTGAGCTGTTTCAGATTTGCATTGCCACAGTACAGAAATTTGGTGGTGGTGACAAATCCCCGTTGTGTGCTTATCTCCTCAGCGTGAGAAGCGAAGTCGTCAGTAGTAGGTGTGATCAGTGCACTGCAGGTGTGGTGTCCAGGTTAGTACAGGCATTAATCCTATTTGACCCCTTGGAATCAATGAGATTTTAAATTGCTTTTGTGTTGTTCCTGATGCTTATGTGCAATTCCATCCATTCAAACAGCTAAACCACAGGTGTTTGCAGCCTGGTTTTCACTATGTCCTGGCTGTTGACTGCGTGGGTTTCTGCAAAGCTTACTGTGTGCCCCGTGTGAGAGCTGGCCTGGGATGCTGGTTTTCCTCTAGCATCCAACTCCTGGAGCATTCTAACTGCCCTGAGAAAGCCAGGAGACTTATGAGCTTACACAGTCTGCAAGTTACAGCTCAAATTTACAGCAAATGCGAGTGTAACTGTCAGTGTGAAAGCATCCTTCATGGGCTGCCTGAAATCAGCCTCGAAGAAAGGCCAGTACTGAGGTGGGCATTCATCTGGATTCAGATCAGCTCTGGAGCTTCCCTGTGCAATGTAACCCTTATTCTACATCTTTGTTAGAATGCCAGCTATGTGAAATCATCAGAAGACTGGGGCTTGAAGGACAAATTCAAGCCAACTTTAAAAAAAATTTAATTTATCATACAAATTAGATTTTTGTAAAGCAGTTTTCTTAAGGCACCATTTAGTAGCAGAAAGCATGTGGAACTAGGAATGGATTAAACAAATGTCACATATATTGAATTTGAAAGCAGAGTCGTTTTTCTGTCCTCAACGTTCAGCTTTTAATTTTCAGAGAAAAAATTCCAAATATTTAAGCTTGTGGTTTTTTGGAGTTCCTGGCACTCCTGGACTCCTACACAAAAATTAACCAGTCTGCTTTTCACAGAAAATTAATGTTTTAACTGTTCTGAGACAAATGAACACTTCCACAACTGAAATCAAACAACAGCACAGGATTAAAATGTGTGAAAATGTCTTGGTTGAATAAAAAAATAAGAACTAAAGCAAAGATAAGTGCTTTTGGAGGCTTAAAGATATATTTGTCTTATGTCAAAGTGTTAATTTAAGACATAATTTTTCTTTCCTGCTTTTTTAATTCAGAAGCAGTTCAGAAGTATAATTTTATTATTCTATACCAGAATAGCTGTAACAATTGCATTTACAGTGATAATAAAAATACAGCTTTTGATGGAGAAGAGAAATTAATTAAAATACAAATTTTAATAATGTTTAACAATAGAATAATTTTTCTCCAAACAGTGAAAGAATGATAAGGAAATAAAAACAATACCCCAACAACCCATCTGTGTGCAATTAAGTTTTGGAAGCCCCAACTAAGATCTAATTAGTCATAAGAGGATGACAAATGGGGACCCAATGCAAACCATACCACACAACGTTTTGGCCCATTGACTGCCTGACTGAATGCAAATGCTCCAATACTTAGAGTTACTTAGGTAAATATCTGCAGAAATAGGGATAGTCTTAAAATAAAATAATAACTATAATAATGCATTTCATCTGTGCAGTTCCTAGAATGCTTGGAGTTTATTAATCACTTTCTCGTGATGTTTAGTGGCAGCAACACTTACAAACACTCATTTGTTGATCAATGATTTTTGTTATTAGACCTTCCTTCCAGGTGCTTGCAACTGCCAGCTCCCAGGGCCAAACTTTTCCCTCTGGTTTTCAGCCTCTGGATGTCAGTATATGAGCTTTGCTAGGACACTGGTCCCTTTCAGCGTCCCACCCAGGGGCCATCCTGGGTGCTTGCAGGCTGGAGGGGAGCACTCCAGTGCTGGGACATTTCAGATGCTCTGACAAAGAGTCCAGCAGAGGGAGACTGAAATGGAAGCAAAGGCTGGGATTGGCCTGTGAAGGGAACTGGGAGGAAGAGCAGCCCTTCCACACGCACTGCCCTGGTGAGGAACTGGAGGCATCAACAGGAAAAAAGGCAAAAAATATTCGGAGGAAGACATGGTCAGACAGGGCAGGTGGATGTGTGTCACGTAGGGTACTGTCTGGGGAATGACGGACAAAGTTCCTCACTCTTACCATGCTGCTGCTGTCACCACCTGCCTGTGAATGCCCAGTGCCAGCCCATGATCATCCCTTCACACAAAGTAGATGCTTCACTCAGTGCAGTTTTCAAAAGGCATCTCCACTGCACGTACCATGTTTGTCATTTTGCATTTTTAAGTGATATATTCATGCTTTCTAATTAAAAGGTGGTTTCCTAAGGTGACAGACAGGAAAAAAACACTTAGAGACCAGCCTACAAGCCAGCACTGGCTAAAAATGTCAGGAACATGACATGTACACTGATGGAAATTCTTATTCTGTGAGCTTAAATAGCAGAGATGATGATTCCATAGTTTCTTGTGTGAAATTATAATCTTAAATTATCATTTAATAATTTTCTTTTTTAGGCCACACCTAAGCCTTAATGGCACACCTCCTTGTCAAAAATGCAAAAGAAGATACTGCCCTGACTGTAGGAATAATGTATTTTAGGGAAATGAAACGTTCTTCAGGGCAGCACACTCTGCCTCTGTGTTCTATCCCTGAGCACTTAGCTTCTCCCTGCATCAGTGATCTTAGAAATCTCCTTGGGTCTTCACGGTTAATGGTGGCCTCATGCCTCTCCTTCCAGGAATAAAGGAAATGGCGAGACTAACTTTCCCCGAATTTCTCCCCTACCAAAAAACCTGTGGAAAATTTCGACATGAAGATGTGGATCAGGTGCACAGAGACCACATACATGGTATATATATATCTGTAGCAAGTCTTAGAGAACACACCAGTTGCCTTTTCCTGTTTCATCTGGTGGGGTCCATGTGTCCTACTCACTGTGTCTTAGGCAGGCAGCAAACCAGAATGTTTCTGGGGGGAGGATAATATTGCATTCTCAGTTAGACACTGATTGATGCATCAGTAGGTGATAAAACAGAAGATGTATGGTTTAATCATAGATAAACTGAAAACCAAAACCTCTGTATTTTTATTTTTTTTAAAGCTGTTAACATCCCTTAAAATTCTAACTGTTAATGTCTCTTCAGCTTTTGATGAGTGTGATTAGAAACATCTGTATCTAAATTGTTTCAACATCAAAGGAGAAGGGTCTTGAAAATGAAAGACTTCTTCGTGTACAAATAAAAGAATTACCGTTTAGCCAGATTTAGATTTTGCAATGCTTTTGTTGAGTCATTACTATCTGGTCCTGAAAAAGAGACTGATCATTATACAGCATGATTAAAATGTAATTCCAACACAGCCTTGGAAGGCAAATAGGTGTGAAATTTGAGAGCTTATCAGTATGAGATAGTGAGCAAAGCAGACCTACAACCAAAGCATTCATATCTCCAATTCTCACCACTGATAGTCATCTCAGCACACTTAACCAGAACAGTACTTAGGTTTTCAAATTAATTGAGGCATAACTGGGGATGAAAATGTTGTAACCCCCTGTAAATAGTGAGTAGTATAAGTAATACAGCCCCTAAAAGCACTCAGAGGGAATTTAAGAGTTAGTTTTATTTATATTTTGAAGAGATAAAATAGTTCAAGGATGCAGTAGATGGTTATAATTTTCCTATACAACACTTGGGTCTTTTAAAATGTGCTCAGTATTGGATTTAAAAACCTAACTCAAATAGATTTCCTTTCTACCGTTAATGTGGGTGTTTTTGAAACATTTTTTTTGCTGTGTTATTAAGCAACCACGCTGCTAGGCACAGGCCATAAACCTGAGTGAAGTGTTAGTCCTTACCTGGGGGCATTAGAAGTATAGAGAGTAGGGACAGCAGGATGGTCAGTGGTAGTGTGACTGTGTTGCTTTGAGAACCACCCCTTTCTGGGCCAGCAGTTTCACCAGAAACTGAGCACAGAATGGGCTTCTTGTGCAAGAAAGCGCCTCTGATATATTAACTAAATGTCAAAAATGGTAGATGTCAAAAGCCAGCTGCCAAGAGCTGAACAAGTTCATGTCTTATTCATGAGTGTGTTTTAAGTGAGCCCATACTTAGCCTATCAACAGTCACGTAAGATTAGCTCCTGTGTGTGCATGATTACCAGGACTTACAGCAGTTTACCATTATGATATTAATTCAATTTACTTCAACTACCCTAATGTTGACAGTATGACTTAAAGCACACAGGGACTTAAAGCATACAGGGACAAAGACTGGTTGTATTTTGCATATTATACAAGCATTTCCTGGAAGAAAAAGCAAAAAGTTGCCCCAAAATTATTTATTATTATTAAATAAAAATAAACAAAGTGATTTTTAGTTGGTTTGGTTGTTTGTTTTGGGGGGTTTGTTGTTTGTTTGTTTCTTTGTTTGTGGTTTTTTTGGGGGGGGGGTTGGTTCAAAGCCAGGTTGGATAAGGCCTTGGGAACCTGGTGTAGTGGGAGGTGTCCCTGCCCATGGCAGTGGGGGCTGGGAACTGATGATCTTTAAGGTCCATTCCTTAATACTCTATCACCCCATGATTCAGTGATGATGATAATGATGATTATTAACTGTGGGCATATAAAATACTGCCTAAACAGCATGTTCTCTGCTTTTCTACTCAAATCACCACAAACCTGCGAAGGAACAGGAGGTGAATAAATGAATCCTATGATTCTGAAAATCAGTGCCTATGTAATTATATGGATTAAATGGAAATTTCAGGAGGTCAGGTGCATGTTTGATCATCCATATTCATACACACACACATACATATGTCTATATACACGTGTGTCTTTGTATATAAATACACACATATATGTATGAGCCCATGTAGGTGTATATCTATGTATGCAAGACATATTAATAGCATTTCTTTCAGATCAGGCACGTGTATCTAGACTTACATTTATGTATCATAATTTGACCACTGTCCATCTATATATACACTGAGAAATAAATGAGTAATTATATTTTTCTATCTTTATATCTTTTCAAAAACACTTAGTCTAAAACTCTAAAAATACACTTTATAAACACACCGAGGTACCAGAGTATTTTAATGCCAGAAAACATAAAGTTTTCTGAGAATTTTGAAACAGAAAATTTGATACAGAGTGAGTATCTTTAACTGCTTTTCAGGGGCCAGGAGAAGGGAAATTTCTGGCTCCAGAGGCAGGGTTACACCTTTGAAGAGCACAAACTCCACCTAGTGATAGGTTCGATGGTGAAATTTAGAAAACCGACAATTCTAAAGCACAATCTCAGGTGCATGAAAGGACTGTGAAAATGAGAAATAAAAATTTAAGTTGATACAGTTGTCTTTGTGAAAGTAAGAAAATTACAGAGAAAAATGTACTGTAAATATTTCTAGACCTTTTTGCTACTTGCCAGTTTATGAAAGCCTTTCAGTAATAAAACACCCTCTCATTTGTGAACTTGTGAAAAAAAAAACACCCTCTAAATTAATACACACGGAACTTGTTTTATTTGTTTAATCTTTTTATTAACTAGGAAAATATATAAAAAAAAGACATCCAAATAGATTAATTTGTTCCCGCTTCTTGTTAAGCAAAGTGTATGGACAAGATAAATGTACAAGTCCCTGAAACTGCTTTGACATACACCAGTTTACAGTCCATTACATAAACTTCTGTAGCATTAGATTTAGGGGTAATTCCCACTTTAAAGTAATATTTCTCATTAAATTAGTTCACCTTTAAAAAAAGAAATTGTCTTTACAGTAACAATTTCTGTGACTGATCTCCTCTTAAAAAAAAATAATTAATGCTTATTTAAACTAATAAGGGTACCATTTACTTCATTTCTCCTTTTCCACTTTACTGTTCTCAGCAGTATCCAAGTAGAACAGAAATCACATGTGCATTCAGGAAAACAAAAAAATATGTAAATGTAATGCAGACAACAAACAGCTCATGTAAGGTACATTGCAGAACACAGGAGTATCCTGAAGAAAAATAACAGAAATTAAAGGATCTTAATCAACTCTGGCAAAGGATGACCCAAGCATCCAGGTTTTTAGTATGATGATTATTCCTGTAGCATAGAGGAGGCTCCCTGAAAGAATCTGGGCACCTGCCATACTTGGAAGGAAAAGAGTTCAGGTGAATCAAGTTCTAGGAAAAAAACAACTCTGGACACTTCTGGTCACATTATATAAAATTTAAGCAACTCTGAAACTGGGAAAAAACGATAATCCAAAGGCAATATATGGCCAAAGGCATTTTGAAACATGTTCATATGTCAGTGAAATTAAATAACATTTTCCTAGGTTTCCTACAAAGATAATCTCTCCCTTGTAAAGTATCCTGAAAAGTACTCAATTTATAAATAATTCTTTGGTTTATATTTATTCTAGAGCTTGTCTATATTAATAAAAAAATCTGAGCATATTTTAGTAGGGGGCAAACAGAGGCCCTGGATCACATTCACCATGACAAGGGTCCAGAAGTCTATAGGGCCAGATGGGATCCACCCAAAGGTATTGTTGGACTCAATGACCATAGATGTCTTTTCCATCCTTAATATATCTGTGATTCTAAAGGTTATATTTATTATTCACCTGATTAAATTCAGAAATCAAATTCCATTTAGTGGGAATGCCAATAATTAGATAGTCAGTTTGTGACTTCTGCTTCTTCAACTAATTAAAAAAACAAAGATTCTGCTCTTCCATACCAATAATGATATTCATTGCTCCTGCTGCAAAGTCTCCATCTGAAGAAAAGCCAAGCTGCCTGAGAAAATCATGAATATTTATCCCCCTATGATCTGTCTGTCATACCAATATATGCCACAGTAACTCTGGTTACATCATTTTCCTGTAAGAAAAGCTTCACTAGAGATTCATTAAGATATGGATGTTCAAAGAATATAGGATTAGAATCCAAGTGAAACAAGAGTGAGGATGTCCAGTTTTCACTGGGCCTGATCCTGTGAGGAGAAAGGCCCAACAGCTTATTCTGATTTCAGCAGGAGTGAAGGTGTTCAGCACCTCTCAGAAATAAAAGGTTTCTCCAAGTGCCAATTTGGCAGGATACTTACTCACATACTGACACTGCTCTTAGGTGCTGTTCCCTCTGGGACTGCTGCCATACATGAAATTAGTCATGAACTCAAGTAACTTCTTCCATAATGGCCTACACCTTAACTTGAAAGTTTTATTGCTACTTTTCTAAGTAAAAAAGGGAAAGAAACATACATGTTTCCAAGTAACTGAGTACCCCCAATATTCTTAACTAGATTGTTAAACCAAATAATATCTTACATTAAGATAAAATTTTGCAAGAGTATCATACTGAAAGTGGTACTCTGTAGACTGACACAGAATAAAATTAGACAAAAACCATAAAATGACTGTATTCAACTTTTCACACAAAACCCTCATATTTTGTTTTAGAACATGAAGAGGTAAGGCCACAGAACTCCAGCAAGGTGCTGATACCAATTTAAACAATTAAAATTACCAATAAATATCAAGAAAATCATCTGTCTATTTAAAATTACAGCAATCAAATTGATCAAAAAGAGCAGCCACCAACATTGCGAGTCACAACTGTTTTCAAGTAAAAATTGCACTATGTGCTTTAAGACTGTCACATTCTCACATATTATAACAGTGTTAGAGTAACATACATGTATTAACTTTTATCCTTCTGTCCTGGTTAGTCACAGTTTCACTGGAATTCTCCAGTGTATGGTTCTGATTTTCATCCTTACTGTCTTCACCAGGTAAATCTTCCTTTTCTTTTTCTTCAGTCTGTAATGGCTTTTCAGATCCGTCTTCCTTTCTGCTACATACATTCTTCTGGCCTGTCAGTGGCTTTCGCTTAAACAGGGAAAACTGAAGTAAAAAACAGGTAAATAATATGTTCA
Organism: Lophotriccus pileatus; assembly: GCA_035583135.1. Lineage (NCBI taxonomy): Eukaryota > Metazoa > Chordata > Aves > Passeriformes > Tyrannidae > Lophotriccus > Lophotriccus pileatus. The sequence goes on from JAWWES010000001.1 coordinate 107,880,582, forward strand.
AAACACTCTGAAATGCAAGATTAAAAAAACATAAACCCCTTTGCATAGGCCAAGGTCAATCGAGGCTGTAAATTTCTCCTTGGTAAAATACATAAACTTTTAAAAACAAAATTACTACTTCAAAATGTCAATGAAAAACATTTGCAATATTTGAAATGTGGCAAAATTGTACATGTGAACCAGAGAAGTTAAAATGATTGCGTCCTGTTAAATTATACATTGTACAGTTTGTACTAAATACTGCAAGTGGTGCAGTCATTTGGGTTTCTTTCAAATAAGAATCCGAGGCAAGGTCCAAAAAATACAGGTTCAGATCTCCAAAACCCCAGAGCAGTGCGTGCTTAAAAAGCTTCCTCAAAAACGTGTGTACTCCCATTAAAGTTAATGACAGTGCTTGTGTGTCAGTGAGACTACACACGTGCTCAAAGTTAACTGGTGCTTAAGGTCTTTGTTCAACAGGAAACACAGCAGCCAGTCTCTGCAGAAGCCTCTGGATCCTAATTCCACATCAGGTACTCCTCAACATGCTTATACACATATATATGCATGCATATGATCCCAAAATCAGTGCATGTTGGAAAGAGATGCAAGATAAACTAGCTCAGCTGCTGCTTTCAGAAAGAAGTATGAGGGAAAATATGTCCCATATGAATCAAGTTCTAAGTTTTCACCTCACCAATATGTGATGTGATGTGATTAACAACCTGTCTTTTGCATTTGGATAATTATCACAAAATAAAATCAAATCTTAAACAGAAGGAACAGGTTGCTCAGCAGTTTGATTGTTTATGCAGATCATGTAAACTGAGGTATTTGCATGGGTAACTGCCCACTGCCACCTTGGTCACTCACAAAACTAGAATGAAAAACCAGGCCACCCACCTTTTTTCTCCCAACAATTCCTCCAGTTATTTGGTCATCATTGTTCTCTGAAGAATTTTTCACAGTATGATTGTCAGTGCTTTCTTCTTCTACAATAACATAAACATTTACATTACCTTCCCTTTGATTCATGTAAATCATAAAAATATCAGAAAACCAGAAAACAACCCCTGAAAAAATGTTCTTCAAATTATTTTTGAAGTAGAAGTCACAAAAAATGTGGGTCTTAAAAAAAAAGCAATCAGAATATTCAGTTCAACTTGACACCCAGCCTGACAAGACTATTTAATTTTTTAAATTTCTCTATATAATGCCCTTATAATACTCTTCAGATGCTTAATTTTCAAGAACAGAACACTTATGGTAGTGACACTACATAAAATATTTTGACTTAGCACTCATAGCTTCCTCTTGCTGACAGATGACAATGTCTTGCATGCCTATTTGAAAGTATATTCTAATTTGGGAAAGCTGACTTTTAGGGAAGGAGTTACGGTTAAGCATGAGTTTTATTCCATAGAAACAATTCTGGGAATGGAAAAACTTTCCATTTGAGTTGATGTTCCTGTATTTAAATTTTCCTATACTCCCTGTACAAATCATAAACTTAGAACTTAATATCAAAACTTCCAAATCGCTGGATAATGGAAAAATATTTAAGCATCCATTCTGTACAAGCTATTTCCATTATAATATTGAAAATAAATTATATAGGTTCTTCATGATAAAGGCTTTATAATAAAGGCTTTTTTATAGCACATTTGTTATTCTATTTCAAAAGAACAATTATAGATTATTCCAGAATTTCTAAACCAAAAGAAGCCCTTCACATATGGGGCACCCAACTTTGTGCTCCCCAGTTTTTCCAAAGGAATATATAATTCACACAAACTGGCATCAAAACTACCAGGAACATCTAGACTTGCACCCTCAGCATCTCTGAACAGAGTTCAGTAATTACCACACTTCACCTAAAATAATCTGTGAATGTAATGAGGAAATGTCAGTTGGTGAAGATGAGGAAGACTTTTGACAAGCTTCTCAGCTGGAGTGAGATAACACAATGACCACAACTTTGGCACTGCACAACTGGAACTGCTCCTAGCAAGTAAGATACAGTCCTGCTAAGAAAAAGTCCCTCTTGTGGACTTCCTCCCATATGTGGCTGGGAAAAGTATTCATTTCTTTCAAATCAGTAACAATTAATAATGGGGTTTTTTTGCCTCTCAAATTTCATCGCCTCCTCAACAGCTGCTTTACCAACTATTGACAACTGTGTCATTCAGTATTTTTATAATATGAGATTGCTTAGAACAAATTCATCTTTTGAAATGTTGTATCTGATTTTAGAATGCCCAATTCTTAGGAATTGTATTCTTACCCTGTTGAACGATGGTCTCTTTCTGAGTAGTCTCTTCTGTCTATAGAGAGACAAAACCAATTAAATCTCTACATTCAAACTATTTTAAAAATAAGATGTTTTATGATTAACACCTACATGTGTTCCTCTCTCTACCAAAACCACCCCAAACAACAACTTTGCATTTACAGGATAGCTACACATATGCAAACTAATGCTGTTTATAGAACCAGATTCTTTCAAAGAACAGTAACTTAATAAGAATAAATGCTCTTACCTCTCCAGTTTCCACTGTGCTATTACTGCTTTTCTCTCCCTCAGGTGTTTTAATAGGTTTCTCTTTGTCATATTTTTCCTCTATTTCCTCTTCTTTCTCTGTTCCTTCTCCTGATTCTTCTCCTGTTTCCTCTTCTCTTTCTGCTTCTTCTATTTTTTCTTCTTCTTCTGTTTCTTCTTCTTCCTCTTCCTCCTCATCATCTATCTCTTCATCTCCAGACAAGTTTTGTTCCTTTGACAAAATTGCCAAAATATAATTTTGAAAATCAAGCTGCACAGTGATACCACGGTCCTTATCCTACACCAGCTCATCAAACATCAGGATTTGACTAAGAACAAGAAAACTCAAAAGAGAACATTCTAAGCAGATAGAATGAGGACAAAGACAGGAGACTTCATTCATGGTTTTCTAATTTTAATAGATTTTTTAAAAACAGGCCTCCAGTGACCATTAGGAGTGCAACTGATTTTTATTTTTTGCCAACATGTGTCTCCTTAAAGGAAAAGTATTGAAAACAAACTTATTTTTGGAAAGAAAGTTATTTCTTTTAAATGTTTGAAATATGCATAATTGACACAAGCAGTAGTAATTGCAACACTGAAAAAAAAAAAAATCTAAAACCTATTTCCCAAGAAAATTAATAAATACCAGATACAATGTTTTGATTCATGCAATTCAATACAGACATGATAACTTATATTTAAGTTAGTTTCAGCCTACAATAAAACTTCAATATAGTAAAATAAATTAGCCAAGTGGTTTTAAAATACATTTTAAAAGATGCAAATGTTATTTTTGTAAAAATTTGTAAAGAATCAGTTATATCCTTCTTACTCCATTCAGACTGTCATTACCATGCCATTATGTATTTATAACAGCATGAAATACAATATTTAAAACAGAAACATTCTCCTTCTCCTTGCAGAAATACAAGGGCCTAAACCAAGTGCAAGATGGAATTCTGATGTCAATCAAGTGAAGCTTTATCATTACATCAGAATGCCCAGAAAAACAGGCACACATCTGTTCCACTGCAGCCTGTGTCACGATGGTGGCTGGTGGGAAGTATCTGTACAGACTTTTGAAGTGTGGTAGAGGAACGGGTCTTACACTGAACACCTTTGTATACCTGAGTCCAAATGTTGTCTCCTATCTTTTGTCAATGTTTTCCTTATTCTCTCTTACTTCTTCCATCTTCTGCCTGTTGTCTCCACAATGACTGTTTTCATGGTCATCAGAGGGTAACTTCCTGGTCAGGAGGAGGCCATGAATTAATGTTTCTAGAGGTTGGAGCACAAAGCTCTTTGGTGGAACTCCTTTGCTAAGCACCACTCAGACATCCCAGGAATCTGAGACATACTTCCACATGATTTATGAAGACCTGCATTATTCTGGACCCCAGCTCACAGCCTACAACACCTAACATCACACTAGATTAATTTGTTTTGCTAACTGAGCCATGCTCCTCACCCCCCTCCCTAAAAAAAAATGGTGGAAGTGAGAGACACTCCTTGTATTCCAAAGAAGACACCTACTGTTGTTTAACTGAACAGCTTCACAGACTGACCCCATTTCCATTTACTGCATTTGCAGCTTGCCACAGGTGACTCTGGCTGTCACCTCATCTGTTCAACTCCTAAAATGGACCCTTTTGAATCATAACTGATAGCACAGTTTTACCACCGCCACTTCTGCTTGCCCGTTTATAGCCATGTTTTGGAATGTTTTTACCAATGCTGATGAATGATATGTCCTGCTACAGATATGTTTTTATTTTAAAATATGAATCACCTGACCATTAAAAAGAATAGCTGAAAAATCTGAGACTGCTAATTAAAACATATATATGTGTGTATAAATGTATTATGTATATATGTTACATGCATATATTATATACATGCATAATCTCTTCATTATTCTCTTCATCATGCGTTAGGGGGTTTATTTTCTTATTCCACTCCAAATTCCTTTTTCACAGAAAGGTGTTCTAAGAATACCTTCAATAGTTTTACTTCTGAAGTTGAGAGAGAGGGAAGCTGTCTTGGCCAAGGTCACACACACAAGGTAAAAAGTAGTAAAGAACATACAAGTGACCTATTTCAAACTGTTTTCATTTAAGCTCGAGGTTCCAGTTTCTTCAAGGACAAAACAGTGGTCAGTACCATGAAACAGTTTTAAACATTTTGTACCTCTAGTACAATAAATCAGTACAGCAGAACAGCAGTCGAGACTTTGTATAACTGTCCGCTTAATTTTTTGCACGCATTTATTCTGGTTTTCCTGTAAATCCAGACCTTCACAACAAGACATTCTCAAGGATGAATTTGCTTTTTCCAGGCTTTAGGGGATGAATGATCTTACTTGCTCTGGTTTTGGCAAAAGTATTGCCTTAGTGGGTATAACTGTCTTTTGCTAAAGTGGCTGCAGCTGGCTTTTCTTTGGGCAGATTAATACAGAATAATGACATTTCTTCTCAGAATACTATATAAATTTATGTTCTTATTTCTACAGGACAAAGGGGAAAAAATTTCACTCCCTTCCCTATCGTTGCCTCACCTGGTGTCATGTTCTGGCTAAAAGACAGTCTCACTGAAGACACGTCTTATGGTAGACCTTGCTCAAACGACAGCTGCAAACTGGATTTCTTTACAGTGCTGTAACTATTTCATTGTGGATCCCTCCTGCATCATTTATGGAAACTGAGCTCTGGCAGACCAGCTGCTCATAATTAGCATTTCAGAAGGCAAGGCTTATGGTATCTTTCCACATCTCCTCAAGAAGTCAAAATAATGTTTGCCACCACCATTTTATGCTTCTAGGGAAGAAAATCTCAAAGCCACTGATGAGACAAATTTAGCTGCAGATTTTTAAAAAATCTGGTAAAAACTCAGTGATGAAGAGAAAGCTGTAATTAATTTGTGTACCACTTGAAATGGAGAGTTCTGGGAAGCTCTGTTTTAGGAAGATGTTTCTGTTTTTAGTTGCCTTGGAAACTGTTAAAAATCCAGACAAAGATTAATAAAGAGAGTTGAGAATGAGGTAGGTAGCTACATGTTTCTTCCTTGGTGGTGTTCTGCTAAGCAGCCATAAACCAGTAATTGCTTAGCTGAGGTTTTAATCATTTAAGGAACAGATTTTTCCCATTACCTGCCCATTACCTCCGACCCAAAAACATGCCATGGCCCTCTATCATGTCTATACAAGAACTGAATGATATAAATACCAATTAGGAGTTTTCCTATGAAGGAGGAGATGATAAGAGTTAGTGCCTTGTCAACCAAACCATGGCACTGAGTGCCACATCCAGTCTTTCCTTAAACACCTCCAGGAACAGTGACTCCACAACCTCCCTGGGCAGCCCATTCCAATGCCCAATCACTCTTTCTGTGCAGAACAAGGCAGGCAGTCAATAAGCCAAACTAGTCTTTCCTTACACATTGCCAAGGAGATAAACAGCTCACCTAAATACACTGAAAAGAATTTTGAGTGAAGTGCTGAGCCTGGCACCATAACTTGTCTAAAAGTTGAAATCTAGACTTCAACTCAGTTATACTGGTTTCCTAACTGTACAATTCTGTGTCAAGAGCCCTTGACATGGATTACCTGATACTTTTAACAGCCCCTCAATGCTGCTGTTCTGTGTAAGTATCCTGGAATACTAACACAACACTGAAGTTGTGATTTCAGGCACACTGTGCAGTGAAACAACTGCAAGTCAGTTTGATATCAAGCAGGAGTTTCCATTGCTAAATGTCAATCAAAAAAAGAATTTTTAAGACAGTTACAACTTCTTGTAAATATGATGGAAAAAACCATTGAAGCAGTAGATGCCCATATAGTGATACAATGATTACCCTGGACACGTGATGACCAATTACCACAATAGTGCCCTTCAATAGGAAGGTGTCATTCTGAGAAAAATGGAATAAAATAGTGCATACACAGCTGTAAACAGCATTGTAGAAACTGACTGACAGACTCATTTTCCATTTTTGTTTTACTAGGCTTTTTTCTGCCAATACTTTGCTATGCACCATATTTTATTTTCTAAATGCCAAACACAAGGACCTACAGGTTTCCACAAGTTTCCATTTGTGCACTTTTGTCACAGGCTGGCAGTGCACATACTTTGCACTAAGAGAATTAATCACATTTACTAATCAAGACTTTAGGTGCCATTCTGTGACTGCACACAGACATTTATTTCAGAGTAGTAGACAGTAATTTTTTGAGGGCATTATCCTAAAGATTATTCAATTTGGCTTTGGTGTAATTATACTGTAGCTTGCCAGCTTGCTGCTGTAGGTGTACCTGGAGAAAGATACATCTCTGTGTTCTTGTTTGAGTAAAAATAACTACTTATCAATGTATAAAATTTTAATGTAAAACTTCATTCTGAAAAGGCATTTCTCCTTTAATTTTTGTGTCAGATTTTGACTATTCACTACAAATTTAAAAAGAGTTATCTAAAGGATTCTTTTTCCCCAGCAACTCAGAATTAATTTTTTGTTTATTCCCCAAATAAATCAACATCTGAAATAGCTCAGATGTACTGCAGCTTCCATATACAAAACTGTTATCTCCTCATGGAAGTTTTCTTTATCTGGGGAACAAATAAATAATATAAATTTCCATGGCAAAAAGAAAAAAAAAAAACAAACACAAAACTTTCTGTAGAACTAGAAGGAATTTTTAAGGTGTTTTGTGATATCCATAAAATAAGTTGGAGACTGTTTACATCAAGTATAATCTCTTATGAGCTATTTTACACAGTAACATAAATACCCTCTAATATTCAGTCACCCAGAAATAGTATACCAAAATAACTCCTGGGTACTTAAG
>JAWWES010000001.1:107888042-107901228 GCA_035583135.1 Lophotriccus pileatus
TTACACAGTAACATAAATACCCTCTAATATTCAGTCACCCAGAAATAGTATACCAAAATAACTCCTGGGTACTTAAGCGAAACAGATGAAATATAATGAGCAACTGCAAATTGGAATATGTTGATGTTATCTGAAAAACTTATTGTGTCTCTGGAAGACACTGTGCTGCATAAAATGAATTCTTAATGCTAACAGGCATGGAGAAAAAAAAATTACTTAGGAATATTAGCCCACAGTTGGATGCAGATTGTGCATATTTTCCAAATCCTTATAGCAAAAGTTTTGGTGTCTGGAGTTTGTCATGCAGCTCCCACGTATTCACAAGTGAATAAGGACAGTCACTACTTTCTGCTTTTATTGTGCACATAGCTTAGAGTACTGCATGTCTCTCCAAAATCCTGCACTTTCCATTGAAATCCTGCCTTAATCATGCTGATTATTATTCGGTGCTTGCATAAAAATACTGGTAAAGGCAAATTTTCACCGAAACACCAGAGCAGGCAGGCAGGTTCTTTAAGATTCTTTGACTGTACATTCCTCAAAGGGATGTCCCATGGTTCATTGCTAAAACCTCCACAGCCTGCAAGAATGGTCTTCTCGGGGAAAGCCTCCACTCCAAAATACTCTGATGTAAAAGTGGCAATTCCTACAGAACCATCACTAACCTTTAAGCCCTTGTAGATTTTTCAAGGCACACCCAAACTTGGGATTGGCAAATCACACCACTTTCCACTATGCAACTGTTTTCCATACCATGCCAGCACTTGTGGGAGTTCTCCCCCAGCCACTCGAAGGCTGGTTTTAAAAGGCACGGCTCGATGCAGGGCACACTCAGGTTTGCTTGGTTCTTTTTCTCCTCACAGATGATAATGAAGTGCCCAGTAAAGGAGATTAAATTTTGCAGCAGTTCTGCTGCTGTGTTTCTAATTACAAATGCAGCTTTGTGCCTTGGATAGATGCTGAATAGAGTGAAAGTAAAGTATTTTATACTTCCAGTAAGAAAGCCAGCCTCTGCCAGGGTGGCTCACAATCCCAAACTCCTAGTAGGTTGGTCATTATTGTTCACTTTCCAGTTGAACAGCTCAGCACAGGCTCTTTTACTAACATGGCTACACAGGGAGTTTGAAACATTACTCTTCAATACTACTGTGATGTATATCCTTACAGAAATATGCACAGATAGTGTTTATTTAATATAAAATTCTGTTTAGAGCTACCTTTCTTTAGCTCTCTCTCACACTCTCCATGTGACATCACAAATACTTTATATTTCACACAAACCACAGATGCAACTCTGTGTGAAAGGTGCAGTGGTGATGACAAATCATAAAGCTCTAAACTCATAACATTGGACCTGGGATGTTCCAGAAGAATGCCCTGCAATCCACCTCAGACAGAAAGAGTAATTTCTGCTTTTTCAATGCTGGAAAAATACGAAAAACATGAAAGGCAGAATGGCAAATATCTTTAAAGTCGACTTTTCAGGGCTCTGACAATAAATATTTTCATAACTAAGTACGGGAGTATGAGATAATGGTATTAATATTTGTTTAAATTATTATAGCATGAGGTTGCCAAGGAAAAAAGCAAGGTGCACTATCATAAATTCTTTGAAAAAAGACAGTGATTAACTGTACTTGCTTCTTCTTTTGGCAATAGAAAAATAAAGCCTCTGTTGCTCTCAGCAGTGCAATTTTCTTATGCCAAAGCTATCTCTCCAAAAACCTTTCAATATGCAAAAGTTAACTCTCCTCTCTCCATTAAAACACACGATGAAGTGTATGAAAATATAACAGCTCAGTGAGTGACTTCAGATCATGAACACACTTGGAACTTCACTGAGGACAAAAACTATTCGTTTGCCATTTGTGCAAGTAAAGTATTTGCCCAGTTGCTCATAGAATGCCACGGTACTAAACACTGTCATTTATTTGAATTCTGTCATTAGGTATTAGTTGAAAATTTGCCCTTTTACATTTACTTGGCCCTTTTTTTTTGCTTTTTACGGGTCTGAAGATCCTGTTATTTCTGAGTTTGATTCTGCTTCCCATAATGTTATTTGAGAGGTAAGATCTAGAAGGTATTATCATATCGGGATAAATTTTATCTTAAAAAGGGGGGGGGGAACAACTAGAAGCAATGAAAACAAAAACTAGATGTTCTTTTTTGCATGATTCTGAAAGGCTCCATTTTAAAGAATATCCATGTACCTATTCAGACATGAAACTGGAACAAAAAGTAGTGAATGAAACCCAGACATTTTCTGTAGCTTGGGGAAGGACATTTCTATTATTCAGCATCAATTATGCAAAAAGAACTGCTATCTGAATGAATGGTTTGATATTTTCAGATATAATGGAGAAACTTACCTGCTGAAATTTTGCAGGTATAAGAGAAGAGCTATGCTACAGCATATTCCAAAGTCACCCAGAGCACCCTCACCTCTGAGAAGAGCTGTGAGGCAGGAGCAGACTTGCACCCTGACCCACTCAAAGTGCCAGAGGTGCTTGGAATTAATGCCTGCTGTAAAAGGTAGAATGTGCACATGTAACTCTGTGAACATGTCTGTGAAAGTGTGGAGGGGGATTAAAAGTTCTGAGATGAGCTGCAGAGGAGTGCTTAGAAATTTTTGGTTGCTTATTAACATTGTATCGATGTCTAATGCTGCTGTCACCTGCTGTATTGCTGGTGTACTGCTTGAACTGAATGTGCAGCTGGTTGATTGCTGGTTAACTGTAATTAATAAACCAATAAATCACTAATTCTTAACTTAAACCACAGAGCTGAACACTTTTTCCATGTGACAATCATTAGCGAATAAATCATGAAGAGGAAATAAATGCCTTTTTTTTTCCTAAGAATACAAGAATACAAAGATACTAAATGACAGTACCAAAAGATGACTCAAATAAAAAAAGAAGTAACATCTTCAAGCAACATGTCAAGAAATGCATAAATTTCGTTCCGAAATATGTACTGGATGCTAAATGGGTTAAAAATCGATTGAAAGAAATTCATGGAAGGAAAATGGCTGTTAAATATAACACTTATATCTGCTGAACCACAAATTATTGATTATACCGAATGTATCTGGTATTTGATTATACTGAATGTATATTGGTATACTGAATGTATTTAGTACATTCAAATGTACTATTTGAATAATTACACAGGAGAAGTAACACTGCATGTTTGTGCCATTCTAATATTTTTTCCCCAGGCATTCACCAGTAGCCACTGATAGAAACAAAGATGTCTGAGCAGTTGTTTTTTGTTTTCTCTCTCTATTGCAGAATTTTTTTTTCTCTACTAAGAACTAGTTCAGGAGCATTTCTGCCCTTTTGCCTCAGTGCTGCACATAAATCTTTTTGTATGCCATAATAAATACCAAGGACACACTGAATTTTCACAAAACTACAAGTAACAAACTTCATAAACCAGTATGAGTTAAACTAAATAAAATTCCATTCGTTATGCTAATGGAGTTCCAAAGTCCCATCAGACCCAGAAATGTTGGCACAGTGTATAATTTATGTAACGATGCTGTGGAAAACCCTTGGAAGTGCTGGAGTAATGCTCTGCTTTTCCCCCACCACAGGAATGATCCACAAAACTACATAAAATCAGTTCTCAGATCAATGAATTTTCATCCAGACAAAACAAAGAAGAGAAGATGCCCATGAGCTGACCTCCCTTGACTCTCTCAGAAAGCTTTATGCTATCAGCACATGTTAAGAGAGGCACAACAAATGGTCCCCATTAGCCTATGAATTAAGATTAAAAGCTACAGCCAAACAGTGAATGAAGAGCCATTCCTATGTGGAATTGGAAATCACTTCCTTTAAAGTGCTTTTACCTTTTTTTCCCTCTCTCTAGGAAATATTTTTAATAAGAAATAATAGACTTTTTTCACAGCACAGTTTTCTTCCAAAGATGAATCAGAAAGAACTAGATGCTATATCCAAGAAACCCAGTTTTAGGCCTATAAAGCAGAACTTCTCAATATTACTCTAGGTTTAATCACAGTGACATCCTAATCTTTCCTAAGAAAGATAAAATAACCCATCATAACTCCATTTAGTTTCAGAAGGAAGTATTTTCACAGGAGTTCAGTGACAAAGCAGCACTTCTGACGGCTCTGTTGTTAGAGCTGTTTCCTTGGGAAGAGCCTTTAACTGTTAAAATATTGCACTCTATCAGACTAGGAGGATACTTACCCTGTTCCAAAGGCATTGCTGATGTCGAGGCAATGTGTTTTGGAGAATTACGAAGCTTCAAACACATTTCACAGGGACAAAACACAGTCACTGGGTTAACTTTTTGTTGTAGTTATGCACAGTGCATGACCAAAGTGATCTTACCTTCAAATGCGGTATATGGAAGGGGTGAGTGGGGCAGGATGGATCAAATTGGACTACAGTCTACTGGCAAACTACTAATCTACTACAGGCTTTTTAGAAAATAAATTCTGGAGACATTGTGTCAAAGATAGTTTAATGCCAGCATCTTACAAAACAGTATTAAAAATGTTTCATAATCTCAACATAAGTATTGATTCCATTAACATTTTTATTGAATGACATTTACCATTTCGATTTCTTTCTTCTCCTGTTCTCATTTTCAAATAGGATTTAAGTAACTATTTTTCTAGAAAATGGATGTCAATACTGAGTTCTGTTTACTAAAATTTCCCAGACCACCCATTAGCATAGAATTTAAGTAACAGGATCGTAGGACGAGTCCCTATCTCTTCATTTGCCAGTTCAACCCCCAACAGTTGAAACAGTAATGCAATATCTTACAAAAATAACTTGTGAGATTTGTTTGTGTTTTAAAAGGAAACTCCAGAAGTTACCTTGTCTTTTCAAAAAAGAATTCAGGCTTTTTTGCCACTTTCTTTACTATTCCATCTGGCTTCTAGCTCTACCTCTTTTGAGAGATCACGGATGTGATTTTTTAGGGGGGGGAAGCCCAGCTCTCCTTCAATGAGGAGAAGCTTTGGCTCAGATACTGAAAACATATACATGCTTCACACAGCAACAGAATATATTCCCCTTCTTTAGAACCTTGAAATTAGATTACTAATGTAATGTAGTGTTTTGTAGGCAGATATAGAATCTTTTGTGTACTGCACAGTATAAACACGTAAAAAAAGTTTACAAGTGTATTTACAAATTCTTTTCACCAAGGGTGATAGTTAAAAATTATCCCTGAACAGATACATTCTGACTCTAACATAGGCTAGGCCAGATTCTGAGACTTGTGCATTTTCACATACTTGTGTGCCAAACACCAAAAAAAGAAGTCAACCTTAAGGCCTTTGAAAAACCACAGGCCATCACTTACCCAGGCCTGCATTTCCGTTTACCTCTCATCAACTGACCCAAAATTTGGCAACTTATCTTTTGTTTAATTGATGCTGAGTACTCAAACATTTTACCAATGCATGAACAAAAGAAAAGTAGGGGAAATGAATATGGGCTGACACCAAAATTTAAAAATATGTATATTCACTGACACTCCTTTCATATAAGGCACGTTAATAAGTAAGCTGTCCTGCAACTAATACTGATGTATTTCTGATTCAAAGGCAAAGAAGATTACACTGTTGCAATGTATAATTCATGTTGTCAGCACAACATTACAATTTAATTACGAGGCAAACACAGTTTACCTCTTCAGCAATTATTTTCTAAATGTGTCATACATGATAAATGTGATCGTAAAAATGACGGTATCAACAACTTATGATTTCTCTTATAAAAACTTCCCAAATCTAAACATTTTCTTCAGTCCTTTTTAAGAAATTGGCACTTAAATGCATGATAACGTATTTTGACTACATTAGAAGTTTCTTTTAAGTAATAAAAATCAATTTGCCATCATTCCAATGTTTCCTGAACAGGCTTAAAATGCATGTCCAGTAATCTATGCTACTTTAATGTTAAATAATGAGGTAGCACATTGTTCCAAAATTGTTCTGAATTATGTAAACCATTTGCTACATGCTGTTTGGACTTCATGGTTTGTTTAGAGCTGTTTGGTAAAGCAGTACTTTCTCCCTTTTCTGGCTTCCTGGATTTGCTTTTCTTTTGTTGAAGCTTATTGCGATAATTTTTTCTTTTATCTTTTGCTTTTTCCTCTTCTTCTTCCTCCTCTCCCTCATCCTCTTCTTCCTCCTCTTCCTCATCCTCTTCTTTCTCCTCTCCTACATCCTTTTCCTTCTCTTCTTCTTCCCCCTCTCCCTCTTCTTCTCCTTCTTCTCCCTCTTCCCCTACCCCTTCTTCTTCCTCTTCTTCTTCTTCCACTTCTTCATCTTCTTCTGCTTCTTCTTCTTCTGCTTCTTCTTCTTCTTCTTCTTCTTCTGCTTCTTCTTCTGCTTCTTCTTCTGCTTCTTCTGCTTCTGCTTCTTCTTCCTGCACTCCCTCTTCTCCTTCCTCCTCTTCCTCTTCTTCTACTCCTTCTTCTCCCTCTCCCTCTTCTTCCACTCCCTCTTCTTCCTCATCTCCCTCTTCTTCTTCATCTCCCTCTTCTTCTTCCACTGCCTCTTCTCCCTCTTCTTCCTCATCTCCCTCTTCTTCCTCATCTTCTCTAACTCCCTCTTCTTTTTCCTCCCCCACTCCCTCATCCTCTTCTACCCCTTCTTCCTCTTCTTCATTTCCGCCCTCTTCTTCCTTTTCATCTTCTCCACCCTCCTCCCCTTCTGCTTCTGCCTCTGCTCCTTTTTCTTTCTCCTCTTTTCTTTCCTCTTCAACTTTATCCTCCCCTTCTTCTCCTTCTTCCACTCCATCCTCCTCCCCTTCTGCTTCTGCCTCTGTTCCTTCTTTCTCCTCATATTTTCTTTCCTGTTCCACTTCATCCTCTCCCTGTTCTCCTTCTTCCACTCCATCCTCCTCCACCTCCTTAGTCCTCATATCTTCTTCTTCTTGTTCTTCTTCAGATACCTCTTCTTCCTTCCCTGCCAATGGTTCTCCTAACTCCTTCTCTTCACCCTCTTTGTCTTTTTCTTTCTCCCTTTCTTCATTTTCTTCTTCATCTTCCTTCTCATCTTCTCCTTCCTCTTCTTCTTTTTCTTCCTCCCCCTCTCTATGTTCACCTCCTTCCTCACTCTCATTTCTTTCCTCACTTTTAACCTGCTCCTCTTCTTTTTCAGTGCCTTCCTCTTTTGCATACTTCTCTATATCATCCTTTTCTCCCTCACTCAGCATTTCTTCTTCCTTCATCAATCTGCCTTGCTCATCTCCTTGCTCTTTGCCATCTTCCTGATTAACCTCTTCAATCTCCTCTGCACCCTCACTCTCACTGTCTTCCTCAGCCTGTGATTCCTGTCTTTCATTTTCTTCATTATCTTTTTCCTCCTCGTCTTCATCTTTTCCTCCTGAAACTTCATCTCTACCTTTCTTACACTCACTGTCTTCTTCTTCCTCCCCTAGTTTACCTTCACTGTCAATTGTTTCATCTAGTTTTTCTTTTTCACTTTCACCCTTTTCACTGCCTTCACTCTCCTGCTCTTGATCAGAATCCTCCCCATTCTTAATTTCTAACTGCCCATCTTCATCAGATTTAGCATCAGAGTTTGTTTCTTCTTCATACTGGCTTTTTAAATCAGTCTCTTCTACACATTCTTTCTCATTGTTTCTAATTTGCATCTCCTCAATCTCACTGTCTTCTTTTTCTAAATCCAAACCTTCCACATTTTCTACTGTTCTCCTTGCCTTCTGGATGTCTCTGCCTTCATTGTAGTCCTCTTCTTTTTTCCTGCGCTTAAGCACATACTTTTCAAGATCATAACTACTTTCCTCAGTTGAAGACGATGACATGGTTACAGATATTTTAAACTCTACCTTCCCTGCACTACTTTCTTCTCCTTTGACATGTGTTTTTTCACACTGCTCAGATTTTTCAGCAACATCCTTTATTTTGTTTTGACTTTTTATTGCTTCTCGACTTTCTTGCTTTTGAATGGGATTGTATTTTTCTACAATTAAGGAATCATCAGTTTGGGGCTGACCCCTGGATGCAGAAGGAAGTACCTCTATTTTAAGGGATTGCTTAGATTTAATGGCTTTTGACTTTTTATTGGAAGAATTTGTTCTTTCAGACAGAACTTGACTTTCAGTTGGAAGACTATAAGTTACATCCTCTCTGAAAAATGTAGGATTTTCCACATATTCTTCTTCACTTTTCACTAATCTGCTTTTGTCCCCAGTCATTTGTTGAACACCCCTTTTCAAAGTACTAACACTTTGTGCATGCTCAGATTTACCTTTCGTTGGGTTTTTTTTGGCCACAGGCTTCCCTACAAAGGCACTGCTCTTTTCTAAATCTTGTCCTGGTGCCTCTGAAAGTGAGGACTGTTTTTGTAAAGAGCCAGAGTGTAATTCTGAACCCTCCTTTGTGAAATCAGAATCTTTGTTTTTCAGCCCACCCTTACCATCTCTTTTCAGTTTCACATTTTTATTGTTCTTCTATTCCACACGAGAAGCAGAAAATTAAAAAGAAAGAAAAAAAAGCATTAAAGACGAATGACAGCAAAAGAAAAAGGTTACAAAAGCATCTGAACAAGACAAGAAACAATTTGTGTGAGGGGGATTAAAAGATAGCGTAAAAAGTAGAATATTTCACATGAAATGAATTCACCAGTGCATATATGAGAAGAATGTAACATTAGGTTAGTAATTCATGTGCTACTACACCTTTCTGACTAAGCCAGCACTGCAAGGGAAGGCAGGAAGGACTGTGCATCCAGTACCACATCCCATGAGCCAGAGCAGATGCAATGCATGAGGTTGTGGCAAACAGAAGGGAATAAGTACAGTTCTCTTACACCTTCCTCCACCTCCCACCTGGAAAATCTTCTGATGCACTCACTGCTATGCTCTTTCTAAGAAGTTTGAAAATCTGTTGCCTTTCTGCTTTAAATTTTATGCTTATTTAACAAATTTTGCAGAATAATTTTTAAAATCTAAAACAAAATTATAAAGAAATATAACAAAATGCTGAAAAGCTGGGATCACTTTAGGAGTGAAATAAGAAGGTAATACAAAGTATTTTAACTTCATGTTAAACCCAGTAATTTTGCTCTTATCTCAAACCACACTGGATTTGAGGAGTTCTGTGTGCCTGCACAAATTCTCTCTGACTTCAGTCAGCTTCTTAGAATTTTAGCTTAGAATTGGATATTCTGAAAATTAGCAAGACCTATAAAGGCCTATAAAATTTGCCTATCTTTTTTTGCCTTGCAAAAACAATGAAATACTAGAATAACACAAGTATTGCAGATTTTTTGAACATCAATGTAAGTATACATGTATATAGTTAGTTACAGTACCTTCTGTTTTTGGAGTGGTGATAATTCTACGGACCAGTCACTGGGATTCAATTTCATTGCATGTGTCTACAAAAAATAAGATCTTTATTAAAAAACAAACAAACAAACAAACAAACAACAACAAAAAAAAACAACAACAAAAAAACCTAACAGGTAAAGCAGCATCAAAGCCCAGTTCTGCTAAACAGAGCTATTTTATGAACATTTTAATATTACTGCAGTTAGGTTGAGACAAATCTGTGTGATCATTAAACTCTCCTATTTCACTTCCACTCCCTCATTTACTGCTTATGAAGAGAGCAGTAACCAGCCCAGATGGTCTGTAGAGACTGAAAGCTCTTTCTTACAGCCCACAAGTACATTTGAGATCCACCTTCCACTCATCATGAAATTGAATCTACAAATATAACACCTGACCATCACAACCTTCAACTCAACATTCAGTTTGATGCCACAGCCTTGAAAGAATATGTTCAAAGAAACATTACACAGCAGAAATTCTCCTTGGAATCTCTCTTCTACATAAAACAAAAAAACAAAAGGCAAGGCAGAGTATTACTAGACGGGCATGTATAGTGAGATTTTGGTCATGTATTCCAAATGACCAGATAATGTTCTTTGCTGCTGTTTGTTAACTGCTTATGGCTTAAACACCATATTCTTTTTCAATACAGTTCTGGTTTCAGACTTCCAAAAATTTGTATCATCAATACGACATGAGAGGTTTTCCTCACCTGTCACACTTGTCAATAAGATATACGTTGCCACAGTCTAGAAAAATTGAGGCAACAAATATATCAGGTTATTTTCATTTAGATTCAAGAAGAGCCATCATTTTATTTTGCATGTTGTTTGCCTGATGGGCTTTCTTCAAACTTACTGTTTCATTCTGATAAATGTTTTAAAATTGATTCACAATAAGTACAAAACCTAAAAGAAGAAGGAAGACTAGCTCATAAAGTGTGCAATATGTAAATAAGGCCATGCTGTGCATTGTATCTGAAACCATTTTTTTTGTAAATCAAGTTTTATAACTGTAAAATAAATGGTATGTACAAACAGACTGTTAAATTACTAAGTACTTTTAAGTACAAGCCAATAATAATTCCTGTAAAATGTGCAATCCCTCTAGCATAACTGACAACATATTCAGAGCTGAATTCACAGAGAGTTTCCATTTCAAAGGCTAAAAAAGACAAAAGCCAACTCTCTTTCCAGTGCACTTCATTAAGGCCTGGACATGTCCTTTCTGCTGAGTGAATGAAACTGTTTGGAAAAGTGTACAAGTGATAAGGTGAACATGTTTTTTACGTAAAAGAAGTATGTAGGAACAAGCTTGGGGATCACCAAATAATCAAAATGTCTGCATTTTGGTCTTCTCTTTAATATGCTCCACATGTACTAAACCTCTTCTGGAAACAGGAAAAGATAGTTCTTCTGCTTCATTTCCTGCAATTCTCTCTTGGAAATCATCAAAAAAATCAAGGTCAGAGACAGAGATCACCATGTGGTATCCAGCATCCTTTTCCTTTTCTTTCTTATTTCCAGAGCTAAAGGGGAAGGGCTGCATCATTTGGACTGCTTTAATCTCATATTACAACTTTACATGGGAAATTAAAACATATTTTAACACTGGATAATGATGACATGGAACGCATGTCCATTTTACTTTCAGTACTTCTTGGTGTCACATAGGATGTTATGGGCTAGTCAGGAGTTCTGTACTAGAACCTTAAGCGTGATCTAGCTTTTTTGTCTTCCTCTGCATAAAAAATGATTGAATTACAGATTCATTATTGGAATATATTACCATATTTAGGATGTCAGTTGTATCCCCCAGGTTTCTGTCAGTACTGTCACTATCTGATTCTTCTTCTGCAGAGGATTCACCAGGTTTACCCTTTTGATGATCATTTTCTACAAGGTAAAATAGGGGGAAATGAACAAATTCCATAGGAACAAGGAATATACAGCAAACAGAACACCCCACTCCTATAAAACAGAGATTATTTCTAATTTTCTGACATAGAACTGAAGTACTAAGATTTCTCAATCCCCCATCCTAAGACACAGAAGAAACACTTCCATCTCCTTTTCATCAGTATTAACATTAGGGTTTAATATAAGACCACTAATCTAGTCTCAATGCACTGTAGATCTCTGACCATTTCTTCAGGCTTTCAAAGCAAAAATATTACATGGAACACAGATCCTTTTGGATACTGTTTTTAATAATAGTGTAACAATTAGACTAAATTAGCTGCAGCCATGTTATCTACATTGCACATTACCCATGCAATGGATGGAGAGACAGTGAGTTTAACTCCAATGCAGCATTATAAAAATGTTCCTATGTAATTTTCAGGATCACTTCAAGTCCATCAGGTATGACTATTCCATACAGCACAAAACCTGAGGTTTTAGGCCTAGAAAGACTCTAAAGGCAATTCAAATTTCACTGCATTGCTTTCCTGGAACTCGAAATGCCAGTGGACATGCTGTCTGCTTTGCAAATAATCATCTTAATTTTAACTGAATTAATTACTTTCAAATTAGATTTGACTGTCCAATAAATCTGAGCTAACCTGTACACAGAAGCACTGCATTCTGCACTCTTCAGCACTGCTACTCCAAGGAAATCACACATGCCCAGGAACCCAGAAAAGTCCAGAACTGCTCTAGAGAATCTGTGCAAAAGTCCAGCACTGTATCAGTATTATGGTTATCCAGGCTTTTGCATTAGTTAGAATATTATAAATCCTTATTATCTTAGATAATAGAGGGTATTTTGCATTTCCAAGAAAAGAAGAAAGGTACTGTAAGAATTAGTAGACCTCTTCTCTTATCCAAGTTTTCTTGTAGATCTTCCTGTCTCTACATGAAAATTGTTCCTAAAAAATTTTTTTCAGTAATTCCCTTTTTTTGGTGAAAATGGAAAGAGCAGTTAATATTCTTACAGTCTTTTTTTTTGTGAAGTCCTATTTCTAAAGGCTTAAGAAACCACAGCTGCAATTTAGAAGTTGTTTTTTCTTTCACTCAACTCTCCCCTAAATCTTTGAGCATGTTTTCCAAACATGAACAGTGTGAGGCAATTTCTTGTCTGCCTTTCTCAGCTTTCATGTCTGTATGCTCTTAAGGTAAGACTGAACTTAAACTTCCTTTCATACTCAAACTGAGCATCATTTATAAATGATGAGAGGCAAACCACACTTATCAGAAAACAGCAGCAAGATGTGGGGACACTTCACCTTTTTCACTGTCTCCATCCGTCCCAGATTCAGCTTTAGGAAGACCTGTTGCAGAAAAACTGAATGGGGTAGTGTTGCTTGTCACAGGCAATGAAGACTTTAAGAACCTTTCTCCCAGTGGAGGCAGAGTTTGTGCCATTCGAATAGACTGTTCTGGTGACCTTTCCTTTAGAAGATTAGAAAAATATATTGAGAATAAGGTTAGAAGAACAAATTGTAAGCAATTTCTAATGTTAAATAGTAGCATTTTCTTTTAGTCAATGATACTGTGCTGTAACTTTTATACAAAGCAGAAACAAATATCTTCAATATTTTAATTATTAATAGTCCTAAAAAGTGGACAGGTACGTAGAGGGATTTTTTCAGATTGTTTCTACACAATAATTTCAAGCAGTCTTCAAATACAGACAAAGGGGAAAAAGAACTTCTATCTAAGATTTCTGTTTAAAATGAAAAACCACTCTCTAAAACAACACTGAGATATCTAATCCACAACATCAATACATTTTACAAAATAAATGCAGGTTTTGGTAGAGTTAGTTTTCAGAGAGGTAAGTGAAATACTCCAACTCATCATGCTATTTGAAGGAATCACATGGAATGCCTA
>JAWWES010000001.1:107901328-107917968 GCA_035583135.1 Lophotriccus pileatus
GTAGAGTTAGTTTTCAGAGAGGTAAGTGAAATACTCCAACTCATCATGCTATTTGAAGGAATCACATGGAATGCCTATCGGAGATAAAGTAACTACAGGATTTAGGGATATTTTAAGCTGATCGTGAAAGGTTCTCCTTATGCATTTTATAAACTATGAACTTGTTTAATACATTCAAGGACTCAGAGGGAACAACAAAAGACTCAGGTTCTTGGCATCTTTTTTAAATATAAGATATTTTTAAAAATGCAACAGAACAGATTCTACATTTTAGAACAAAAAAAAAAAAAAACCACAACCAAATTTGAAATTTTTTCACAGAAATAAACAAGCAAAATCTGACCAATACCTATGTTTTTCCTCATCTGTTTTTGGGATCAGGGTAAATATTAATTTTTCTTTCTATACATTAAACACTTCTCTTAAGAAAATGTATTTATCTGCTGGGAATATGGTGTGATTTTTAGCTTTAAAAGTGATTTTCTTTCCTAAAAGAAGTATGTCAGCTCTAAACAGCTCTGGATTTACCCTCTCCCGACGTCTCATTCGTGCTGCTGACAGTTGTAAGGTGTCTGCCAGTACAAAGTTCCCACTTATTTTAGGGATAGTAGCAGTCAAAGGATTCTCATATAAATCTTCCAAGAGTAATTCTTCAGATCCTTTAGGTCTTGGTGCAGCGAAAACCAGCATGTGACAACCACCACAAGCAACCTACAGCTCCAAAAAAAGGTCTGATTATTTCAAGTATCAGTACAAGGATGGCATTTTCTTACATCGTCTCAAGGGGCTTAGACTATAAGAAAAATGTAATAAAGGTAAGACATACCAAATTGCTTCAAATTTTGTTCCCAATTACATCAGCAAGATAAAAGTCCTTAACTATGTTTATCAATGACTAGTGATCTATCTTCACTTCTTCATAGCTGAATACAATATATTTGTATTGAACAGAACAAAAGACAGACATTTCCACTGATTTTCAAGAGATTTGAGCTAATTATTTTGATACTAGTCAAATGTGGCCAATACTGATGGTTTCAGTCACACAAATCTAGTTGTTTTATCACAAAATCCACAAAACATAAAGCAAATGGCAATCTCTCCAATATATGTAGTATTATTACACAAAGATCAGAGGTTTCACGTTTTAAAAAGTTTAAAAACTTCACCACTTCTAATTAAACTCCCTTAAACTCTAATTCCAGTAAACAAACAGAAGATAAACAGACTTTAGTCCCAAATTTTACTCAATCCTGAGTTATGTTAGCATTTTTGAACTTGACAATTCTGTGACAATTCTGTGACAGTTCTGCTTCTTCTACACCTCAAAAAATAGATGAAAACAATTCCCTTAAAATGAAAGAGTATTCCTGTTTTCTCATCTCATTTGGATTCTGAAAAGCAAAACCTCAAATATTCTCAAATATTCTCAAGGTTTAAAAACATCCCGCTGTACAAAAATTGCCAAAATTGAAAAGGTGACACTCTGGTGTTTTCAGAAAAGATATCAATTTGTCCCCTATTCCAACAATCTAAAAGTAATAAATATTTCACCTTATAGGCTACTACAGCTCTATACACCAAATCACCATAGCACAACTACTGAATAAAACCCTAAAAAAGAGTCTACATGTGTAGTCCAAGCCAAAGAAATTCTAAACAGGTAAGCATACATAATTTCCTTCTTCTTTCAATTCGTGTTGTCAACTAATTAAATGTTAAAGAAAGAAATAATTCTATAATAAGATTTCAATTCTCATTAATAATGTGTTTCATAAAAACGTATCCAAGAAGCACGAACAAAAGTTTTACCAAAAGCACTGTGAACTTCAAGAAATTATAACAGAGAGTGGGATCAAACAGGTTTGTAAAACTCTCTTCTCCGAAGCCCAGCTTGCCATGTCGTCCATCTCCAAAAGTAAACATGAGGCCATTTTCTGTATGTGGAAAAAAAAGTATGTTATAACCAAGCTTCAATACAAAACAAGGACAGAACCATTGCAAACAGAATAACAGACGATGAAAGTAAGGAATATTTTTCTTCCAAACCCAAAAGCTGGACAATTATTTTTAGAATTTCAACAGATGAATATGATTTTTTAAATATGCATATTTTCAGACAAAGGACTGTCTGAGATGCAAGTTAGTCTAGACAATTTGAAAAAAAACACACCCCACCTTAACAAAACAACAAGATTTAAACTGTATAGAAAAACAAAGGCTTCTAAAAAAGAATATTTGTTAAAGCAAGGCATGCTTATGGGGCCATAATTCCCCAGGAGATATAGGGCACAGAGTCATGCGTGGCATGGATGTGAATCAGGAATTCCTATCAAATCTGGCTTCCTCACGGGATCATTTACCCTTCAGAACCAGTATATCTGCATGTCTTCTGCTATTGCTCATTTTATAACAGAAACTTTTCCAGCACAATAGTGAGTTGCTGACAGTTCATTTCAGCCTTTTGCACTTCCATACCTGCTATTACAGCAGTGTGATTTTCCCCACATGCAACGTTACGTATCTTATGCTTCTTCAAGTGTTTCACAGACTTCGGTACTGAAGATTCAAAAACAAAAGTACCATGGCCCAGCTGCCCATATTGTCCAAGTCCAAAAGTATAGACATCTGTCTCTGAAATTGTACAGGCAAAGTTAATAAAAAATATGCTAATATATATATATATTCACATAGTAAATGGCTTTCTATTAGCCAAATGGGAGGGCAACTGACATCAGCAGCAAAAAAGCAATGTTTAATCAATGAAAAAAATTTAACAATTACAAAATCTACTAACCCTAATCAATTACATTTATCAATTAATAACAATGTACAACAAAATAAAAAAACCAAACAAACATAAAACAGGAACTGAAGGACTAAAATATATAACAGAAAATTTTGAATGGTTCAATATGCAATATGTTTTCTAACATAACTGCCAAATAACCCACTGATCACAGATACACGAGGTACCAATTTAAAAAAATTGATGAAATTTACATACTGCAATCAATTCAAGACCACATTGTTTACACATATGTGCATTTTCAAGTGCAATAGTCTCATCTTAATTTCTCTTTACCTTCATGTACCTTGTATGACCCTAAATTTAATAGACAAGACCTCTTTAAACCAATACTAATTTGTATGTAAGAAGAGACTGAAACAGAAGAGGTTTCAGTATTCTGTTCAGCTACCAAATCAGCCCTGCACTAAACACAGGAGAATATAATTGTGTTATCTTGTGACAGAATAATCATCTTTCCACATTTATATTTTGTCTGTTTAATGGTCTGTCTGTGCCAGGAAAAAGAATAAAAGCTTCTTCAAAGCAATAAAGATTCTTGGTGTGTCCATCCCTGGCACTCCATCACAACAGGGGAAGACTGTGAAGCTTGGAAATCTTGATGAGGTCATGCTTGAAAAGAGAAGATTTTTGGGAAAAATGAGAAGTTTTTCTAGAATTTTATTCCTTGCTCCTTTTCTTTTGCATATGGGCAACAAAGGAAAAGCCAGAGAACTATTACTTTAAGTACTTGAAAAATTATTAAGAAAACCTGGGAAAGATTGGAAAGGACAAAAAAATATTCTATATTAAGTAAAAAGAACTTGGGAGCAAAAGATATTGTTACATCACTGTTATGAATTCGGTGCAGAACATGCCCACTTTGGCTGCAGAGGTGCCACCAGATCAAAACCGGCACCATTTTCAAAGGCAAGAGAGGAATGTGTGGAACACCAATCAGTGTCAACAGAGAATCTTTGCTTTCTGAGCACTTCTTTGTGGCCACTGGAATAGCAAAATAAGTTTAAATGCCACAAAAGTAGTTTACACTGTGCAACCCTCACAGCAGAAACAAACGGGAGAAATACTAAAAACTAATCATGTTACCATTCCCTCAAACAAATCCTTCACTGCTGTCAGGGAAAGAGAAAGCAGAGAACAGGCCTGGTTACAAATCACTACCATAGCACACTTACTTATATTAAACTTTCCGATTTCAAAAGAACCTTGATGAAACAGTGTAACACTACATATGGAAATGTTCTTTCTAGGAAAGGCTTTGCCCTTTCTATTCCTTTAAAACTGTGCCATATTAAGATGTCATGAATTCCCACCGTAAAAAAAAAAACCAACGGTCTCACTTTTTTTCCAGATTGTAGATGAAAGATATTGAGTAAACCTCTTTTTTTTTTTTTTTTTCCTTAAACTAAATGTAATGGGGAAGCTCCCTCTGCTGGAAATTTGAGTGCAAGAAAGCAACACCCTCTCAGGAGCTTTAGAAAGTAAACCAAGACATTTCTTGTAACATATAGACTTCCTGCACAAGAATCAAGAAACTACACCTGAAAGACAGGAGCTTTTTCTCAGCAAACCAAAGTCTCATCTTCATTTTAGCAAATTACTGTCTCAGGATGGCTGATTCCATAAATTCTGCTTAGAAGTATTGCATTTGTCTTAACGTTTCTTTGGAAACTGGCAGATCTTGTAATTTTCAAATTATATGGCTTTGTCTGATTAACGTAATTGAACGTAAGTGAAGTCAGAGGGTTTTTTTCACATTATCTTTAATTCTAGCATGAAATAAGCAATGCCTTCTGCATTTGTGTCTAGAGGGAGATGTTCTCAAATGTTAATTTTAAAAGTGCAGGAAATATTTTCTTTTCTCTGTTTCTACTGACAACGAGGAGAAAGGGGCGATCCCAAGACAGGTTGGAGCGCCTTTATAAGAACAATGATTTCCTCTGCTGCTCTTACAGACCAGGGGCACCTAAATGGTTCTCCTCCTAAACTTGCTTCTTAGTGAATTAACAGGGCACAGGAATAGAAAAACCTTGCACCTTTCTTAAGCAATTCACTGCTCTGGTGCAGCAGTGAGACCAAACCTCAGTAATAACCTCATTAAGCAGAAATGAGGCATTTCCTCCAATCTGTCCTTATAAATACATGGAAAGAAAAGTGTATAGCAAAGCAACCTCATACACTTAGTGATAAAATGACAGTGGAAAACTTCACCATTCTGAACTTGGATTTGGAAACAAATGTGCCTACAGTATAAATCCCAAAGGGATTCATATTAACTTCTCTTTACAGTCCTCAGTCCCAGTAAGGATGTGGTTGGATATGACAGATAAAATGTCATAGAGCAAAACAGCAGATTTCATTCCCCCTTTATTCTCTTTCTTCAGTCCCCACCTGCACTGTGCTGCACACCTGGTTATGTGGTGAGCATGGCCAGCTCAGCAAGCCAGGTTTTGGGGGGTTTTGCTGATACAGTTTCCTGTGGAACAGTCAAAGCAGCACCAGAGTGGTATAAGGGGAGAGGATGGACATATGACCACAGGAAAATTAGAGAAGCAGTGCTCCCTCCAGTGCACCAGTGAATCACAAGGAAGGCTCAGACACAGAAACAGCACCCAGAAGGAAGAGAGCACAAGTCCTGTCTCTGCCCTGAGGAAGTAACTGCTATCTCCAGAAGGCCCTTGACAGATGAAGAGAAACAGTTTCAGAGCTTGCACAGAAGCCAATGACTTCCTTTTTCCAAGTGACCTCCAGCACCTGAGTGCTGCGACTGCTTCTCTTCTTCCTACATTTCCTTTTTTGGAAGAACAGGGGTATTTCCCTGTATTTGCTTAACTTCCAACTTTGCAGGCATATTTTGTAACCTCCGTGATCATTTGCAGTATCAATAAAATAGTCCTAGGCAAAAATGTATATAGCTTTCATAATTTTTTTAAAAAACATGCCATTTGCTTAAAGAACTGTGTGATCTCTGAGAATGTTTTTAGGAATTATGTATTCCCTGCTATGTATTTAAGGCTACAAAGTTTAAAAATAAACAGAACTAAAACAGAGCAGACAAGTATGCTTACATCATAGAATCATGGAAACACATGGGTTGGAAGAGACTTGAAAGATCACCTGTTTTCAACCCTCCCTGCCACAGGCAGGGACACTTTCCACTAGACCAGGTTGCCCAAAGCCCTGTCCAGCCTGGACTTGAACACTTCCAGGGATGGGGCATCCACAGTTTCTCTGGGCAACTTGTTGCAGTGCCTCATAGTGAAGAATTTCTTCCTAATAACTAATCTAAATTACTCATTCACTCTCATTCAGTGTGAAGCTCTTCCCCCTCATCCTGTCACTACATGCTCTTATAAATAGTCCCTCTCCATCTTTCTTGTGGGCTTCTTTTAGGCTCTGGAAGGCTGCAATTAGTTCACCCCAAAGCCTTCTCTTTTCCAGGCTGAACAACCCCAATTCTCTCAGCGTTTCCTCATAGGAGAGGTGATCCATCCCTCTGATCATCTTGGTGGCCTCTCCACAGAGATTAATTTCCAAACATTATTATTATTATTATTATTATTATCACTACTATAACTACTCTGTCAATGGCCTATTCACTCTTACAGCAGCTTTCTTTTTAAACATCTTATACTGAAAAACATAACTGGAAAAAATCATCTATCAACACAATACTCAGTATTACCAGAGCTACTAATTGGATTTGGGGATTTCAGTATAAATAATATACAGACATAAGAATGGTTTGAAAAATCTAGATAATCCTATGTGGTTTGAACAGTGGGTTCTGTCAGGAAAAGGTAGAGCTTTCTCATCCTTTTCATCCTCTTTCAAAAGGGTGTCATGGCTTTCTTTTCTTTCTAAAAGACCTTGAGACAGAAGATGAAAAATCCAACATTTTACATACTAATGCACTAGTGTGCTGTATTGTTGTGTCAAACATTGTATTCTCGAAGGACTACTTCACTTTTTCCTTTGAAGAGCTATCTTTGCTTTCCTTCCTTTCAGAGACTGAAAGGAGGTAATATATCCTTCTATAGACAAGATTATTCCCAGAGGATCTGCCGTCATCTGAAAAAAACTGGAAGATATTAAGGCCATTCCAAATCATCTGTTTCTTCTTGTCCAATGTCTAGATTCACATTTATTATTATCCTGTTAAAACACTTGACTGAAAAAGTACACAAGTTGTGATTGTTGTTCCCTCATCTTTCCTTTGGAAGTGATGACACCAACAGCTTTCATTTTCGGTAGGAAGAAGTTGCAAGCACTGGGGTAGTGGGTGCATTTATTTCAGTCTCTGAGAGGCCTCCTGTGGGATGAGGATATGATCTTCTCGGACTGGCTGACTGACTGCCATGAAATGAATAGGTTTGTGCTACCTCAGGGAGAGAAAGCTTTTTCATGCTTGAATTTTGAGCTACAGTTCTGTTCCTTCTCTAGAACAACTGCAAATACTAAAGGCAGAAGTAACACTAAGGCTTGTAAAGAAGATAGCTTCCAATATGATATTCAATATTTCTAAAATTTACCTTTAAAAAGTTGGTGGGTTTTTTTCCCAAATCATTGCTCTCAACAATTTAATTCTTGCTGTGTGGGAAAAATAATTGAGTTTCCTATTTTGGAATTCCAGAGCAAAAAAAAAAAAAAAGAATTATTTTAATAGATATTTTCTACCACTTTGATACTTGTTGCAGAGATTCCGAACAGTAGCTTCATTTAATAACCCAGATAACAGTGGTTCTCTCTGTACAAAATTGCCAATAGTATAGATAAGTCATAAAAAAGAAATCAAATGAAGTGCTTTGGAATAGACTAATTACGCATGAGAGTCAGGAAGAAACTTGCCTTGTACTCTGTAAGATAACTGGATTATGATTTCTTCTAATTTGATAAACCTTAAGTAGAAATGATGGCAAGAAATGAGCCAAGACGTGCAACAATCTCTCCACATGACACTTCCTCCTACCCTATTGCTATGTTAAATGAGATAGATGAAGCTGGGGGGTATTCAATAGTCAGACACTTCTTATTTTTTTTAGAATGAAATGTCACATCCTTAAAAACTGGAAAGACCCTGAAAGGATGAAAACCACATCAGTATTGTGTTATATTGTGTTACTAAGACCAAGCCTCATTCATTTTCATGGAAGACGATACATGAAATTAAGAATTTCTTCAAAGTTGTACTGATTTCTTAATTCATGAAAATGAGCTTAAAACAGGTAAAAATGCTTCTGCTCCTCTTTAAAGATACAGCATCAGAATTCTCAATCTGTGGTCACCCCACTTTATCTCAAGATGCAATTCCAGACTGATTTCAAGTTAAGTTTCTGGTGCTAAAATTATAATGTATGTATGTCACAATCACTTTTAAAATTAATATTGTCCATACCTATCCTTTTTCACATTTTTTTCCCGAATTTTTATTAATATGAAATACCTTACTATGGTATGTACTTCTACTACTTTTATTTTTGGCATTTATATTTTGCCTCTTTGTTCTTGCTCTTGTACAGATTTCACTGTAATGATAATGGCACCCAGGTCTTCATCTTTCTGCTAAATCTCTGTAACAGTTGTTTGTTACGATGAATTTTTACCATATGAAATACCATTAGAACGAAATATCTATTGTTTGAATTCAGATTTATGGTTAAAAACCAATCAATAATGATAATCAAATTCTTTCTGCAGAACTTCACTTTATAACACATAAAATAGTGCTATGATTTACACATTTGTTGGCCTCCAAATTCTTTAGCTAATAACAATAATCTGATTTCATGTAAAGAAATTTATTTTATGACATAGAATACTGCCAGGGTAAGATTGCATGTTGGTGGGGGATGAGAGACAAAGTCATTGAAATGTAGACATATGTTTGTGTTATTTCCTGGATTGGCTACTGCTATTTCCTCTTCATAGTTTTCCCAAAAGAATTTCATCCTAGCCAGAATCTTGCAGCTTGAATCATCCCACACAGCCTTTCTCAGCATTTCACTTCCACCCTTACTCTATCCAGTGGCTTGCAGTACAACACCACATCATACTACCTGCAATCTCCCTCAGTTAGATTTTCAGTTTATATTTTAGAAATTTTAGTTACATAATCTTGAAGGCATGTCACTAGATTAACAAGAGAATACACAGACTTTTCAGAATACAGATTTAAGGACTGATAACCATACATCTAACTTGTTTTTCTAGCTTTTGCATTTTGGTAGGAGAACAATTACAGGCTATACAGCCTTACAGATATTATATTCATTACAAGCCAAAGCTGATACTTTTTAAACCATCCGTGGGCAAAGTCAAACTTACCTTTCCTTCTTCTCTACCACTATAGTTCAGAATAGAACTTGTGGAAATAAATAGCCAGCAATGCTTTGCACATATCTCTTGGAAAAGCTGAGTCACTGCTGGCAGACAACTATTTAACAGTTCAGTAACATATACCGTCTTCCAAGTACTATACATGTGGCCCTGTGAACTATCATGAAACAGTTGTATTTGCTGATTTTCATAACTTGTATGATATGTCAAATGTCTATATCTATCCTAGTTTTATATGTGTGCTAAAGATTCTTCTCAAAGGCACAGGGAAAATCTGTATCACAACAAGAGATATTTCATTCACTTGGGCATGCAGTAGATAGTGAAGCTACTTGAAAAGTGACTTCCTAAATACTTTACTAAATATTCAAGGTCATTTCAATGTACTACAGAATGGAACCTTTCCTCTAAAATTTCCCCCCTCCCTGCAATACCACTTTCAAGCTCCTTAGAGGAAAAAAGCATTAATCATCTGTGTTGTACCAGGAGGTGCTGGCGTATTACAATTCCAGTAAGAGACGCCCTCAGACTAGATAAAGTTCTCTTAAAATGCTATTTATTGCAGCTAAGACTATAAAGAAAAACAGGACAGTATCAATAACCTTCTATCCCTTCAGATGCTGGAAATCCCAAGCTGAGTGGAATTGAACAGGTTCAACATGCTGTGCAAATCCCATCCCTGGAAGGTTACCCCATTTTGGTCATTTGAGCTCTTACATGACTTTCTTCAAGTAAAACAACTCTATATATCATTTATACTGTCATAAAAAGGACATTTACACGGGAGCTTGCTTAATAAAGGCAAGGTCACGCAAGCGGTGTCACCAGTGGTATCAAGCAGGATTTACATCCAATTTCAGTGGGAAGCAAATTCTTTAAAGTAAATTGAATTTAAGACTAAGTTACAGGGCTGAAAAAAAAAAGCCAGTTAAATTACATACCTGTCAGCACCACTGTGTGCTCTCCACCACAAGCAACCTTATTAACTTTTTCCATAATTCCCAGTACAGGCTGTGGGACTCTATTGTTCTTCAGCTGTTCAGGCAATAATCCCAGTTTCCCATTTGCAGGTTCTCCAAAAGTATAGAGTTCACCATCTCCTGTGAAAATATGGAACAGGGCATGGTTTCCAGCATGCACTCAGAAGCAAGGGTGGATTGTCAAGACTGATGCAGACAAATATCAGTGGCAGAAAAGTGTATGAACATTACAGGATAATTGAAAATATTTCTATAATGCCCAAACAGCTGTGCAAAGCACTCTGCTTTGATGGGAGATGAAGGTGCTAGATTTTAGCCCCCTCCAAGATCAGAATAACAATATTTAGCCTGCAAGAAATGTAACCAAGGGAAAACCAAAACCGTGTACATCCTGTTTCTGAGAGGTTACAATTCCCTCTGTAATCAGTATTTATGTCAACTGAAGTTGCTTGTAAGAACCTGAATTACAACAGAAAATAATTTTGCATGGAATTTTGATGAAAAATCTACACTTTCTTCTTGTAAGATATAGAGAAATCACAGTAAATGACATGAAACTGTGTATGGTTTGGACAGGAAGAAAAGAACTGTATGTCCAACAGCGGGAATACGGCAGTGGTTCCATAACAATAACTCCACCAGAATTAAGTTTAAATATCTTGTTTCTAATCTGCACGTTTGGAATGATGGTGTTTGTCTTCCCAAGTCACTGTTACCTGTGATGGAGCCCTGCTGTCCTGGGCGTGGCTGAACACCTGCCTGCCTGTGGGAAGCAGTGAATGAATTCCTTGTTTTGCTTTGCTGGCACACACAGCTATTGTTTTACCTGTTAAACTGTCTTCATCTTAACCCATAAGTATTTTTTTTCACTTTAACTCTTCTGATTCTTTGCCTGATCCTGCTTGTGGGGGGCAGTGAGTGAGTGGATATTTGCTGCTTAGTTGTTGGAGTTAAAGTAGGACATTATTTTATATGGTTTCTATATTGTCCTAGATCAGTTCTGCCTCTCACAACAGCAAAGATTCTTCAAGTACCATGGTTCTGGGCCACTAAGGCTGGCAACTGGACTTCCTGCCTTTACTGAATGTTCTAACTGCATAGGGAGGCACACAGGGAATGAGATTAATGTGATCTTACTCAATGTCAAGCTTTCTATAAGGTTTGATGGGACTCAGGCTATTGAATAGTCACCCACAATCTGTTCACAGAGCTCCATTCTCTTCAGTAAGACAATGAAACAGGATAGCAGCTGTCTTTCCTAACTCTCATGATCAGACATGCAACTTCATCCTCCCATTTGTCCTTATTTTTTCTATCATTCTGACATTTTCTTTCCTGCACACAAAAACTAGCCCAATAATATTCTAACACTTGGGTTAGCTGCATGTGTCTGTGGAGAAGTAGCTTTCACAGAATCACAGAATGGGTCAGGTTGGGAGGGACCACAGTGGGTCATCTGTTCCAACCCCATCTTAGAGCACATGGCCCAGGATTGCATCCAGATGGCTCTGGAATATCTCCAGTGAGGGAGACTCCACACCCTCTCTGGGCAACCTGTTCCAGTGCTTGGTCACTGCACAGTAAGTTCGTTCTTCCTCATGTTCAGGTGGAACCTCCTGGGCATCAGCTGCTGCCCATTATCTCTTGTCCTGTTGTTTGGTACTGCTGAGCAGAGCCTGGTCCATCTCTGACACTTCCCTTTAGATATTTACAGACACTGATGAGGCCCCCTCTCAGTTGTCTCCTCTCAAGGCTTTCTTACATTCTTCTACACTTTTTCTCTAGGAGTTGTTTTGCATTCATTTCCATCTGTCTGTGTTTTTTAAGAATCAGAAAATTATCTCAGCTGCAAAAAAGTATATTTCATTTAATTTCCAATTTATAGACAGTGTTTAGTCTTTTCTGTTCAGTTTGATCTCCTGTTTTAATTCTGATCTTTTTTCTTATATCTATATGCAGAAATACTCTGAACAAGCTGATACTTTGCAGTTATTTGCAGCAGCATCAATTTTCTGTTCTAAAACAGCAGCCCAATTAAAAAGAGAAAAAATCAACTGCAATGTGTGGTTTTCTGTAACCAAAGCACTCTGCTGACAAAGAGATTTTATTAGGGATTCTAAGCAAAAAGAATGGAACAAAACCAACAACAAAAAGAACCTGTATTTTTTGGAAGGTGAGTATTGTTTTAATACTCTTAGATCAGCCTTATATTTTTAGAAATGAGTTCATAAACCCCCAAAAGCACTTGGGAGATAACTACTTATGCAGTTCTCTTTGAAGAGACCAGCAGTTCTTTTTAAACACTACTGCACTGAAAAAATTAATCCAATCACAATCTAATTAATAGGATTAGAGATTCAAATGGCCAAGCTTCCATTGACTTCCCAAACTAATCAAGTTTATTACATTTTTTCAACTTAATAATCCAGCTAACAAAGATAAAATCATTTACTAAAGCAATTTTTGAATACATTACACATCCCTTTAAGGCAAATAGTGGTCTAAAAGCTATGAAGAATAGCAATCAAGCATAAAAAGAATCCAGTCAAACCCAGATAAACGTTGAGTGCAGCATGTGTGCAGTAAATCTGCATGCTAAGGACACGATGTACTGTGTGCAGTACACCTGCATTTTAAGGACATTTTGTTCACAACAGCACCTGGTTATTTAATTTTCTTGTTCCACCTGAGTCACATTCTCAGGTGTTGAACTTTCCCTGACGTGGCACATTTTCTGTCTCACTAAACTTTAGGTCCCAGGAGCATGTCAAGGAAATGGGCAAGCAAATGGAAAATGTCTCCCAAAGGCAAATGTTCATCCTGCAGATGAGAGCAGATAGGAGACCTGGCTGGTGGCAAATGAGGACAGTGGACAAAACAATTGGATCAGTCTATGGTTCCTTGAATAAATGAGGAAGAAAAAGAAAAGAACTATTTTTTCAAGACCAAACTGGTTAAAATCATCTCATACACTGAAATTCAGAGCACAGAAGTGTTTGTGGGATGAATGATCTTTAAAACCAGTCCTTAGAAATAATGACAAAATACACTGAGGAAGGAACTCAAGGAAACTGCAATGGTCTCTATGAAACGACATCTTTTCAAAGAGAATTTATCTTGACCTTGATTACAGTAACAATTCAGGCAGGGGAAACACTAGAAGATATAAGAATATATTCAACTCCTTTCTGGCTCCAGAAATCTAATTCAGCTGTAGACACCAGAGCAATGGTTTAGGTACCTCAGCTTTTCCTGCTCTCCATCTCCTCCAGTGGACAAATGAACTACACATGCCTGCCAAGCTTAGTGCTTCCTGAAAAACTGTCCCCTCCTGAGTGACTGTGGTCAAAGGCACATCAAGTAAGGATCTGTGTAAGGGCTCAAAATCATTGCTACACTCTTCCAGCTCTTTGTTTCTATGTTGCTTTGTATAAGACAGATCTCAAATACTGGGACCCAGCATCTCAAGTCTGCAAAGAGAAAGGAAACATACTGTGAAAAAGTCCTGAAGGGGGCTGGAAGCCCTAAAAACTTCTTTTCAGTGGAACTCTTTAAAGAATGCAAAGAAGAAGAAAAGGGAGCAAACAATCATCTTTCAAACACGAACTGTTTCATAATTTGCATATGGAAATGAGTATAAAATTCTAAATTTCAGAAGTGTATTTTATTAAAAATACCCAGAATATATTCTGTGCTTCTATTCTACAACTACTTTGGAGCCACTGGGGTCCACGTGTAGACTGTAGAATACAGGTGACTGATATATTCAGTAGTTGAATTACTGTCTGAAAAGAAGGCCTTCTATAAAGTAAAGGTAAGAAAGGTGATAAACCTTCTTGGAACTACTAGATAAGTGACATTGCACTGTGCTTTACAGCAGTTAAACAACTTAAAGACAAAAGCCTACTAAAAAAATCTTTTTAAAACCACCTGTTTCAAAAAAAAAAAAAGAAGACAATTTAGTTTAAAAAAAAAAAAAAAGCTGGAATCCATACTTGAACACTTTTTTTACTCAATAGTCTCTTCTTAATGAACATCCTGCCCTGGAGAGGGCACTCTGTGTCCACACTATGTATTCCAGTATCCTCATCAACCACTTTTTAGTTTTAACCCAGATATGCCTGTGATCCTAACAGTTTGCTTAGCTAGTGTACACCTTATGTCTAACATAAACATATTAAGAGAGGGAACCATATGGTGCCATGCTCATCAGTTCAGCCTGACAGCATGTAGTGGGTCTTACATCCTGCAAGTATGTTACATTATTAAACACTGTATATTATTTGATGTTTCAAAGTCAAAGTGTAGTAATCCTATGGTATCTAGTACCTGACAGGGAACACACTGTGTGACTGTGGTACACTCAGATTAAATGCATAAGATTTTTAAACACTGGATGCACACCGACACTAGTACAACAGAAGATCAATTCAGCAAAAGTACTTGGATGTCCAATACTAAATTTTTATGGTAGCTGAAGTATCAGTCAAATAAAGCTGTCTGCAAGGGTCTAAAGGAAAGTAATAAAAAAAATAAACTATACTTTCACCACAGAAAAGGCCATATGTGTGTGTCAGTAGTTTCAGCGAGACAGACTGAAGCCCAGTTCGTGCAGGATTTGCGGA
The DNA here is from genome assembly GCA_035583135.1 of Lophotriccus pileatus. Classification (NCBI taxonomy): domain Eukaryota; kingdom Metazoa; phylum Chordata; class Aves; order Passeriformes; family Tyrannidae; genus Lophotriccus; species Lophotriccus pileatus. The sequence goes on from JAWWES010000001.1 coordinate 107,916,079, forward strand.
TGCTAAGGCTCAAAATGAAGATTTTTCATCTCATATTCAAGCCTGTTTAAGCAGTAACAGGTTCAACAACTCCTCATTTTCACAGGTGATAATCAGTTCATCTTCCTATTAATATTTTGAGAGGCTCAATTTTTCTTAACCAGCTGAAACCCCAAGCCTTTTTTCTTATCTCCTTTCATTAAAAGTTTCTACTTCCTTAAAGCACTTGGCAGCACACACTGTTCTCTCTTTACCCTCAGATGCTTGTCCCCAACCCTTCGACTAAAAAGAGCTTTTGTGACATCCCACTGCAGTTTCAGAGCTTCAGCTCTCAGCTCTAAGGTAGAGATACACACCTTCTTACCACATCCTTCAAGTAAGCATCTTTTTTTCCCCATTTATTCTGAGTTTCGGCAGCTGTAGATTTCCTAACAGGTTCTGAGCTTCTCATCAGTCCCAGGCACTTAATTCATTTACTGTAATAAAGGATCTGTAATAAAAGTTGCACACTACCAGCATAACACCTAATTAATATTTGTCCACTGTAGCAAGCTCTCATTCTGTTAACAGCATGTTCTCAGAGAGCGATATAATATCGTATGTGGGAAAAGTAACATTTATCAAGTAACCAGAGAAAAGTATCTGATGGAATAGCTCCTGGGTACCCATTAAAAGCTTTACAATCAAAACTATTGATCCTTTGAAATCTTTAATTACTCTGAGGGGACCAAACTGTAAAGTTTAATAATGTAAATCCATATGGCTGAGAGGAATTCATGGCTGCTCATACATAACACCGTCAATACTGGCCGATAAATTCACCCATGCTGGCATTATTTTAAGAAGAGTGGAATCTTCACTCTGGAAACCAACAGAGAGTTGGGAGGAGAGAAGTGGAAAGCAAAAGAGAGGTATGTTGTTTTGGAGATCAGCCAACAACTCACTGTAGCATATGCTTCTCCTCATACCATATACTGCCTGTTTAACTGACTCCAAAACTCAAAATTTAAGACATAACATCAAACTTTGACAACAACCTCGCACTGCTAGCACATGAGATTAATTTTTACTCATAACATAGTAACTCTGTTCAATATTTATATTTCTAGAGAAGAGGGAGATTATTATTTGACCATCACAAAAAAAAAAAAAATCTCAAGAAGAGTTAGATATTTGAAACAGTAATATTAACGCACAATATATGTCACAGCATTCATGAAAATAAAGTGTGATAAGATACTTGTTCTTTCTAATGTACATTTGCACAACAATGCAGCAAATTAACTGCAGTTTTTTTCTCCCAATATGATACAAAACTACATCAATGACTTTTCATTACATGGCAGTTTTTAACAACTATGGCATACCTAGTTTTAAAAGTAATAGATGCCTTTACACAGGTAACAATTTGAAAACCACTGTCCTGTCTCCACTAAGTTCCATTCCCATTCTCTTACCTGTTATCAAGGCAGAATGATAATACCCACAGGATACAGAGGAAACAGGTTTTCCAACGTCCACTTGACAAGGGACACTGACACAGGATTCATTGGCCAAGCCAATCTGGCCTTCTGAATTATCACCCCACACAAAAAGCTGCCCATCCTCTAAAATGAAGACACAGATAGTTAATAGATTTAAAACAAAAACCAATAAAAAGTTAATCTACCTATTGAAGAGTGTTTCAGAAACTCTGTGTATGATACTATTAAATGTCATGATCCCAGAGACATAAAATTCTATTTAGCACAATGCAACAAAGTAGTCTGAAGTAAAAGGGTGTCCCTTAAGCCTTTCAAAAGTGACACAGAACACTTATTCATCAACTGATGTTAGACCATAAATAGCAACAGCAAAAGTGCTATGTAAAAACACTCCTTCAGAAAGAGGAGGATTGAGTGTGTAAGACAA
>JAWWES010000001.1:107922854-107940189 GCA_035583135.1 Lophotriccus pileatus
GACACAAAGGTTACACAATGCTGTTGGAACTCTAATTTCTAACACATGGACAACAGTGCAGAGACCAAGTATTTAATTACTGTCTTTGCAGTAACAATGAAGACGTGGTTTGTCAGAAAATGTTAATATTATATATAATCAGAGCCCTCAAAAATGACAGGATTCTATGTACCCTAAGTAACCTTCAGATGCAAAGGACTCATAATGTGTAAGTGATGGAAAATCGATCAGGGATCCTTTTAAGCTACTTTATGATCTTGTGCAGTAATATACTAGAACTGATGAGTAAAGATGGCAGAATCAGTTATTTGTTATTTTGGAACTGCACCTTAGGAAGTACTTTTCACAGGGGTCTCCTTTCAAAAAGACCAAAAAAAAAAAAAAACCACCAAAAAAAACCCCCAACCAAAACCAAAAAACAAACAAACAAACAAACCCAACCAAAAACCAACCAACTAAAAAAAAAGATAAATTAAACAAACCTTTAACACATGTTGGTTTGCTGACAGTGCTCTTTGATCCTAGTCCTAACTGGCCCCAGTCGTTACTGCCGAACATGTACAGTTTACCTTTCCCTGAAAGAAAAAGCACAGACAGAACCCATACAAATGTTTGAATGCCTCATTCAAGACAAGCTGGTCATTCACACACTGTGCTATTAATTACTTCCTTTTTAATGTAAGGTTTAAGATTAGGTAATTCACTACTTAAGTGTAAACAATAATTAATATCCTCGTGATTTTTCCGTTCAAAAACATTAATTGCATTGTTTAAGAAATCCCCAGCCAGAAGAATGGACAAAAAGCAGAACAAACATCCTCTCCTTTAACTACAACACAGATAAAGTGCGCTTTAGAAAACAAGATGGTGTACTCTTGGACAGACCCTGCTGTTCAGAAACCACAGTATCTATAGGCCCTTTTATGAAATAACAGCACACTTAACCAAGCATTCACACCTTTTATTCCAAAGACAGGAATGAATAATGCAGCTTTATGACTAATAGGAGCACAAATTTGTAATATTCAGCTTGATTGTTTAGGGTGGGATACTTCTTTTGCTGCTAAATATTTTCCCTTAAAATGATTTACAAAGCTGCATTTCTACTGAATATAGTTTCTGATAAATATTCAAATGAGTTCACAAGCTGTATTAATTTGTTACTCTGCATATAAAGAAGGAAACCATAAATCCACCATGCAGTCAGGGAGTTTTGTAAACCTAAATGCAAGCATTAGGTTACAAATCTTCAACACGAGCAATGCTGGAATTGTCTTTCAGAAATTTGTATGACCTGTCATTGAATTTGCAGGTTTGACCCCGACAAACAATGAACTGCTGTAACTAAATAACCGGAATTTTTTGAGGGTGGTATATGAACATACGAAAATTTTGTCATCAGACATGAAGATGAGACAGCCAAAACTGACTACTAACAATACCTTAAAATTAATGCATTTAATTTCATTTTGTAAACTATTACCTCCTGTAAAGCTGTAAAATTCCCACAGAAAGATAAAACCTTTGTTCCAACAGAAATCCTTGCAAAACAAAAAAAAATCCTTGCAATCCCTGCAAATCAGGGATTTGTCAAAATAAATAAAACAAAACAAAACAAAAACAAAAATCCCCAGACAAACAAACAAAACCACCCCACAAAACCATAAGCAACCAAAGAAACCCGTTCTACAACTGATAAAGGTGTTTGTTTACTTTTGATGAAAGACAGCAGAGCTTTCTGAGTTAAGGCTCCATCATAATGTTGCCACCCTAGCTATCAACAATTATCACATGATCACAATGCACAACAGCAATTCGATATTGTAATGCCAAAATAAAACTGTTGGTAATTCAATAGTGCAGGTTCCCTGTGAAGAGTCTGAATGTGATTTACAGAGACTTTGAAATATGACATTGAAACGTTTTAAATACAATAAAAAATTCTTCTAACATTATTCTAATTCATTTATTTTCTTAAATATAACCACATAATTAAAACAAACAAACAAACAAACAAACAAAAAAACTCGACCCCACCAACCATTAACAATAACTGCTATCTAAAGTCCCAATCAAATTGCTAGATTTGACAATTCTTGGCACATGGACTATGTGTCAATATTTTGTCTTTCCAAGAAAACTGGAAGGGAAGGAAGTCTGAGGTCAAATCTGCACTCACAGCATACTACAAATAGCATTTATATCACCATCTCAAGTTTTATAATGCAATCATGTCAAAACACAGGCAGAGCTGTCTCTCACTGAGAGCAAACACACCTTAACAGAAAGAACACTTATTAGCAAATGGCATCCACTCTATATTGGTATTGCTTCCTTGTATCCTTGCTTTATACTTTCTAACTGCTTTTATAAGACAGCAGTACTTCTGTGGGAGTATGATGCCAAGCTGCCCTAATTCAATTTAAGCACATTTTCTTTTATCCATGCAAAATTCAAACAGGTCATGCTTTTCATCCTATAATCTGCTGTTTCTTATACCAGTCTTTAAATTCTCAGGCGTTGCTTTGTAAGTCAAGAGGCTTAATAGATGAGAGGAATTTTTTTTACATTCTTTTACAACTCAGTGACAGCCTTTTATAATTTCAGGCTTCGTAGCAGTATAACAGAAAATAAAAAATCTGAGAGGCAGGTAATTCAGACATTGATTGAAAACTAACAGGCACTACAGAGGAACCTAAGACTAGCTCACTTGGTTAATACTTGGTGTTAATAACGCTAAGGTCACACGTTCAGTGCCCCCTGTATGGGCCATTCACTTACCAGCTGGACTTGATGATCCTTGAGGGTCCTTTCCAACTCAGAATATTCTGTGATTCACAAAGCTGATTTAGTAACAGTGGTGAGAACCCTAAACAAATGCGTGTAATGAAGCAACATTTCTGGGCCTGTACAGCAAATCAGGTTTTGGAACAGATATGATGCAATCTAAACTGGCCAAGGAATATGATATAATGTTGCATGCAAAGGGCACTATTTTCATAACTGCACACTGAGGTAAGTCCAGTCATCACCACAGATGCACTGAAGTGAGAATTAATCCAACAGCAGATAAAAAGGCAAGGACCATATTCCAAAACTTTGTAAATTAAGATGACTGGTCTTGGTTCTTTTGCTTCCACTTGGGTGCTCTCACCCAGAGATTGTGGCCGTCTGCCAGCTGGAATGGCTGGTACAAAACAGGTCCAGCAGAGTAAGATTATGACTCTGAGCAGACAGAAAACATCAGGATATAATAAAAAGGACTGCTTAGACTGTTTTGGTGATTAAAACTCACTTCCAACACCAGTTTCCATCTTAATCCTCATGCAAAACTGGAGAGTTTCTCCCAGGTATGTATGCAGTGGCAAGTACACCAGCAGATGTCTCACCAACATCAATTCAGGGCTTTTAGGGAAGCCACAAGACAGTTACATCACTAGGAACAGAGAGACTTCAGGAATAGAGTGTGTCCTAATCAGTACGTTTCCATGAGTAACTGCTATCACAGCAGTGATTCCTGAGAACCCCATCAGTCATGTGCTCCTTGGGGTCATGAAGTGCTACTAAAGGCACTCACTTGGCAGGTGGGAAATACCAGCTGAAATCCCATATGCTTCATCAGAGCAGGCTGCCAAGTATTCCTATCACCTATGCTTAAAAGTATATGCTACATATCCCCCCCTTTGCTTTCTAAATTATATTAGTGTGGGACAGAAATAAGATGGGGAGACCATGTACAGACTTTGAGCATTTACTACATGATTCTGCTGAGAAGCTATATCTGAATAAAATATAAAGGGTAATAGTCCAAAATATACACTAGTCCATGATATGCCAGGCACCATGATTTTTTTGCGCCTTTTTGTTCTGTTTTGTTTTGGGGTTTTTTGTTTGTTTGTTTTGGTTTTTTTTTAATTTTCTGTTATTTTTTATGCTATTTTGTGAATAAACTATGTTAACACAATTTAAAATTCAAATACAACTCAAACAGCTCTCAGAAAAACAGGAATGACATCAGTTCTTTTAGGCAAGTCATGATATTCTCAAAATAAAAACTTTATTGAGCAACAAGAACAGTCATGCTTAGGACATTTAGCATCACACAAAATCAAACAGAGCATCAACACAAATGTGTACTAATCTTTTCTCACTCTCCCCTTGCAGCTGATGTAAAAGATACTCTGCCATGTTCTGGTGACCTGCTGGTAAGCAGAAACAGTAGAAGTACAGTGTCAAAAGACCTGGAGAGATTCCAATGTCTCTTGGTGAATGTTTAATGCCTTTCAAAACCTGAAATGATGAGTATACTATCTTCTTGTAGTTCTATATGCACCTCTTTCCACTCCTACTTTCACAACTGATACTTCTTTCTTTCCTTCTACTCTCTTGCACTGGGGGCTTCAATTCTCTCAAGAGCACTGAGTTCAGAAAATGTGTCTTTGTTCATCACCATTTCCCCCCTTGTGAACAGGATCAGTCTCTCATCAAATGTGGGCAAGCTACCTAGGATACTTTAGTCAAGGCAAATAAACAATAAGACAATTGATAACTTTAAGAATTCTGTCAGAAGGACAACTAATAGACAGGTATTCTTAAACGTATAAGTATCATCACTTCTTTACACCAGCTCCCAAGAGGCTGAATAAATTGTTTTACAAAGCTTGCAGTTATAGAAGATGCAGGGAATGGACTGTCAGTAGTCCTGGGTCAAAAAGTATAGAAATGGGGCAAGAACCACTATTAAACATGTTACAGGTGATGCTGGAAGATGTATGGCTCATGACTTGTGTTACAGACCTAAAGAAGACCACTGCTTAAAAAAAAAATCCTGCTTGAACATTTTAATGATGTTTATGCTAATAGTCAACAGCAAATGAAAAAACAAACACAAATCTCAAACTCCAAAATTGGAGAAGGAAACGTTTCTTCAACTAGCTCAGCCAGTCAACTCAAAGCCAGTAAGTAACTATCACTGGTCCTCTCTATTCCAACATACAGACAGAGCATGTAAATAAAATTTTGGACTCTTAACTCCTGACACAGAAAGCCAAAAAAAAGTGTTTTTTAATTTACTCTACACTTTTCTCCATAGAAGTCAAATTAGAATATTGATGCTGGATTAGATGAAAGAAATATTTGAAAGGTTCTGAATATTTTGTTTGAATGCTAAATACTAGTTCTTGTGTATTATCTTCATCAGTATTCAGTCAAGACTCAGTGCTAGGTATACCTGTCTCTCCTGCCCAAATCCAGCATTAATGAATGTCTTGCATCAGTTTGTGTGATTGTTTTACTTATGATTGTCGAGACATGTTACAGTGTCAAATTAATATATCTCTAACAGATTTGAACCTACCTCATATTGCTACTGACCCCTACAAACATAGGTCCCACTCCCTCTTCTAAGGTGTTGGAAAAAGAGGGAGAATGTTGTGACCTATAAATAAAGACTGAAAATAAAATGAAGCATGCATTAACACACACCTGCATGAGATACTTTTCCTTCCTCGGTGATGTTTGTTTTTTATCTCTTCCAGGCCAGGTTCAGCTGAAGAAGCTGCTGGTTTTCCCCAAGGCCTGTGGCCTTCCCAGTAAACTCAGTATTGGCAGGCACCTCTGGAGTGTTTATTCCAGGTGTTACTGCAGTTCAGTGTCAGTCACCACAGGCTGTAATTCCACTCTATCATCCAACTCCATCTAACAGCAGAAACGTGAAGTGCACATGGGCATGCACAGGTGTGAAGAACAAATGAGGGACAATGGTTTTCTCTTCCCCTTCTTCACTTTTTTCACATGACTTGCAGTTTCTCTACCTTTGCTTGTCATTGATCCATACTTTACCCTCACTTTTTCCTCTACTTTACAATGACCCAGAAAACATTTTAGTACCTAAAAAGCTTTTTACTCATGCTTCCATAGTTCCTTCTCCTCAAAAGCTCAAAAAAGAGAAAATAAGGAGTTGATTACCTAGAAGCTTCCCTGGAGATGTATCTGCCCACTACAACAGCTAAGGAGAGCTAAAGAGACATTTTTGAAACATATATTAAAATACCAGGGAAAAGGGAAGACAGTAGAGGACTGGTGCTGCATGCAAATCTGTGTAAGCTGATTTCTTCAAAAGCTTTATCTAAGTGGTCACTGTGACAGTGATTGATTAGGGTAACAGTGCTGGCATAGGACATGCTAGAAGGCAATTTAAATCAGCTAGTTTAAACAGAGAACTATACCAGTGTTACTTCAAACTGGGTGCAGGCATATAAAGGCACACACAAAAATAAAATTCAAAAGGAAAATATCACAGTGTCCCAGCTTACATCCGGATTAATTTTATGCAACAGACGGTTTAATATTACTGGTTCAATTCAAGAAAAAGTGTTAAGTTTTGCTCAAAATAAACTATTAATGTATAATTTGTCTTCTATGAAGTTAGGCTTGAAAAATGCATTGTGTAATTTCACCTCGAGGTGTCCTGAAGTCCATGAAATCTATAGTCTTTTCTATCATGCCTGGAATAGTTCTTTCTAAAAATCTAGCATCTTCAGTGCTGTTTTCAAACATTGCAAGAAACCCTCAAGAAATCATTTAATAAGCAATGACCAATTGACTACTGATGAGGAATAACTACATTTCAATTTTAAAAGTTCTGAAAATACACATATAAATTTTATAGCAACAGTCTTATTATCTATCAGCAATATATTGTCAACACAATTGACACACATGCTCATAAACAGTAGTCCCTTTCATGTAAAATAAAATGAACAAATTTTTTTAATGTCTACTGTCTCCATCATTCCAAAGATATTAAAATAAACATTAATAATGCTCACTGTATTACATCAGAGTTTCTTTGAATGTTTTTTCTATTTACTTCTGATTTTTGTAGGATTTTCTGAACTTCATTGAGTTGCTCTTTCAAGGCATATTTTCATCTGACAGTTAACAGTAATTCAAACCCTCATCTCAGAGATACACTTGTATCTATCGTTTCAAGCAGATTTCCAGTAAACTTCTTGAGGGTGTTCTGCAGATACTGTTACTTCTATGATACAATATATCTAACAGACTAAACACTGGCAGATTCAGAAGATACATTCAACCTGAACAAAGTCATGACTACTTTAAATCCTGTGATACATTCAGTTATTACAAACTCGCTTAAGACAGTTCTTGGGCATGTCTTGTGAAAACCTGGAGTAACCTCACAGTAATTCTAAAGGCATCCAACAGTTCCCACAGAACAGTCCTCTCTCCTCTCCACAAACTCATTTATTACCTCAGCATTCAAATAAGATTCCTAACTTTCAAAGCTGTCCAAATATATAACCTTTTATCACATTCATCACCCTCACTACAAGAAAGCCGTTGAAGTTCCACAGGCGGTCCAAAGAAGGACAATGGAACTGGTGGAGGGTCTGGAGCACATTCCTGCGAGGAGCAGCTGAGGAAGCTGGGGCTGTTTAGCCTGGAGAAAAGGAGGCTCAGGGGAGACCTTATGGCTCTCTACAACTGCTGGAAAGGAGGCTGTAGCCAGGTGGGGATCAGTCTCTCCCCCCAGGTAACAAGTACCAGGATGAGATGAAATGGCCTCAAGTTGTGCTAGAGAAGGTTTAAATTGGATATTGGGGAAAATTTCTTCATGGAAACAGCTGTCAAGCATTCCATGTCAAACCCATGGAAGTGGTGGAGTGCGGGTTTAATGGCTGGGCTTTATGATCTTAAAGGTCTTTACCAACCTAAACAATTCTATGATTCTATCACTCCGTTTCCAATACTGACCTGTAATAATAGCGGTATGTTCATCTCCACATGATATAAGTACAGGCTTGTCGTTTTTGAACCAGAACTTGCTAGGAACATCTTCTGCAAATTTGCTTTTCCCAAATGTGAAAACAGCACCTGATTCTAAAACACAAAAATATAACATCAGTTTTATTGAAAGCAAATTTTGCTTCATATATTTTGAAATAACTGTGTTCTATCAATTCAACTGAACATTTTATTTTCCTATATTTCTCTTCTTTCTTCTCTCAGCCTTCAAAACATGGGTTTGTACAACTGTTGTTTCTCTTGAACATGAGGAAGAACTTCTTAACTGTGAGGGTGACAGAGCACTGGGACAGGCTGCCCAGAGAGGTTTTGGAGTCTCCATCTCTGGAAAGATTCAAAACCTGCCTGGACACAATCCTGTGTAACCTCTTCCAGGTGACCCTGCTTTAAGCAAGGGGGATGGATCAAATGATCTCCAGAAGTTCCTTCCAACTCCAGGCATTCTCTGACTCTGTGATAAGACCATGACCAAAGAAACCCTAACAAAACCATCACAAAATAAAGTCCAGGCAGCTCTTCTGCTGTTGTAATCTGCCTGGTTTTCTTAATTCTTCTCCCTTTCAAAAGTGTTCAATTTTTTTCAAAATGTTGTTCAAAACACAGAATGTTAACTATTCATTCAGCTTTTGGTTAAAAATGTAGGTTGAAACATAAAATACTAATTCTACAGAATAATGAGTGGACTTACAAGTTATATAATTTGCCACAAGCCACATAGACAATGTGGCAAAGGACAGGTAGACCTACCATTTTAAAAGGTCAAAGCCTGTGCTACAGGCATAGAACTTTTTTGAGAATAAAACAAACCTTTGGCCTGTAAATTTTTTGTTAACATGTAACAAATGTGAAGAAATACACACAGTAACAGTAGACTGTTTCTGAAAATTACATGGAGACATCTTAATGGAATAAATTTCAATGAAAACAATCTCATCAATAACGTACACCCCAGCTCCAAAAGTTCTTTCTTAAACTGTAAATTTGACATAACTTAGAAGTCATTATTTTATGCAAAAGTTTCCCCTATTTCCAAAGGTATGTTATTTAATGGATCAGATGCAGCAGACATGTACAAATTGTATTTACTACCTCACTAGTGTTTCACTTTCACTTGCTCACTTGCTCAACAAGCTTTGGGCAGGCAAACTCAAGTTTTTAAAGAAAGAGTTGAGTTATTCTTTATTTTATCCAGACACACCTACAACCACAGACATACTACAAGTCATTTGAAAACTCTATTTTATGTTTTAATCTCCAGCCAGACAGCCATGTAGCACACCTGAACATGCTCAGTGACCTATTTGGCACTTGTGCCGTAGAGCTCTGTGGTTCATTTCTTTTCCCTTCAGCAGGGTTAACATGAAAACATAAGTATATTCTCCATCATTGCATACAAAAAGCTGTCAAAGCCACAAACATCCTTTGTATTTTGTTCATTTCACAACTAAGCCACAACATTTCAAAACTGGACACAAGTAGTGTGTCTGGTTCTGAACTCCTCAGTTAAACAGGGGCATGGAGCTCCTGGAGTGGATCCAGTGGAGGGCAACGAGGATGACTGGGGAACATAAGCACCTCTCTTACCATGACACACTGGGGGATTTGGGCCTGTTCAGCCTCAAGAAGAGACAACTGAGAGGGGACCTCATCAATGTGTATAAATAGCTAAAGAGGGTGTGTCAGAGGATGGACCAGGCTCCGCTCAGTGGTGCCAAGCAACAGGACAAGAAATAATGTGCAGAAACTGATGCCAGGAAGTTCCACCCGAATATAAGGAAGAACTTCTTTGCTGTGCAATGACCGGGCACTGGAACAGGTTGCCTAGAGAGGGTGTGGAGTCTCCCTCACTGGAGATATTCCAGAGCCATCTGGACGCAATCTGTGCCATGTGCTCTGGGATGACCCCGGTGGAGCAGGAGGGTTGGAGCAGATGACCCGCTGTGGTCCCTCCCAACGCGACCTGTTCTGTGATTCTGTGATGCCGTGAAGCCACGCGTTTGGAAACCGAACCCCGTCAACTCCTAAAAACTAAACCCCGCGGGACGCAAACGAAGCGTTTGTTGTCCCGGGCAACGAGCGAATGGTTTGAACATCACCTTGGGGAAAACCACGACACGGACTAATTATTAATTCTCGGTATTAACGGAGCTCCCCCCCGCCCCCGGTGCCCGGCGCTGCCCCCCTTTCCCCCGTGCCGTGCCGATCTCTGAGGGCAGAGGAGGCGCCTCTCCCCACACGCCGGACGGCACCGGCCCCGCTCGCCGCCCGCAGCCGGGGGAAGGCGGGGGGAGCCGGGGCAGAGCGGCGGCCGCGGGGCGGGCACGGGCGGGCGAGTCCCCCGATCCGGGCCCGGCGGGACCGGCCGCACTCACCGGGCACGGGCAGCTCGTCCCCCGCGGCGGGCGCGGCCATGGCGGCCCGAGGAGGCGGGGCCGGGCGGGGCAGCGCCGTCTGGCGGCCGGAGGCGGGGGCGGCACCGCGCCCTCAGAGCCCGCCCCGCCGCCTCGGAGCGGCCTGGGCCCGGGGAATTGACAGAGTCGGAATCAATCAGGTTGGGAAAGCCCTCCGAGGTCATCGAGTCTAACCTGTGACCCCAACACCACCGCGTCAACCAGACCGTGACGCTGAGTGACACGTCCAGTGTTTTCTTGAACACCTCCAGGGGCGGTGACTCCACCACCTCCCTGGGAAGCCCATTCCAATGTCAATCACCCCTTAAGTGGATAAATTCTTCCTAATGTCCAAACTAAACCTCCCCTGGCTCAGCTTAACACTATGTCATGCTGTCCCGACTGGTTGCCTGGGACAAAGAGGCTGAACCCCGCCTGGCTACACCCTTCTTTCAGGGAGTTGCAGTGATAGGACAGGAGGCAATGGCTTCAGACTGAAAGAGGGTTGGTTTAGATTGGATATACGGAAGAAATTCTTTGCTATGAGGGTACTGAGGCATTGGAACAGGTTGGCCAGAGAAGTTGTGGATGCCCCATCCCTGGAAGTGTTCAAGGCCAGGCAGGACCCTGAACAACCTGGTCTAGTGGAAGGTGTCCCTGCCCACGGCAGGAGGGTAGAACTAGGTGAGCTTTAACATCTGTTCCAACTTGAGCCATTCTGTGATTCAATTATAAGAATCCCCCTCCTTGAAGACCCCATGCAAGTCTCATCTCTATCAGAAATTTGCTTTCTTGGCAGCACCCCTACATTCTGGACATCATTTATGTCTTCCTGCTTCGTAGTCTGTGCCTGCAGCTCCCAAAGGAGCCATCTCTCAGTGGGGCTCTGTCTCGTGCTCCCTGCTTCACCAGGCTCCTGGCTCAGCTGTTTGTTTGCTGAGTGACTGCCAGAGCTGCCCTGCCTCAGCTGGGGGAGCAGAACGTGGCTCTGAAACTTTGTTTTGTCAACACTGTGATTCTGTGGTTCTAAAAGACAAGCTTCCTCTGATGATCTCTTTCACCAGAATGGTTGCGTAAAGTCTTCTGATCAAGTGCACAACATTCAATCACCCACCCAGCCAGTGACTCTGTGTAGGGCAGTTCCAGATCCCACTGAAAGAAATCCAGGGTCTTGTATACTTTTAACCGTATTTCCTGTGTAGTCCCAAACTCACAGTGGAGTTTTTCCCTCCAGCCAAAAAAATCTATGGTCATTTATGGAGTTCCATTTTTTTGCTCTTCCCATGTATTTTAGATATACCAGGTCACCTGTTGCTGAAAGAAAAAGCTCTTGTTTTCAGGATGATGCACTGCAACACGGGTGGCAGCAGGCAGCCTGGACAACCAATTTCAGCCTTGTTTTATGCAGAGTTTAATCAATAGAGTATTTTGTCCATAAGATGATATATCCATATAACTATACACAAAGAGGGGTGGCCACATTTTCAGAAGGAAACAGAAACTGTTTAATTTTTGCTCCTACATGAGGCAGGGATTTCATCTCTTTGTACCCCAATATCCTTCAGATGCCTTCTGCCCTAACTGCTTTTCCTAAATCTAAAGGGAGGGTATATGCGTCAATAGCTGTTCAAAATAAAACTGAACAAACATTGTTCCACAAAGTAATGCCTGAGATTGTAATTACCAGATACTGTGGTTGCCAAGAATATAAATGGGTTATGAAACAATAAGGAAGATTCATAGAAAGGTGTCTGCAGCAGGGTTTTGGTTTCCAGGGCTGTGAGATCCTCTTTGAAGATCAACATCTAGCTGGGAGAGATGGGAGCCACCTCACAAAGTTGGACAAATGTATCTCTGCTGGTAGGATGGCTGAGCTGGTAAGGTCTTTGAACAAGGAATGATGAGTGAAGGACAGAACTACCAGTGGCTGGATGCTGAGCTCCTGGAAGTTTTCACTGGCCACCACTGCATGAATGATAGATGGGTAAGACTATTTATGGAGTGGGCATTTGGTCTTGGATTTGGATGACCACTGCATGCAGATGAAGCAGAAGTTGTGCTGACAGAAGTCTGATAATGCCGTGTTTTCCAAGGTGCCCAAGCAGACATGCATTGCTGGAACAAGATCTTGCTATGGGCATGGTGAGGTGCAGCAGGTTGGGAGCTGCTCACTCTCAGGGATGCCCCAGATGCTGCAGCCCCACCCTCCAAAGGAAAGGCACCAAGGCCCAGCCTTCCTCAGTATGGGAAGAAAATGAGCTGTGGAAAGACATTGCCTTCCCAAGGTGTTTCCAAAGGAAGCAGCATATGCAGTCGTGGTGCACCACTCCAAAGCCACTGCTGTATGAATGCTTTGCCTACCTTGATTGCTGCTTGCCCTCAAGAAAGGTGTCAAGGATCAGTCTCCCGCAAGCTCAGAGAGGAGGGAGGCCTTCTGTTCATTATGTTAGATGACTATATGAATATGATATTCCTTTCTGACTACAGACATCTATAAAGCTTGGGTGCTCCCTTCTTAGGAGTGGGATGTAGCACTTGCTCACAGGACCTTACAAGGAAATTGGTCCATGTGGTAACCAGATCGAGCAGTCCCTGTACAGGAGTGTGGTGGTGCTAGTTGTCCTAGTTATGTTCCCTCCCAAGATCTTGCCCATGGAGGGGACATTTGAGTGACAGCATTGATGCTGTGCCACCACTGCTCAGCAGTAGCCAAAAAACTTGCTCTGTTATCAACACCTTTCTAGCTGCAAAGCACAGCACCGTGAGGGCTGCTGTGGGGAAAATGAACTCCATCTCAGCCAGACCCAATACCAGGGGTGACCTGAAAAAGGGACACTGGCACTGTCCCCTCCCTGTGAGACTGGAGGCCTTGGCACCTTGATCACATTTTCTTTCTCTGCTGTCCTTTTTCCTGGGTGTCACTAACAGCACATGTACAGTCCCCAGGAGCTCTGCTTGAAGGTCATGGGAGTCACTTGCCAGAGGACAACCAAGAGGGAAACCATGGCCCAGCTTTCTTCTCTTTCTTCTATTTCATTTCCTTCCTATTAATTTCTGTTGGATTTTTCTTCTACCTGACACTGCCCATGGCAACTGCTGCATTTTCCAAGCATCTCAGGGTTGGTTTGGCATGAGAGGTCCTGAACAAATCCCACCAGGAACTATCACCCTGCATGAGTTTTTCACAGCTGTCTCTCTTTCTGGGGAAGTCAAACCTTTTTTCTGCATGTTTTAATTATATCTTCTTCACATTACAATTTCAACATATCACTGTCTCTGACAGATACACCATCACCTTGATTTACACTAGTACACCTCTCCTTACACAGAGGGGGAAATGAGAAAGTAATGAGGAAATGAGAAAGTAATGGTCATATTTCAAAACCACCTACAGTGCAGGTGGTATTAAGTCTTGTCTGACAATTATATTTGAAGGTAGAAATTTAAATGAAATCACTTTAGTATTTAGCAATTGACCAACTTCAGATTATATAGTGAGCAGTTTAGCATAAGGAGGTAAGCAGGCTGCAATATTTCAGTTTGTGGGCCCCACTGAGGGCTGTTTAACTCTACCATAGCACAACTGAAAACTTGGTCCAAAAAAAAAAAAAAAACAGGAAAATGTGCATTTTTTAATGTTCTTCATTCTTTTCAGGGCCCTGAGGGCACAAATAAGCCTTTATGCCCTGCCCAGCTCTACATCCATGGGTCCAGAAGCCTCATTTTGGCTCAGTGCAGGACTATCAGTCCTGACAGGGCTGTTCTAGAGCTGAGGAGCCCCCATGGGCACAGTCCCATCCCTGGGGAAGCTGCCCTGCTCATGCTGCATCCTGCAAGTCTTCTTTTGCATTTTCTACTAGCACATGATCCTGTACAAATATTTAACAAACACAAAATAGCTATGAAATGGTATTGACACAGGTGTGATATGATGGGCAGAAGAGCACAAACTTCAAGTGGTGCAATGGGCTCTGTGTGAAACCTCTGTATCTGGAGGGTTTGGCCAAAGAAATGTTTCAGGGTCAACCCCTGCCTGGCCCAACCCTGGTTGGGACAGCCAAAGTGAAGACTTTGGTTCTTGGCTTTCCCTCATTTGCACAGCACCACAGCTCACTCTCTGCTTCATCACCTTTCTTTCTCATAGCTTTCTGGGACTCAGAGAAAGTCTTAATACAAACAGAAGATGCTGTTTAATTTGAGGAGCTTTGTCAGCATTGCAAAACCAACAGGGACAAGGAAGCAGCTGCTGCGACAGTTCTGGTAAGAGTATCATTTAATTTTATCACTGTTCTGTGACATTTGGTCAGAAACCTGGAGACAAAACCAGCTGAAACCCGTGAAGGAGTGAGTGTTTCAGAGAAAGGTGCTCCATTTTTTGCCCTGCATTTTTATTGCCCTTTTGCCCCTCAAGGCACCAAGCTCTCACTTGGGAGACTGAAGAAATATCCCTTTTAATGTCTGTGGAATACCATTAATACTTTCTGTGGGATTTAGCGGCAAGATCAGGAAGGAATATTTTTTCTTGAGGTCAGTGTATGCTGTAGGTACTGTAACCAATAAATAACTATGTGAATAAATAACAGGAAATTCTTCATTTGGGCAATTATCATGGACAGTATGGGGGTATATTTTCTCCTTGAAGCTGCAAGCTGAATGTCTACCTCAGTATATTTTTTCTCTATATACACTGGAGACATGCAGGAAAAACATGATGTGATACAAGGTTCCCAGTTAAGCAGGTAGACTGACCTCTGTGACCTACCTGCCTTTGGGTTCTTTCCTCAACCACCTAGCTGTGCCTGTCCCCTGAGACTTCAGAAAAGCACCTTTTTGACTGCGTTTCAGCAAGCTACTTCTTATGCCTGTCACATCTCCAGAATCAGGTTAAAATTTTAGACTTGAAACTTAATTCCACATCTCCCTCTGTTTTCAGGTCAGCATCAATAAGGATAGCATTAACAGGTTATGTAACAAGCGATTAATGCTAGAAAACAATGTACAGGAATTTCATATTCACAGGAATCCTGCTATGCAATAAGTAATTTTTATTCAGCCTTTCTCCATTGCATTAGATGAAAAACAAAAGTTTTGGTATTTATTTGCTCCAATTTTAAAGTGATCCTGAAGCCTGGGTGATAATCTTTTTTATGAATTTTGGATTTTCACTGCTACGAATGGGTGGGAACTTTTACAGGTTAGCAGAGATGATATAGAAAAGCACATTTGGAAAACAACTGCAGTAAATCTGGCTTTCCAAGGAAGTAATACGATTTGCTAAGTTCCTCACATATTGTTTGGTATTTTTAGGGGTTTTTTTTGACATAATGCTGGCATAAGCTATCACCACTGTCTGTGAGCATTACTAGCTAAGCACACTGTGGTTGACACTTCAGGATAACCTTATATCTCTTAGTCTGTGCTAAGAGGCCAAAGTTACTGTTGTCCCTGCTCAGAAAGCAAGAAGCCAAAACTGCTTGACCTTGCAATTTGCCTGTTACATTTTAACTCTGGTATGTTGTCTCATGCTGCTTCTCTGGAATTTGTTCACTTCTGCCTCTCTTTCAGAGGATATGGACAACAGGGAGGAGAACACATTTCTTGAAGGTCATAGCAATCAAACAGAATCATCATGGGAACATACACGCAGGAGCAGAACTCTAGTCCAACTTTCTTCTCATAGCCTATCAAACAGCATATGAGATCAGCCACATCTTGAAAATCCTTGAGGATGGTATTCCCACTCTGGGTAACCAGTTTTAGTGCTTCACTATCTAACAGTGCATAAATTAGTGGTGAGTATTTCTCAGTCATGCCAAGTGGTGAAATAAGACCAATGAACAGAAATTCCTGCTTGGCAGGCTGAGATCAGACAATCTGTAAGTCACTGGAAGGAACCATAGGTTGCAATTAGACATACAAGAAGCAGCACCAAAACTGCTCTGGAAACAACACAGAAAAGGAGAGTAGGGTGACCAAGTAGCAAGCAATCACACAGATTTTAAAAGAGGACAAGTCTTTTCTTTGTTCCCCCAAACTGGATAGAACAACAAATCCCTATTCTGAAAAATAATAGTAATAAAGTCACAATTATAAAACTGATTTCCTTCAGAATATACACAATGAATTAAGAGCCAATCACTTGAGTATCAGCTAAAAGCCTTGGTCTTCTAGACTGGATTTTAGTGGCTTATCTTGGTGGGCTCTTTTTCATGCTGTGGTGGAAACTATCTGACCCAAGAATGCCCAGCCTTTCTTATAATGTCAGGTATATTCTATTCTGCAGCTGTTGAGCATTGCAGTACAGGATACAGCTTTGCTAGATCTCTAAAACCCACTTTAAGTTAAAAAAAATGGGGCATCTGCATGCTTCCTAACTGATTATAGGTTGTTTGCCTAGGTTGAAAGCAAGCATGGGGACAGAAGGGTAACACTTATAGCAAATATGTAACTTTATTTTCCCAGTTATTGTAATACCACGTAGAGAGGTCCTTCTGGCTTGAAAATGTACATTATTTTAAATGGCACTGCCACAAATATTTATTAAGTCACATGTAGACTTTACCTCTTATTTCACCCCAGAATCAATTTTCAGTGACACTCTCGGAAAATACACAGGCAACATTACTCTAAACTTTGGAAAAAAGAAATCCACTTGTTTATCTGCATGGTATTACAGAAAAGTCCAGCCCTCCTGCAGTCTGGGGGCTTGTGCAGAGACCAGACTCTGATGGTGCACATTGATGGGAATCTTTGTTGTGTTTTCTGCTCAGCTTAGTGGTGGATCCTCTGGAAGTCTGCATAATGTCTGGAACACATTGCCCTGATATATGACAGCATATACTGAATTCCAGCAATATTAATCTGCAGGGCATATGCATGGGTTACTTCTTATATTCTCCATGTTTTTCTTTTCACTGTGAAAAAAACTCTTAATAATGGCAGTGGTATTATGTGTATCTAATGCACTTATAAGGTGTTCAGAAGAAAAACATATAGCATTTACATATCTCCAGTTTAAGAAGGAATTCTGCTGCATTATTTGAAAATTCATGCAGCTTGTACTGTGATGTCAAACAGAGAGTAATAATAATGGCCCGTCTTCGCGAACGAAGAGC
>JAWWES010000001.1:107949072-108122647 GCA_035583135.1 Lophotriccus pileatus
TTTTTTTTAAATACCCCCCCCCCCCCCCCCCCCCCCCGCGTTCTCTTAACAATGTTGGACTCTGGTTCTCTGAAAATTTCCTCTGTCATGAATATTAGCGACAGGGCAAGGTCTCCCTGACAATTTCTGTACTAAAAGAGAGTTGTTCTTATGTGAAAAATCTTCCCCAGCACACAGAAAATGCCTTACAGGGCTACCTACAGCCCAGTTCAAATACTACACTTTGTATGTCCCCAGCTGTAGAACCCTGTGTCCTGTGCAAGGTTTATGCTAAACCATCTGTGACAGTTCACTAAGCAGCCCCCCTCAAGCCCCATCCTCCCAGTCTGTGGCCATGATGGACTTTACACTGAGATTGAGTAGAAGGAGGCTTTAGACTTAAACCTATCTCCTTTGCTGTTCAGGAATGGATTTTATTCTTTGGACTTAATCCATCCAGGTCCTTGGATTACCTTGTAAATTCCTAACTATTGCAGGGTAGAAGGATGATGACTGTGACTGAGACCTTTCCTTTTCTTTCTGCTGCATTAGTATTTTTAAGGAGTTTCGTCATTTGTGACCAAAGTCAAGTCTGTTACAGTGTCTGAGTAGTTTTAGGATTTTCTGTCTGAGTGGCTGTACATGAAAGAAAATCTAGATACGTACAAGGATGTGAAATTACATCTAGTGACTCAAATGGCCCTTCTTGGATGCAAAGTCCCTTGAAATGCAGCATGATGAATGGATTACCTGGCCCATAACAGGGTGACACAGTGATGCTCATGACAATGTCTAGCCTTGGAGCTTGAGTGACTGTTCCTAAGGATTTCAGCAAGATATCACTTTTGAGTGGTTTTATTCCAAAGTACATTTATTTGTATCTTATGTGTCAGATGCTAGTTATTTTAGCATATATATTGTTAGGTGTTTGAAACATTTGGATGTCCTGCTGACTTTTACTTTTATTCCTGTAAATGTATCTTACATGAAGAAGATTTTGTGTCTGAGCTGCAAATATGAGGTGCTGGTGTTAAATTTCTCTTCTTTTTTATTTGTCCTCACTGTAGGATTTGCTCTCCTTGGAGGACATCCTTCCTTTCTTACAACACAAGACATACATCTGGGCACTAATGAGAGTCTCACAGATACAGTGAGGTTGGTAAAATGCTACTTGATTGATCACTACGTATTTGATAATTGATTGGGCTGAAACCTGTCTTACAGAATTTTGTAAGCTAATGTTTTCTTTCTGGAAAATGTCAGAAGGTAGTCCAAATTTCTAAAATATTTGCAGATCACCTCAGAGAATCTATAATTCAGTACACCATTACTCCATCCACTCTAGCTGTCCACTGTCACAATGAGAAATATTTTGGCATACAGAGTGTTAATCAGGGTTGCATTTAAAAATAGAAACATTTTATAAACCTCAGTAGTAAAACTCCAGTGATGACAGCACATATACTCAAACAAGACTCAAACCTTCTGGTTCTGTGCTCAGGGAGCAAAATCAAAGAGAAAAGACATTATTTATGTTAGGCTAGTTGCTGGTGGGCCTTAGCCTGCCGTTATAGCCTACCTGCAGTGACAAGGTGGCAATGAAGGCCTTTCTGATCCCCCTGTGTCAGCAGCACCAAAGTGGAACAACAGTTTGCAGCCAGTTTCTGATTTCATGTGCCCTCCTCCACAGCTATACTCACTGTCAGGACTGCTGCGGAGGCTGGGCTATGGCTTTGTTGTCTTACTGGCACCCTTGGAAGATCTTAATCATGCCCAGTCCCACAAGCATGCAGGGATGGGTAGCAGCCTGTCTCCTTTGCTGTAGCAGGGAAGAACTGAGCTCAGGGTGTTTCTCCAGTGGATTCCCTCCAATGTTGCAGAAAGCAGGTAAAACATGAGGTTGAATTTTGCAGGTGCTCCTGCTGTTTATCATAGCACTCATTAAAGACTCATCCAACCTCAGCATTGTCCTGCTTTCTAGGCAGCCCTTTTGCAAACTGAGGTTGATTCAGTCAGGCTCAGCTGTTGGAAGGTTAGTAGTGTCTGAATGGTCCCTTTAATTCTGGTGAAAGATATGCAGTGTCAAACTCATCAGGCTTAATTCAAAATATGCAATCAGGCATCTGAGTTCCATTGCCTCTGCTGAATACCACAGTTTTCAGTCACTGGGATAGACTGTTTGAGAATTATGTTGCTGTTCTTTGTGCTGGAAAATTTAAGAAAATTTAAGAAAGAAAGATCAAATATTTAAACATTTTAAATTTTCCTTTCTTGTTTTTAAGTACTGAAGTTGAAGATATGTGGGTGTTTATAGTAGAAATTTAAAATTTCAGTCCCTTGAGGTTTGAAACTCCTTGCTAGATGCATAACTGCCATTATAAAAGTAAGCTGCAATGATAGAATCATAGAATGGTTTGGGTTGGAAGGGACCTTAAGAATCATCTACTTCCATTCCTCTTCCATGGACAGGGTCACCTTCAACTAGACCAGGTTCCTCAAATCTCCATCCAACCTGGCCTTGAACACTTCCAGGGATGGCACATCCCCAGCTTCTCTGGGCAACCTGTGCCAGTGCCCCACCACCCTCAAAGTAAAGAATTTTTTCCTAACATATAATCTAAACCTACTCTTTTAGTTTGGATCCATTCCTCCTTGTCCTGTCACTACATGCTCTTGTAAATAGTCCCTCTCCATCTTTTCTGTGGGCTCCCTTCATGTACTGAAAGGCCAAAATTAGGTCATCCCAAAGCCTTCTCTTCTCCAGGCTCAACAATCCCAATCCTCTCAGCCTTTCCTCAGAGGAGAGGTGCTCCATCCCTCTAATCATCTTAGTGGCCTCCTCTGGACTTGCTCCAACAAGTCAATATCAGTAGTGTTCAGATATTTCAACAAAAGCATGGTTTTAGTAAGTATGAGTTTAAAAAAATTCATAAATTGTGTAAATTTTGGGGCCTTCAAAGGGAACAGATTAATCTGAGACTTATCAGTCAACTCTGAGGTACATTAGGCCACTGTGTCCAGTTCAGAAGAGTTCATACCCTGCCACAGAATTCAAATACATTCCTTAGAAAGAAATTCTTCATACATCACAGGACACAGTCCCTGTTTAGCAGGAGAGTTCTGATGCACAAATACTGTACAGGCAAGTCTTCAATTCTTCTTCACAAATGCAATAATAAAGGCACACAAAATCTTTCATTCACAGTCTCCTGAATGACCTTTTTTTGCATAAGCAAAAGAGGAAAAGGCAGACAGTAAGCTACGAGAAATAAGGGAATAAATAGAAGCAAGCAAATCTTTCAGCCATTCTGGAGGTGTCCCATTCTGTTGAGAAAGTTCCCACAATACTCATTTCCCATGCAAGCCTTCAGCCCCCTTTTCTTTGTCACTGCTTGCTCTTCCAGGAGTAAATCCCTATTTATGATTCTGACCCGGGTATTTTGCTCCTCTGCGGAGTCACAGCACTCCCCTGCTACAGTGGACTGGGGGCTTTCCCAAGTCCTTACAGAGTCCTACTTCATTCCTGTCTGCTCTGCTTCACTCCTGCTCTCATTAGCAAAGGTATTATTGAGTTTGCATAATCAAGGCTGAGCAGAGTACCCAAAAGAACAACCTGAGCGTTAATTCCCTGGCGTTTTCTTGTGAATGAAAGATAACATCCCAACCTCATTCAGTTAATGTACGAATAAAAAAAAGAATGCCTGTAGTAGACCCAGAGGGCATTTCAAATATTTACAGCCCATGTGTCTAGGGCTCTGAAGGCCTTAGAAGTACTTGAGATTGAGACTTAAAGCAAAAGGAGCACGGGTCTATAAAAGTCACAGTTTTTATTAGAGTTGCTGCAGGTAGGGGGTTGAAAGCATTGCTGCTGTGAACATATTTTAAGACTTATTACTCGCTCATAAATCAGTTGTTCCATGTTTCACAAGACATTTACATTTACACTGACACAGTAGCAAAAAGTTACCGCCCATTAAGGAGCTCTCAGCCTTTCAGAGCTGTTTAGCATGTCTGATATACTACGTGAAATGAAATATAAGTACTGTATCTGTATCTGCCACTGTGGAGCAGCTCCACCAAGAACCAGCAAAGCCCAGGGGACATCAGGTTCAGTGACAGTGCTGAAGAACTCATAGAATGATTTTAGCAGTCCACTGGAATTATTAGGGGATGAATCTCTGCATTTATGGGGAACGGGTTTATTTCTTGCTGCTTACTGAGAGCACATCCACCCTATGCCTCTCTAAGACTATCAGTGGCAGTGAAAAAGTCAGAAGTTTAAACCTTTTAAATGGATATACATGTACAAAATAAAAACAAAACTGCATTAAATAGCATTATTCTATGCAAAATATATGTAAACACCTCATTTTCAAATGCAGAGAGCTGCCAGATCAAAAAGGCATACCGTTTATTTAATTTTGGATTCCTCAGAGGATACACTTGAGAAAAAAATCCAATTTTTCTCTGTAGAAATAAAAGTTACTTTGAAAAGAGAGATATGCAGCACTCCAGTACACTCCATATTTCAATACAATATATTTCCAGGCTCTGGGATTTTGAAGTTTGTAGTCTCACAGTCTTGCAAAAAGAATGAAAAGAGAGAAAGACCCTCTAGTTAATGATAAGAACCTTAAATGTAAAGACATCTAATGAGTCTGTGCTTATTTCATCTCACCTCCCAAAACTTCATCTTCCTAAAGACTCTTATCTCTTCAGGTCCTTTTCCCTATGCAATTCCAGCCTTACATGGTTTGCTTTAAACTAATCTGATTACAGAAGACTTCACCATTCTCCTGTAATCAGAGACCTCCAGGTGAAGTCTATTTGGTTTTGTGTTATTTTTTTCCCCCTGAGTTTAATTTTGTTTTGATTTCACAAAGAATAAACCCAGTTTCCACCTGGGTTTACTATAACATATGATGTCTAGAAATGCTGGCAGAAGGACTGTCTGATATCTTCCTGGTAAGTGTGTAATATGTCTAGTATCTATTTTAACAGATTAAGGATGAGAAACCAGCAGTTTTCACTATTTGGTGATTATGACTAAATTTCCTCTAGTGGCATACCTTGCAAAGGAATCATCTTTAAATTCTTTATCAGTTGTTTCAAATAGGAATCAGCTGTCCTGACAGCCTAAAAAAAAAAAAAAAAAAAAAATATAAGGAAAATGAGCAATTTCCTGGTGTGGTTTCCTCTTTTCCTTGGCTGATGGAACTGGCTGTCTTGTTTGGGATGGACACATGAGAAGGAACCATGCATCGCATCCCTGATGACTAGTTCAGAACAGAACAGGTTTTCCACAGAGAAAGGAACTCATGAGCTAAGAAGAGATAATGGCACAGACAGCAATTGTTGCAGTACTCTCTAATCTGCAAATACCTGGCTTAGTTTTGACTTTCCTTTTCACTTCAGCTGCTATTGGCGATCTTTTCTTCAGAGAGAGCTCTACAGGCAATCCTGTAACACTTTATGAGTTTTGATTGTGTGAGGAATATCTGGTGTCAATAGAAAATGTTTGTTACTGACTCCATCAGGAGACCTCACTGATCATGGCATTAACAGCCTTATATCCACAAGAAGAGATATAAGAATTCTTCATGGCTAATCAGGAAGATAGATACTGCAAAGATTTTTTTCATGCTATGCTAATTCAGTCTCTTCCACGTTTTGTTTTAGTGTCATATTATAGATAACACGAAAACACAAAAAATGCTACTTCAAAGTCAGGCTTCAGGGCCTGATTAAAACACAGAAATGCAGGGAAATTAAGAGCTCCAATCCATATTTAATTTATCTAAAAAATTCAGAGTATACTATGCTAATCCACTATGCTAATCTCTGTCTTTCACACTTGGGCAAATGAGGTTAAGGCCATAATGGTACAGGGGCTCCTGCCTGCCCCTGTCTTTATACTGAGTTTCAAATTTGGACATTATTTTAATGCTGGTACCATGTGTGTCAACACAAAGGTCTGCAGGTAGAGAAAGAAAAGGCTGGTGTTGTTGGCCCACTGTTTCTGTCTTAATTAAGATCAGCAAATAAATGTGGCAACCTGAGACAGATCTGTATTCTAATCCTCACAAAGGTCAGGCTACCATGCAAAGTCTGTAATATCCAGTCAGTGCTACATTTGTTCTTTGCTGAAAGACTGAAGAAATCTTATACCTTATCTCTTCTGAAGTTATCCAATTCTTCAAAAGTTACAGTTCACACAGTCTCTTATCTTAGTTCAGATAGCTCAACATGTATTCATGTTACATCTACAATCAAACTCCAAAGAGAAAAAAAAACATAAAATGCAGCAGCGGTTTTCATTTACTTACTACAGTCTGTTAATAAGTGAAACTGCTTACTTATTAGCAGCTTGTGCAATGACTACATTTGAATCTGTTCTGCAGGCATGATAAATTATTCAGATAGCTTAAAAATATTGATTCATTACCATTTCTCATTAATATTCATGTGTTGCATGCTGAAGAGTGCAACAGGGCTATATTTATTATGTTTGAGTATTTTCTGCTATCTCCAGGGTGCTGTCCAGCATGACAAATGCAATCTTGGCTCGAGTTTATAAGCATAATGATCTGGACCTAATGGCGAAAGAATCCACGATCCCAATAATCAATGGACTGTCCGATTTATACCATCCTCTCCAGATTTTAGCTGATTACCTAACTCTTCAGGTAACAATACAACCAATTTTTCTTTTTTTTTTTTTTTTTTGCTAAGTCTTAGCCTTGATAAGTATTTGGGGAAGTCAAGTTCAAAACCATTTATTTCTAAGTTTTTCTAAGTGGTAATTGCATGGCACTTATTTAAAAAAAAATTTCATCCAGCAATATAATTAAGGGCCTGTTTAGTTTAAAATAATTATGTAGTCCTATCAGTTTTAGTAGGAGTAAAGTTAAACATAAAATTAATTATTTCATTGGAATTAGGCTGCAATTCCACACACATGAAAAATGTGCAGGGAGCTTTACATATTAAGATAAAGGTGAGAAGTTGGCTTAGCCAAAGCCAGTGGAAGTTTTTCCACTGACTTAAAAAACCTCAGTAGTTCACTCATTATTCCTCACTAATCTATGAACAGTTTAAAAAGAATCAGTATCCATATATTAGGAAATTGGTTGAATAAATTTGTTTTGAAAAGCCAGTTATTGCTACCACTGCAAACGCTTAATGTTCTGGCACTTAAACCAATTCAAACTTTGCTCACATCAAAGAGTTGTTAAAAAAAGATTTTATTTTGTAGTTTTATCTAATGCAATAGTTGATTTGACAGCAGGATAACATTTTGCACATAGAATACCAGATGTTTATCTGTGAACAGAAGGACTATGTGATTTTACAATCAGTTGAGGATCTGGCTTACAAAAAAGATTATTATTATTATACTGCAGTGTTGGTTGACAATTATGATGAACTCCTCTGACCTTGTTTACTTTCTGAATGAATAAAAATCACACTGCTTGAAAACAGGAGGGTAGAATAATTTCTTGATTCATTTGGCTGTGTTTCTCAGCTGTCGAAGACTTTGCTATGGGACATTCATTAAGTGGGAAAAATCTAGTGAGAGTAATATTAAATTATTCATGCTTTAAACTTTAAATACTGAAAGACTCGTGTGTTTAGTGAAAATTGCTTTTTTCTAATTTTAATTATCATTATTTTTTGTAAAATTTTAATACCCAAAGTGAAGAGGCCAGCAAAAATTGGTGAACTTCAGACTAAGATCCTTCTCATGCCTCAGGATAAGGGAGATTTGCGAGATCACATTGAACCAGACTCAATGTTCAAACTACATAACACAATAAGCTGTGATGAGAATGTCATCATTTCATTCTAAACCCTGTGTGCAGTTGTGAACTGGGAGAATCTTATGGCTCTTTTTTGCAACGTGTTCTGTCTTGCAAACATTTAGCATTTTATCACTTGTGAATAACAGGCTTCAGGAATAGTCTGTGACTCACAGTCTACACAAATATGGGTATCTCTGCCCCCAAATCTGGTTTTATCCAGGCCACTGACTACAGCACCCAGGTTCAGAGCACTGTTGTCCTCTACTTCATCTCCAGTCAATTAAGAGACACCACTGAGCATCTCAGTCAGCTTCTAGAGATGCAGCTCTTCCTCCACTGACCTTAGGGGGAAACCTATGGAGAGCAGCAGAATGAGTACATGCCCTGTTGATCACCCTCCACTCCTCCTCCGTTGTGCCCATGTATAGGGCAGCCATGGGGGAAGCTCCAGCTGAACATGAGCCCACAGGCTGGACTCTTCCTTGGTTTGAACACCTGGGCAACAGCAACAGCAGGTGGGTGTCCTTGCTGCATCAACACCAGGGAGGATGTCTTTGGAGAGGGTGTTCCTGCCCATTTTAGTTGTTGAGGAAACAGGACCAGTTGGTGCTCAGACAAAAGAAGCATTTGACATGGAGAGGTATCATGACAAAGTGAGCACTTACAGAGTTCACAAGGAATGGCTCAGTCTTTGGACAGCCATGAAAGTTTTTTTTTAAATATGCAGCACTTTCACAGTCAGCCTGATAAGCAGAGCAGTGTTTTGTTTCCTCCAACTCTGCCCATTTCTCTCTCATTCTTTCCATCATGTTCCTTAGTCCAGAGTTTGTCAGGAGGTCTTTAGAGGGCAACTGGGTGGCTGCCCCACTTTGTCAAGGGCATGCTGCTCTGCTGGTTGCTGACACACTTCCCATTCTTGCTTTTTTAAGAGGAGAGAGGGGCAGGCAGGGGGAAGGTCTCAGCAGCTCAGTGTGTGTGTTGGCACTGCCTATGCTTTCCCTTCCTGACCTGCTGGTCTGCTCCCTGTTTTCCTCCTTGCATTGTATAGCAAGGTGGAAAAGACTGGTCTTACAGACAGCGGCATGTACTAAACCAGCATTTTAATCATATAGGGAACTTTACCAGGTCACAGAAGAAATGTGAACCACGGGATCTAGTTGCTACTTACCACAATCAAACTTCTCATGGGATTTTCAGCAAGATGTTATTATCCAAGTACTGCCTGCAAGAAGATTAATACAGGGATGTGGAATAGTACCAGTGCTTTTTAAGTGAATTGGAAGTCCATATATAACACTGGGACTGCTTTCCTGCGATGCAAAGGCAATTTATTTGATTTATACATATAGGCAAACTACAATAGGGGCATAGACTGGTAGCCTTATATTTAAATGTAACTACAGATTTTGAGCAGCTTATTTCTCTTAAACAAATGTCTCTTCCTTATCCCTGTAAATATTTTCCTACTTCTCCCTGTTGTCACTAAATAACCAAAATGTAATTTTTTTCTATTCTTTTTGTTCCTGATGCATTTGTCAGCGAAGCACTACATATAATCTGGCCCTCTTCATGCTTAGCACATTTTTATTCTTCCATTTTCTATACCCTATTACTTTTGTCATGTGCCTTCTTGAATCCTCTTCAAGCACTTCTCTTTGGTCTGAAACCGTATAATTGCCTGGTTTTTTGTGACAAAATATTTTCTTGCTTACAGCTTCTGATTGCCTTTGCACAGGTGCATTTTAGTGTGGTTATTTTAGTATAGTCCACTGCATTCCCCAAACAATGCAGCTGGTTTATTTTCAGGGCTGTCAATTCTCATTCTGGATTCAGGGTGTTCTTTTCAGATCATAGAGTATGCTGCTCTCATGAATACTGGGTGAAATTGCTCAGGTTCAACATCCTCTTGCCCAGTGCCTTTCTCCTGAGCAACCTGGAGCCCCTCACATGTTTGATTTATTACCTTGCTCTGCTCTTTAATACTGTGGTCTGGGTTAATGCCCTCTATTATGCCAAGAGAAATGTTTTTCTTAGCATATATACTACTTTTTTTCTTAAAAGTTGGGTTGAACTGAGTCTGCTCTTGAGTTAAATCCCACTAAAAGTGGCTGTAAACATGTAAACAACATGATTTTGAGTGTTTGGGGACTTAGCCTTTAAAGGCTATGAGTTTGTGTGCTGGTACTGTGCACATACTGAGCTACTTTACTTCTCTGCTTGGGCTGAAGACATGTAACAGCCACGTGCTGTGTCCCAGGCAGAAGC
Organism: Lophotriccus pileatus; assembly: GCA_035583135.1. Taxonomy (NCBI): domain Eukaryota; kingdom Metazoa; phylum Chordata; class Aves; order Passeriformes; family Tyrannidae; genus Lophotriccus; species Lophotriccus pileatus. The sequence continues at coordinate 107,959,119 of JAWWES010000001.1, forward strand.
TGTGGCTCATAACTTCTGCTCTGCTCAGCTTGGCTGGAGGGCAGCATCACACAATTTGTATTCCAGACACAAGCTGTGTATTGACATTGATTCAATTGATATTAATGTCACTGGGCAAATCAGCTAACTTGTAGCTGACTGCAGGATGGCCAGGCTGATAATTAAAATGGATCCATATGCCACTAGCTTTTTATGTCACTGGTCTGGAGGGAATTTGCTTTTTCAGAAAGCAATGGTTGGCATAAGAACTGCATCAGAGCTTTCTATTTAAACAGCATAACAAATAGTGGTACCCTGCCTGAAGAGTATATTCTCAACTCCTCCTCAGTGTGTGACCCAAAGACCTCGAATTACAAGAGTCTTCAAATTCATCACCATCGTCATCATTATTATTCTGACAATTAGAAATCCCAACCAAGATTTGGAATGATCCTCTAGAATATATTGTTTCAACAACCATGACAAAAAACAGTGTGGGAATATGAAAGATAACTGGCCTAGCATCTCCCTTAAGCAGTTTGAGAGCCAGTAGATCCAAGTGTGCCCAGTTTCTCCTTTGCTGGATTGCACTGCATCCCAAAGGGCTAAAGCTTTGATTAGTCCCTTGCTTTCCATTTTAAAACTTGACAGATTATTGATTCATTATTCAAAAGCTTGTTTTAATTGAGGGCTGTTATGACAGTTGTGGTCAAACATTTCAGAATTAATCCATAATGGTGTCAGAGTTTCTGCCTCACTGGAAGCAAGTCCAGGCAGAGGTAGACACAAATGTCCCTAATTAGTTAACCCAGTCTTCTCCATAAACAGAGCAGTGCCAAAACACTGAGAATGCTTACTTTTTCCCAGGGTTCGACACACTGATACATTGCACCCACAGATAAAAACAGAATGAAATGTTTTGAAAACAACATGAGCATGAGAAAGTCAAATGTAAAATCAGCATTAATTATTTAGCAGGGATTTTTCATGAGAATAGCAAAGCCATGTTTTATGGCACTTACAGCAGCAATCACTATTTGGCCAAAGAAGCATCCATAAGGGAGAAGGACTCCAGGCTTTCTAAATATATTAAATTTTTTTGCGGCTTTACAAGGGGTGTAAATATTTCGAAGTCATGTTCTAAATGTAAAGAGAAACTGCAGAATACCCAAGCAGGTATAAAGCTGGCATCAATACAAAAGAGTTTGGAAAAATTGGGAAGGGGTGCAAGGGGGGAAAGTATCTTCAGAGGCTTTGGTGAGCAGCAGGTGTGGTAAAGGTTCTGATTTAACCTGCATTGTTACCATCATGGCAAAACACTTTTAGCAGGATTTTATCTGGTGGTTTTATCAGAATATACTATAAAATGGGGGGTGGAAGTGAAGTATGTCTCATGTACAGTAGTTTTTGTATTGCCTCAAAGCTTTCTGTTTCTGACTAACACAGACTAACACATCTTTCGTGGAACCTGAGGGTGTGTGCATATGAGCAGTACAGTCACAATCACAGTGAGCTTCCCTTAGATGAAGAGGTTTGAGTCACGGCAGCACTGCACCAGTGGCAGCACAAAGCACAGGATGTAAAATAGGCTCCACTAGCGCACACGCAGCTTGACTCTGCCTTGTGTGTGACTCCTGCCATTAGCAAAACATCTTCATTAAGATCAGTTCAGCTCTGTCCACTCTACACAGTAATCACTGCAGATGTGGCTTTGCAATTTGTAATGTATATCAAGGATCATTATACAGACATCTCCAGTACTTCATATTTTATCTGTAACAGCTAGTAGCTTGGGAAAACAGAGAAAAGTATTTAGCATGCACTGCACTTCTTTTAATGCAGAGTAGCAGCTGGCAATAAGGTGGAAGTTGTTTAACATAGCAGTATATTTGTGACTCTAGTCAATGCTTTGAGCATTACAGGCTGTGATATCTATTTTTAAACAGTAAGATGAAAAGAACTCAGGACTGTCTCATTTGCTCCTGGCTGTGGGTTCATGTCTCAGCTATCACTGAGCCCTAAATTGAAACAACACCTTAAATAAATGCTTCAGTTTGACCTTCTCCTCAGAGTACTATTGCTAGGAGATGTGGAAGGACTTTGAAAGATCCTTAGAGACATGCAGAACTGTTATACTGAAATAACTTCCATGTCCACAAAGTCCTGATTTGGTCTCCTGTAAATGCCCTTGCATCAAACCTCTGCCAATGAGCCTTCTGCTAACAAACTTCAACTGAAAAAGTAATAGTTTTACAATACTGTAGTTTTAACCCTTAAACCTAGTCAGCTTAGGACTCTACTAGGTTTAGATTTTTACAGTGTTTTAGTATAATTCAGTGTTTCAAGTGCTAATATTTTTTATTCAAAATTGTTGTCCTTGGCAGAAACACCAGTAACTTTGTTCTGGACTAACCTCACAACTATTTGTTTAGGAGAAGCTGCTGCCAGGAGAGGAGGGGGTAGTCCCTGCCCTCTTCCTGTTCAGTCTTTTGGCATCTTTTCTGCAACTCCTGCAAGGTTGCCAGTTAGTACAGCTCTACAGTGTGGATGCTTATCCTCTCTGACAAGCATTGAATCACACAAAGTGTTGAAACACTGTCTGGCTTCCAGCTACTATAATGCAATTGTAGCACGGCCCAGTTTTGAACTAAGAATAAAAGGCTCTCCAGAAAGTCCTTCGAGCCATGAGGTAGAGTTGTACAGAGCAGGCATACAGAAGTACCTGGTTATGTCTTCACAAACTTTTTGATATCAACCTAAGTACCTAGAAACATGCATACTTAAAAGAAAGCTTGTTAAAGAGCCTTGAATTATCTTACTCTGGAATATGAAACTCCTGTTATTCTTGTCCCTCCTCTGTTGGAGTTGGGGGTCAGAGTAACCGCACATGAGCAGGCTGTAAGAGCCATCAGGTAAAGCTGTAGTTAACTCTGTAATGCTGTTTCAAGTTTGGGCAATCCACACTTATAAACAAAACCCTGCCCTCTTTGGCTGTACAGTGGAGAACAAACGCTGCAGGCCATGAGTGGCACAGCTGCTTTTAGAGTGCTGCTCTTTTCTGTCCTGTGCAGCTGTGATGGTGAAAACGCATTCCAAGGGCAAGACCACTGCGATGGCCATGGGGAACCTCGTGTAGAGACAACCAAGCCAGAGCAAACCTCAATAAGGATATTTGTACAGTCTGTGGGCAAGCTGGAAGTAGTTCTATTCTAGGCATTAGGACTGTCTTTAAATTAGAAATGTCTATCACTCACTGATGTTTATGAGCACCAACAAATGGCTGTGCAGCTTTGGTGTTAAAGTTACTGTGTGTGTGGTGCTGTATCTCTCAGCTTGAGCCTCACCGTGTAGCATGTGCCAACATGTCATAGAATCACAGAATATGCCAAGTTGGAAGGGATCCACAAGGATCATTGAGTCCAACTCCATCCCCAAGAGTCACACCATGTTCCTGAGAGTATCATCCAAACGCTTCTTTAACTCTGTCAGGCTTGGTGCTGGGACCACTGCCCTGGGAGACTTTTCCAGAGCCCAACACTGGAGGAAGCTGCCACACTTGGGCCTTCATGTAAGACACAGGGAGCTTTCCCTCCCTGACCATCCTGTAGGTGCAGTAAACTCCGGGTATGGTTCCATGCAGGTAGCATTTGAAGGTGGCCAGCTGCCTTTGCACCAGACCTGCCTGATCAATCCCTCTGTCCCATCAGCTTGCTGATCTTGTCTGGAGCATAAACCCAGAGCTTCTGATTCCTTTGACAGGAGCACTATGGCGGGCTGAACGGGCTCACTGTCACCTGGATTGGGGATGGAAACAATGTCCTCCACTCCATCATGACAAGTGCTGCAAAGCTGGGAATGCACCTGCGCATCGCGACTCCCAGGGTAAGGAAGCCCTGCACATGGAGGAAGGAAGGCAAACTTTGCCTATCTCTGTCTCAGCCACTCAGGTGTTTGCCAAGGGCCTCAGCTGGTGATGCTTGCATATGTTTTGAATGCCAGTTTTCAGAACCAAGGTTCAAAATCCTGATCCAGTTATTTTGATGCAAAGCAGGAGTAGTAGAACTACTCCTACTACCAAATCCAGCTTCAGAAAGGCTGAGGGGAATTCATGATAGCAGTATAAGTGAATTAAAATTCCATCTGATAAAGCATTCAAAGTCATCCAGTGCCCTCTCTCCTACCCAGAAAAAATGGAAACTTTTTTCAGATTGGTGGAAAAGTTGCATCTTGCTTGGTTCAGATGGATGGTGCAGCGTTTTAGACTGTTGCATTGTAATACAATATAAAATACAAAGCAAATACTCAGTTTAGTACAAAAAATTAAATGATGTATAGGTATTTCATTCTGTAACTACTGAAATACATTCTTTTTACCTTATCAGAACACTTTCCACCACTTTATCTCCAAAATAAATTTTCAACAAAACCAACATTATTTCCCCAAGTTTTACAGTTCTGAAAGACATTCTTTTTCTCATGGGAAATGGTTCAATCAGTATTTTTCTAATGAGCATTAATAAGCAGTAAAGATCTTACATGTGTTCTATGGTATATTACCTGTTATCTCTTTTGGCAGGGCTTTGAACCAGACCAAGGAATAACTAAAATAACTGAACAGTACTCTGAAGAGGTAAGAACCTGAGAAATAACCTGGTAGAATTGTTTGAATAGAATTTATTTTTGTTATAAATGAAGTTCCTTTTCCTACTGATCTTTATTTTATTCACATTAGTATGGTACCAAGTTACTTCTGACAACGGATCCTTTAGAAGCTGCAGACAGTGCCAATGTCTTAGTTACAGACACATGGATAAGTATGGGACAAGAAGAGGAAAAGAAAGAAAGACTAAAGGCCTTTCAAGGTTATCAGATTACAATGCAGGTAAAAATTGAGATTTTGTTTTTTGTTTATGTTTTTATGGTTTGCATTTAAAAGAATCAACATCAATAAAAGCATGAGTTTGGTGGTTTTTTTGAGTGTGGCCATGGAACAACCATATGTAAATCTCCCTCCAGCTTAAAAATCTCACAAGGATAACAAAGTTTGAGTTATACACTTCACAAGGCTTGGCCTCTTTCAGAGGTTCCCGATGAGACCTAGCTCCAGAACACGTGCAGCAGAGCTAACCCTTTATTTCTTTATGGCCTAAAAACTGTTTCTAATTTTGCATCTCCTTTTTGCTACCAGAAATGGTCCCTCATATTTTATTTAGAATGAGAAGCTTACAGATTAACTCTTAAATGCCTGGGTAGCATTAGGGGCAATTTGTGTTCATCTGTCAATGAATAAATCACTAAATATATATCTTTAAAGTCATCTAGTTGAAATATTTGTCAGCACAAAATCAGTTAGAGAAAATGTAAAATCATAACCTACTAATTGACCAAGATAAAAAGGACATTTTCTTTCCTGATAGAATTACTTGTTTCTCTGCACTTTAACATAAGTTTCACTAAATACCGTTGATGGACACATCTCTGGCCTAAAATTTAATTCATTTTTCCTTGTCATTAGATCAATACATAATGAGTGGCAATATAAAATGAAAAAAAAATTACAGCCTTTTGAATCATTGTTTAGTATGTTCTTGTTGCAATTATAAATAGTATTATATTACTGTATTGCATTCAAAAAAAGATTGCACTCCATTGATCCAGTAGATCAGTGGAGTTTTTACTCCCCTTCGAACCCAGAGAAATATGAGTGAATATTGGACTTATGTCAAGCCAGTATTGAACTCTTACTGACTTCAGTGGACATATTCCCATCTTATTCACAAATGAGGAATTCTTTTGAAATCTGTGGAATTAATCTGAGTTCATCATATAAATAACCAGAGTGAGAGTTAATACAAAATTTAACTTTTTTATTTGTTAAAGATATTATTAATGTCCTCACATATGTCCTTATTTTTTATATGCTTTTTCATCTACAGACTGCAAAATCTGCTGCTTCCAACTGGACATTTTTACATTGTTTACCCAGAAAACCTGAAGAAGTTGATGATGAAGTATTTTATTCCCCACAGTCATTGGTTTTCCAGGAGGCTGAAAACAGGAAATGGACAATTATGGTAAAAACAGAAGACATCAGTAGTTGGAGGGTCAGCTTCTGTTCTGCCTTGATTACAGGCTTGAATTCAGCTTGATTCCTTGACAAATAGTAAATGTTAAAACATATGTTTCAAATGCACCCCGCAGCACATGACAATTTTGACTATAGGCAACATGTGTATCTGTAGCACAAATACTTCTGGACACAAATGTGACCTATTTTGGTGATGATCTGCTGTTGCTTGACCCAGCTTTTACCACTAAGTGAAATCTACAGTATAAACTGTAATGTTTTGGTGTTTAAGTCACTGGATTTACTCTAAATATCAACTCAATTGGTCAATTTTAAAACATGTTAAATGCTGGGGTCCCAGGGATGGCCTTAGAAACTAGTTTCCCAAATACTTAAAGCTAGTTATTTTCTCTCAGGAAAAACTGCTGCTGACACCAACGGGAACTTCCCCTGAAAAAATGCTGGAAGAGTATAGGTTTGAAAGACCCTGAAAAGTTATGGTGTGGGTAATACTGTGTAATGCATGGGAACCATAAGAGGACACTCGGCATCTAACATAAACCATAACTCCCCTCTCAGCATTCCTAGAATTTCATAAAATTACTGCCAGGTCTCAGCAGCCTGTTATTTATTTTTTTTGTGGGCGTAAGAAGAATGTCATCTCTGTATTTTTCTCAAGACATAAAAATAATGAATGTATGGGCCTACTTTATATTGTATTTTCTACCACTTTCAGCTCAGAGAGCAAACTGAAGAATAAATTATTTGCTCGGCTGTAGTTCCAACCAGGGCTGAGTGCATCTGTGACATGGGCAGCACTGAGGGGCTGCACAGCTGTGTATTCAGTCACCTCTGTGTGCCTGGGATGCCCTGTCACACTGAGCAGTGCTGAAGGGAAAGGGAGGACAAGCAACAAGATCACAACCCTTGGGGAACACTCTCAAATCCGGTTCTGGCCCAAAATAACAATCTGCAGTCAGACACTGCTGTGAAACCTCAACAGTGTGAACCAGGTAGTACCTTGTCGAAGCTAAGCAGGCACAGGGCTTGTTATGTACACAGGTGTGGGACGGGCAGCAGAGCTGCTGCAGCACCACGTTTCACTTGGCTGACATTCCCATCACTCTCACTCCACAGCCATACCCAAGGCTGGGCAGGAGGGGCAGGACAGGCAGATGACACACAATCAACCCCAGCAAGGATTCTCCATGTCTCACCACAGAAAGTATAGCTAAACTGGCATGAATTTCAAAGTCCTTGTTCTACTGTGGCTCTCACTGATTGTAATGGAAGCTCTGCTAATATCCATAAGCAAGCACATGTGATGTCTGGGTACCTACAGCACCTCCTAGAACTGACTGAGAATACAACACAACATGACAAAAAGGCCTCAGCATTTGATCTAAATGCCTGTCTGAATTGCTCCTAAGCTGTCCATTAATATATTTTATCCACACTGAGAAAATCTATCAGCCACAATACCAAGCATCCGAACTGATTTTCAGCTCTTTCCTGTTCATCATCAGAAATTCTAGCAAATAAATCTAAGTGTGCAGTTTTTGTCAGGACAATAATTTTCAACACAAGGTTTCAGAGCTGGAAAATATTTCCTTCTTATTTATTTTTATGGAGTATCTGTATCCAATGTGATTGGATTTTTTTCTTTTCTTCCTTCTCTAGGCTGTCATGGTTTCCCTGCTGACAGATTACTCACCACAGCTACAAAAACCTACATTTTGATGCTTGGATTCCTGCCAGGAGAAAAATATTCTGTACTGGTAGGATATTTTGGTCCTCAAATACGTAGATCTTCTTCAGAAAGGATCAAGGCAATTGACGATATTTTAATAAAACCATATAGTTTGCTGCAAAATGTTGCATTACATTTGTGATAATGCTCAAGACAACAGACACCAGAAGCTGCTTTTCACCTAGATGCTCCCAGCTGGTTATGCTACTGGTCAGCATCATGGAAAACATTCCAAGTCAGTACCTTAACGATTGGGTCTACAAGCAGCATAGGCATGGCACAGTCTACATGTAGCTGTGCTGGAACTTGTATGGTGTGATATGACAGACCTACATTTCTCCCTAAACCTGTTCTTGGGAAGTGTGCAGGAGAAGCAGTGTTTCAGTTTGCCTTGGTTGCCTGCTCTTCCTGGGCACCCTGGCTCCTGTTTCTGTCCTCCAGCCAAAACCCACTCCTGTTTGACACCAAAAATATAGAGACCTTGGGAGTATTCTCTTCCTCCTGTGGGCTGGCACAGGGGGATATTGCTGTGGAATTAGAATAGAGCAGTTTCCACAAAGTTGGATACAGCAGAGATACATTGCTGAAAGGAACTTGTTCAATCTTTGCCTATCTACCCTAGACCCTCATTCCCTGAACAAAATTCTGGCTAAAGAAGCAAATTTTCTATTCCTTTTTTTTTGTCCTAAGAAGATATGAGGGGCACCACATGATGAAACTTATGCAGCTCCCTTGCAGAAAAAATTTACTGCATTTTGTCTGGCACTGTAACACAGTGTACATTTCAGATAATCCTTCTCAGCATAAACAGATTCATGACATTTGTAGTTTTTGTGATGGCTGGGTATGTGCATTTAATATTTCAGGTAAAGCTTTGAGTACTGTTAAAAACCACCTTCTTTCTTTTTTTCCAAATAGCTTCAAAAATATGCTGGGTTTTTTCCCCACTGTTATACCAAGACAACATCTGTGATATTTAAAAAATTCTACGAATGGATTTGTGTTTTCTGACCAGCTGCAAAGAATTATTTAATTCCTTTCAAAATTAGAGTTCACTGCAGGGCCACTCAGATCACTGAAATGAAAATAAAGACACGTTTTTTTCTATCTATTTACAATTGATTTCTTGGGTTCGCAGGCATTTGTGTGGGTCTTCTTAAGATTAACATTTTCCTTTACAACATTACAAGGGTTTCAATAATTCAGTGAACATTTACACTGCAGCAGGCATCTGGCTGCTTCAGTGATGCTAGAATAGGGTATGTGCTAGAAATCAATGTTTTGCTTCCCATTTCAGCATGTGAAGGAAAATGCATGGAATACAGTATATTTCTGGCTCTAGTAGGTTCTGCTTCCTGAATTAGGTTCCAGTTTAGCAAGATATGCAAAAGTATTGTTGGTCCTTTTGGAGCTGTTCAAGTGCTTAGAATTGTAGATATCCTTATTGACCTGATTTTAGTGCTGTCTGAGAGTAAGCCAACTCACTTTGCTAGTCCTTTCATAAAAAACACATTAATATCAGTGTTATTGTGTTGATTGATGTAGTATCAGTGAAGTCAGGCAGATTTATAATGTTGAAGCTCTATTGTTAAATGTTTCATGGTGAATAGTTTAACAATCTCCTGCTCCTCTTTTGCTTCCCTGTGCTCTGATTAGAGCTAATGTGCATCTCAGTTATTGATGGCTCTTTCTGTACTTAGGAATCTGAGCAGGATGCCAGACAGCTGAATCCCCTTGACATTTTTATAACACATGCATAGATCTGCTGCATAGCATGTGAGCATTGGGGTCCAACATTTCCAGGAGGGTAATTTCATAGGGTTCTATTCCTCTGTGAACATACACAGCAAAGGATGATAGTCCCTGCTTTGTCTTGCACAAACTGCTCACACCATCAGCTGTTCTGAGGTTTTTTGGGTGGACTTTATGCACATATCCTAACCACTGGACCATCGTGTGGAAGCACTGAAACTACAAACTACTACACCCTTCTGCACGTGCAATAAGCGGTTTGTGTGCTGTGTGCTGGAAGCCAACCACATCCTGGTGGGGCAGATTTACAGAACATATGCAGGCTGTTTGCACAGTCATGCAGAGCAGATCTGACACTTCCTAGAGGCGTTGGGTTGGTACCAAATCGACTTGTACGCTTATGCCCCAGAGAACCAGAAATACGGTGCCCTAAAGGGTTTCTGTTCTGCCTGTAGGGACTTTCACTCTCTTGCCACAAAGCACAACACTGCGAGGCTTAATCCACTTGCACAGGTTAAGCATCCTGGGATTGCTGGGTGGTAGCTGTGTTAGTGTGCAAGACAGCATTATTATGCCATCCAGACTCCTCACGAATTCATTACTTGAATTTACAAGTGATGACTGCAAATGTGGTGAGTAAGGGAAACAGCAATAATGTAGAGAGATTTTCTAGAAGGGAAAAATAGTTATCAACATTCAAAGGGCTTAAAACAAATGCATAACAGGTAGCAGCCACTAATGGCTTACTATGTTTTTCATTACATTTATTATGCTCTAATCAGTAGAAGTGGTGTTTTCATTGCTGAGTGTACTTGAAGGATAGGGTGCTGTTTTCTCCATGTTTTTACCAAGATGTTCCTGCCTGGCTACATATAGCCTAGACTTGCTTCCCACAAAAGCCCTACTCTTTTTCTCAATCTAGAGAACAACCCTGTGTCAGTTCAGTTCTTTCACCTCTTACCCACATCTGACTCATTTAATAACCCCCTGGTCTAAATATCACACCTCACACCTCTGCAGTGTTGTGCTCTGATTCCTCTCCAGGACCATGCACAGGTGGTGGCAGCTGCCAGCCTAATCCAGCCCTTGCTTAAAGGCACAAAGGGAGGACTGATACTCCCTGCCCTGTCCCTCCTCATTACAGGGCTGGTTGTGTGCTACTGCTTGTATGGGCACATCCAGACTTCCCACACAGGCAGGTGCTGTGGTTGTGCTATGTCCCTAGGTGGTATATTCATGCTAACTTTGGTGCCCAAAGCCCAGATGCAGATCCAAAGTTAGTACTAAATCTGGCTTTGATGTGACCAGGGTCTGATCCCAGCAGAAGACAAAGGCCCAGAGATACTCTGTAATATCTGAGAGTCTTGGGCACATCTGCACAGACCTGGCAGATGATGCAGGTCTGATAAGGCACTGAGAGCACAAACTGGAGGACAGCAAGAGCATCCTAAGGTGCCTCAGATGGCCCTAAATCCAGTGCTTTGATGATCTATCCATCACTATCTTCATGGCCCTTAGAGGATTACTCCTGTTCTGCACCTAAAGTGAGAAATTCAGGAATACTTATTAGCATTTCACACACTCTGTAAGTACTTGTTTTGCAGCTCATTGCCATTAGTTCGAGGATTCCTGGGTTTACGTGCTGGGTTTATGTGATCTTCCAAAAGTGATCTAACATTCATTAGAGATTCAGTAGAGAAAGAGGTGAAAAATGTTTCTCTATAATTGTCCCAAGGAGGAAGAACAACATTCTTTCCCCGTGTGCTACAAAGCTAAGAGCACAGTAACCACAGCAGGTAAGAGGTCTGTGGAAAAAATTTGCAAATAATTAGTGTCTGAGAATATGAGGTACAGCAACTTAGGAAGGATTGACTGGGGAGCCTGGACAACCAGGAGGGAACAAACAAAAGCCAGAATTCTCAAACAGAATTAAATATTTTATTTGAACCAGCTTACATCAAGAATAACACAATGTACAGTAGATTTACTCATTGTCTGGTATCAGAAGCAGTTGCCTGTGAAAGTCTCAGATGCTAAAAGGGAGATATAAGAATAACTAAATAGCAAGAAGGCACAAAGATTTGGTTGTCTAAGTCCTCCAGAACTCTTGAATTAATGTTTACCTCTCATAAGACAAGCTTGTAAGGTAGGCATTATTATCTTGCTGCCTTTCAGATTTTATGACAGAGAGAGTAAGAGCTGCATGAAGGTCTGAGCAATGCACTGAGAGGATCATTCAGTTTGGGGAAAGCTTTTATGATTGAGCTGAGGTATTCTGAGCTTAGTTTTGTTTTCCAGGAATGTGTAATGCTGGTGGAAAGTCTGAAAAATAAACTGTGCACAAAGGGCAATGTTTCTTCTTTCTTCTGGTTCTCCCATTTCTCAGCTAATCACTTGGTTAATGTATTGAGCAAATAAACAGTGCTCTTTTGATTATTTTGCCATGGCTATTTAGCCAGCTGCCTTTCAAATGCAGAGCCCAGAATTTCTGGGTCTTGCCCAAGGTTATGTGTACAGAGACACTTCATAAGACACAATAAACATTTAATTCAGCCCAGCATTCGCTCTCACGACTAATGGGATACAGCTATTTGCAAGGCTATTTGATTCTTACACAATCTTGTTACCAACTTTTTGAAGAAACCCCAAACCTTTGTGGCCTCTGTAAATGCTGATGATCCCTTCCATGTGTGTGCATGTAGAGGTTTTTTCTCTGGGGGCAAGAAATCTGAGGTGACTCCATTCAGAGAGCAGATCTTTCACAAACACAGTCAAAGCATTGCCTGCCCCTGCCAAATCCCTTGGAAAGCTCCTTGTGGTCTGCATTATATGTTAGAGGATTAATGAATGCTGCTGCTCTCTAATGGGCCTGTTTTCAGGGGATTGGCACTCGTGCAAAGAAGGCTCCAACACAAGCATGATATATCTAGAAAGAGGGACAAGCACCAAAATTTGCAAACTTTGCTGATCAAAGTTTACTTAGTGGAGCCAAAACTTAATTCCAGCCCTGGGGAACAGCAATGATAGCTAGAGAAGAGTACTGAAGAGCTGACAGGGCAAATGCAGGTCATGCTTAGTGATTAAAGCACAAAATAACATTAATTGGAGGGAGAAGTCTAAACTACTCACAATCACAGAATCATGGAATGGCTTGGGTAGGAAGGCACCTTAAAGATCATCTAGTTCCAATGCCCCTGCCATGGGCAGGGATACCTTCCACTAGATCAGTTGCTCAGAACCCCACAAATCCAACCTGGTTTTAGAGCTTCGGGGCTGGAGCATCGACAAGTTCTCTGTGAAACTGTTCCAGTGCCCCATGAAGTTATGAGACTTCACAGCTCCCTTTCCCTCTCATAGTCAACGTCAACAATGTTGCATCTGACCGCCTTCTGTCCTGTCCAGCAGCCTCACCCGGTATTGCCACTCACTATCTGAAGGTGAGGTGAATGCTCTCCATGGGACATGCCGTGATTGCACTCCTGGCCAGTTTGGAGAAGGAACACACACTCCATGGCTCCCTTACTGCTCACATGGCCAATTCCCTGCCAGTGGGAAGCAGGGTGGGATGTGCAGTCAGCTTGCTGTCCCAGCACTGAAAGGTGGGAGCCGCACCCTGCCCCCAGGTATGGCCCGTGTGATCCACAGCCCCCCTGCACATCCCAGCATGGGGCCCCCATTTCTGAGGGTAAAGATCAGGCTGGTCACAATAATGCCACCTCAGTGATGTTGAATCACCTCTTTTGAGGTGGCCCACAGGGCAAAGAAAGCTGTCTGGCAGAAACCAGATTCTGTTTGGAGAACAAAGAAGAATTTTGCCATCCTGCTCCCTACAAAGTGCCCAGCTGAACAGGGTCTGGGTGTTGCTGTGCTAAAGGGTTGTGTTCAACAAACTGCCAGCCACTACTGCCCGGGTTCTCTGGCAGACACAGTGCTCGTGGCTGGCTGTTGTTCCTGCTTGGGTAACAAAGAAAGGAAACCTTGAGCACCTGGAATGAGACAAACTGTAGTGTGCACACAGAAAAAGGGCGCTGTTGGGTCTGAGTACAGGCAGCGCCACAAAAACCTTGGCTTAGTCCCCACAGAGCTGTACAAAACCCAGGTTAGGAATGCAGGTGGAAGAGTGTTCTACTCACATGCTCCCTGAAAAAGAGCACCTGGCATGCTCTCTCTCCAGCGGTGTGAGGGTGGGATCTGCACTGCTCTGATCCCCTGGGAAGCTCTCCTGCTCGCCTGGGGCATGCTCTGCCCACAGGCAGGCTTCAGCCACAGCAATGCTCTTGCTGCTTTCTGCAAACTGCTCTGCTCAAGAGCAGCTCGTGCTGTCCGTCTGATGGGCTGATCCACATCCTACCATCTTCTGCATTGCTGGGGAACCAGGCTGCCCCAGGACCCCTTGCCTGGTGCTTTGGGGCTGAGTCCCCACCCCACTGCAGCCTCAGCAAGGGCAGGTTTGCCCCTGTCCTGCAAACCTGCCAAGCAGGGCACCCCAAGGATGGTGTCCCACAGGTGGTGCTTTGCACTTGCCCGGGGCAGACTAAAATATTTTGTAATTGATATCACTTGAAGGATATTTGCTTGCTTTGGGGATTTAACTAATTGAAAATAAATGTCTCCCAGCACCACAGCATCTCTGCATGAGTCACCAGCAGGCTGACAAGACCCGCCCCACAGCTCAGATTTCTGACTTCAGTCCTAGAACAGTTCTGTGGGTTTCTGAGGACAGGTCAGTAGAGGGTGAATGACACACAAACTCTCTGGGGGTTCCCCTGCAGCAGGGCAGCCCTGCAGGCTCCTCTGGGGCACTGCCAAGCTGCAAAGGGGCACAGCCACCTCTGAAGGGAACAGAGGCAGCAACCATAGGAATGTCTAAACCACTTTAAACTCCGACTGACTTCAGGCAACAAAATGTCTTAATCCCAATCCAACAATTACAGAACACACCTCATGTGGTGATCTATACATATGCCTTACAGGCATATAATCCTATAATGAAGACCTGCTGATAATATGATCTACAGAGGAAGAAGAGAGAGCTTTCAGATCCCCATCTCTTAATCCTATGTGCTGCAACACAGCTGGGTCTTTCTTAAGTCCATTTGTAACCCTAAATTTCCTGTGTTTTGTGTAATTACAATGCCCTATGTTTTTCTTTAAATTTCTCATACATTCTTGCAGTGGGAGGAATTTTTAAAAGTGTAGCCAAGTAATTTGATTTTGAGAAGTGCTGCAGAGCAGACAAGGGTAGATGTATATAATTTGTCTCCTACCAGCTTTATGAATGTCTCTCTCTCAGGAAAGGTAACAATTCCATCCAGAAATAATTCCATTAGACATGAAATATCAGAACTGTGAATCACTGAGCATTTCAGAGCATCTTCACAGCAGGAGAGCATCTGAAAACAGCACCAGAGAGAGGAGTTTAATTCTTATTGTAGCACCAGGGAGGAAAATGCAATCACAAACACCTATAGGAAGTTGCAGTACAGCAGAACTATATATTTTACTAGTTGTCTTCCTGGGAAAAGAAAACCAGGAGATTACAGTTATTCTCCGTGCAATACTGTTGATTTGCTCAGGGTAGTAACTAGGATTCACAAGACTGCAATTAAGGGCTCAGGAAAGCATGTTAGATAAATTCCTCTGAGAGACTCTATTGTAGTGACTATGCACACGTTGCTTTTAGGTATCCAGATAGTAGGAATAAATGGTTCTGCCAAGGAAAAGATTTTGTGATGTTCTGAGAGGGCAGTAAGTCCAATCTGTATTAGAGTTTTCTAAAGGCAGAATGGATTCTGAATTGTGGGGCAGCCAGTTATTGCCACGTGGAAGGTTTTAACTCTGATTTCGTGACAAAGTCACCAGTCCCTTTTTCTTGTCCCTGCAGCTACAGAGAACTTCACTGTTTAGTATGGATGACTATGAGAACATCCCTCCTAGAAAGGTGGTCCTGTGAGATTGTCATAATTAGGCAGGGCAGTTGCTTCACCTGTAACTTTTAGGACTTGCCCTATTCTGCAATGGGATAAAGCTGTTTCCCAGTGCTTGTTGCTGATGCTCAGGACCACTATGGATTTTCATACTCTTCCCCATCTCTGAGGTGGACAGAAGAAGGACCAGAAACACATTTATTCTGAACACTGTACGTTGCAAGCAACACGAGTCAGAGCCCTGCTGAACTGCCAGGTTAATTTATAGACATGGGACCTGACCTTTGGGAGAAATATATTCACAGAAATTGCATGGACCTTAAGCACTCAGTATCTCTGAAAGCAAGCTCATGCTGCCTGTCTCCACATTACTGCTGCCTGTGAAAAACAGGTGTCAAAGGCTATTATAGAAAAAAAGAAAATAAGGTCCTTGCAGGTTGTTAGCTAGGCAGCTAAAAAATGTAATCTGCAGAGTATTTGCCTTACATGGCTTAACTGGATTAGCCTCTTCATCCTAAATATCTGGACTGCCTCCAAAAGAGGAAGTGCCTTTCCTTGAAGCAGTCCTCTTTTTCAACCAGTTGATGGGGAGCCATTGCCTGGTTGCCTAATACCATGATAAAGATAGAGAACTTTGTATTACAGGGGCTGTTTGTGGAAGCGAACATAGTACACGCTTAAGCACATACTTATCCAAGAGGGCATGCTTTACAGCAAAAGCTCTGTAAAAACTGGTGGCAATTTCTTCAGCTGCAGTTCTGACAGTTTCACAACATTTTGCTGAGTCAGTTTTTCATGGTATAGCTCAGTTTTCTGTGGGAAATGCTTTTACTTCTTTTTCTATTTTTTTTTTTTCCTTTCATCCTGCTGTCTACAAACTTTGGGGATCCTCCTTCCCAAGCATCGGAGTCCATGGCTGCCTGATACCCTGGGCTCATGGTCTGAACACCCTGGAGCCAACTCCAGTGTTTGGCACTGAGGTGCTTGTCAGGGGACTGTCCCGTAGCCAGGATCTTCTTTCTGGTTTTCAAAGACTTTCAGCACAGACAGAATTACCAAATTCATCTGTGAAATGGACTGATTGCCCCTCCTCTGCCCATTCCCAGCTCTCAGTCCCAGAATTCCCAATGCATCTCTCAGCTCCTCAGGTCCCAGGAGTGTAACACAGTGTGGAAAAAAGGCCTGAAATGAGAATTTTTTTAGAGAAAAAACCAACACTCTTGAATAATGAATACGACGTGGTGCTCCATTTATGTCATACATCATCTGTAACCACAAAAATAAGAGAAAAATGATCCTACGTTTGTTTGAAATGAAAAATTCTGGAACAGAATGAGAAACACTGAAGATATCTGGGTCTGTAGAGAAATGTCTGTACAGCAAAGAGGTAAATGTCCAGTTTGGCAGAAGACCTTGCTAAAATCATTTCTGATGTATTTTCTGCATCTACCTTGAACTGTCAGGAGGCCATCAACATGCCCTTTGTAATTTCCCATCCTTTTTTTTCCTTAAACTTCAGTCTCTGCATCCGGTATTGTGATCTCAAGTGATATCCAAAAGGAATGCCCTTCTGGTCTTTGAATGCCATTTTGCATTAAAATGGCAAAAAGTGGTTGTTGGTCATCAGCAAGTGACATGAGCCACTCCAAACATTTATTTAAAAATTCCTGTGCACTAATCCACACAAAGCCATAAACAGTGTGATGTATCATGTGTTTGCATAAGTGTAGGAAAAAAAGAACGGTCTTGAGAACTGTGCTGAGGTGATGTATGTCCTGGCTAGAGAAGATGAGGAGTTGGTAAAGGCTGGGTAAAAATGAATAAGATGGGGAAAATTCACTGATTCCCACCTGCCTTCTACCAAATAAATCACAAAGGCTCTCTGTGCCTCCCTTGAGATACTTATTTGTTCTGCTCTCCCCCCAGCCACAATGAAAGGGGCTTTTCTTCCACTTGAACTGACCTTTGGCAAACATTTCCCTTTCAATTAATATCTGAAATGTCCTTGTGGACTGCTGCTTCTGGAGACAGCGGGGAGGCGGCTCTCTGAACCCACTTGCACAGGAGTCAGGACAGAGAATAATTACCTGAATTCATAAGGTTAATTCCAGTCTAGATGAAGGCAGAGAGAAGTCAAGTAGAGGTCTTCTTTGGAGAATAATATGTTTGTCTTTCTAGACCCTTTGGTCTCCCTGTGCTGGCCGCTGTCTATATACCATGATTATTTCTCTCATGGACTGTTGAGCAATTACTGTGTTTGAGCACTAGGCTTGCTGTCCTGGTGTCATTATCAGTTTTATAGCCCAGTGTGAGCCTCCCAGGAATGAGGCTTTGACTGGGGCTTGACCTGGTTCACTGGACTAAATGGAAAGCCAGCAGGCTGGGTGTGGGCGTTTGGCAGTGGGGAGGTCGTTGTCTGAGTAAACCGAAGCAAATTTATTAAAAGCATACATCAAAAACTTACTGCATGCAAACTTAAAGGTAAAGCAACAGAGCGACTTAATATACAGTCTCAATAAAAAGGACCTGGATAACTAGAAAAGGTAAAAGCAAAATATCAGATTAATGACTGCAGGAAACCCAGAGGGTTGCACTGAACATTTTCTTGTCCAGCCTCAGTTTTTGCAAATCCTTGCTAAGGGGACAGTGTTGCAGGCAAATTACTGACTGGAGAGACTGGCTACGTGATGTGCTGTGAAATGCTCAGGTTTTCATGGTGCAGTGATCTGGGTTTTGTGGCACTGCCGTGTCAAGTCGGCAGCATTTACAATGGTGTCACTGTCAGGAGGGTTGAAGGATATGATGTAAGGTGGGTCTGTGAAAAGAGACAAGATCCTTCAAGACAGGGTTTTCACCACACAGCTAAAATTCTTTCATATGCTCCTGCACAAGGGTAAGTGAAATGGGACAAAGAGTGGCCCAGTGCTTGTGCATTTTTTGGTGGGTGGCACATATGCCGCATGCCATCTCTTCTTTCTCAGCTACCAATCAGTGCCTTTTTTAGGTCCTAAACCTCTTCACTGGCTTTGGTGATATCAATTTTACCCTCTTGCTGAAAGCTTTTTTTCCTTTACTTTGTCAGTTCTGCCCTTCTCAGGGCCTCTTTCTTCTTTTGTTTATTCCTTTAATGCTTCTTGCCAGTGGTTCCCTCTGTTCCTCTTCTTGTTTCCTTTGAAAAGAAAATCTCACAGTACATTGGTCATCCCCTCTGCATTCCAACTACATACTCCTATGTGGCTATAAGAGAGTTTCATTAACCTGGAAGTCATGTTATTAGGCTAAAACATCAACATCCTTTCCATCTTAACTTCCCTTCTCTTAGTCATCACCATTCTCTTTGACCTCAACAGCTTCTCATTGACCACTCTCTTTGTCTTTCAGGTCCACTGGAAGGTGAATTTCCACAGTGAGTTACTTGCATGGTTACAGCATGGTGTTCATAATAGCCCAATGTGAGGGAAATTATGAATCCTTCCTCCTCTTGGCCTTCCTAGTATGAAAACAATTAATTCTTATGTGTGTGCACCAATAAAGCCGTTTCCTTCCCTGTTTTATCCCTCTCTGCTTCTGTCTTCTTTATAAATACATCAAGTACAAATTTTCTCTTTTCCCTTTCCAGACTTCTATCTATTTATTTTAATGCCTTGTTGATTTGCATCCTCTCCTATGCCAGAAATCCCAGCCTCATTTGTCTGGATATCCAGCTTCCCACTGAGTGTACACATGCTTTCCTCACTGTGGAAGGGAGGCCCTTCTGATACCAGCCTTTAAAATCTGCATTTTGCAGGCATTTTCATTGTGCTGCCTACACAACAGGGCCAATTAAGCATGACTGTGCAGGCAGCCAAGGAAATAAAAAGGCCTATTCTGTGTGGGTTTTTGCCCCCACATTTACATGTATGTGCCTGAACTATTCATAGATATTACGTGATCTCTTTAAATGGGACCCAAGTATGTGAGGAGGAGGCAGTGTGAGCAAGTGCGTAAAGAGCTGGACTGTGACTGAGGTTTTGATGCCAGCTCTGTCACTGCCTTGGCATGCTCTGAAAAGTCACCTGCTTGTGCCTCTCTTTCCCCACCTCTGAAACAGGAATAATTTCACTTACCCTGTTTACTGAGTACTTCGAGACCAAGTGACAAAATATGGTATCCTGTAATTACCAGACAGTGTTGGCTTTCCTGTCCCATTCTTTCTCATTATGTGTCACACCAACTGGTTTCATCTGTGGCTAAATTAGCCCGTGGGCATCCTACATTTTCACAGCATGATGGCAGAGGCGTTGCAGCGCTCCCTAACTTAGTAATGCAGCACAAATAAAGGTTATAATAAAAGCACCTCTCCTGGACCTATGGATAGGGCAAGAAAGAGGAATGGTGAGTGTCTGCACTATACAAAATGGGGATCTAAAGCGACTTCTTGTGACATTTTACAGCTGGACATGTCTGGAGGAGACCCCATATGGGATGTAAATGGCATGTGTTGCTGCCATATGCTTGGGGAAGCAAGATCCGTTTGTTCTTTTAGAACAGAGAAGCCTGCTGAATTCAAACCAGAAGTCAGGTATACATCATGTTCATCCCAGCTTGTGTTAGGGCCATAGCAATTCTTTATTCTTTTCCTTTTGAGTGCTACACAAAGCTCAATTTGGTGTGGCTGAGCTTCTGTCACAGGGAGTTTGTATATTATTTTTGAAGGGACGTATCACCTTCTGGTCGAAAACTGTATTTTCACTACAAGGGAAAAAAAAAACATATAGGCTCCCCCATATAAAATATGAATCCAAATTTAGGCATAAGCCTAACTCCATGAATTTCCTGACTTCGTGAGTGCTCCAATCACATACATGAGGGCTGAATTTGGCCTGGGAAGAACATTAGGACACTGGATTGCTATTTAAAAGCTAAGAAGTTTCTGTTTAATACTTTCAAGATTTTTATACTTCTCCAGTAATTCACAGGAAAGAGAGGTAGAATGGGTAGGGAGTGTTGTCTGGGTTTCCCCTATTCTCTGTTTCTCTGTTCTGTAACCTTGTCATTTTTTGGGGATTCTTGTTCATACTTAAGATCTGCAACAGCTTTATGGCTACGCATAAATACAAGAAAGAGCAACTGGGAAGGCACTGAAACAGCCAACTGAACACCTCCATTATTAAGATGCACTAGATGCTGGTCTTACCTGGCTCTTGCTGTAATTCTAAAACCAAAGCAATTTTTGCTTAAGCAATTATATTCTGAATGGAACAGTGCAGTGATTTGGACCCTTGACAGTATTTGTGATTTCCTAATGGCATCTTTTTCACTTTGTTTTTTTTTTTTTTTAATTTGACCCTGACCCTTTAGAATCCTGAAGCAAAAAACAGCCTGATCCTGAGACGATATTTTCCCTTGGGAAAAAGAAATGTCAGCCTGTCAGATTCAAATTTTTTTTTTTGCAAGATTCATGTGCTGGATCATAAGAAAACAGTTTTGCTTCCAGGACACCCATTCTACGGGTGTCACCTAAGGTTAGAGGTTTGCAACACTCAGCATCTGCATCAAACAAGATGCCAGTGGGCAGATGCTTCTTACCTAACTCCAGACCTCTGCACTGCTGATACTTGGGCATGGCTTAGTCATGTTGGCTCCCCTTGTGGGCTGGGGGGAGAAACAGGCATTTCTGAGGCATGTATCTTGTCCTGACGTGGATACCCAAGGCAGTCCAAGAGGTGACATGTCTTAGGGCCAGCTATTGCTTCCTCCTGGCTGTGAGTAGGGTATTCATGACCACCCCACATATGGACATCTCCAGTGAGAGGAATCCCTCTCAGACTGTTTCAGTTTGGGCTCCTGAAGTTAAAAACTGTTGCTTTGAAAACGTGCAAATTACTTTTCTTTGGGTTAAAAAGTAAGTCTGCAATACAGCCCCTAGTGAAGCTTCAGATGACTCTGTTCACATGCTGGTCACATCCCTGTCTCTATTTCTCTCTATCATGTTCCCATCTCTTTTTCATTGCTTATTTTTTGATAATGTTGACCAAATGAGCACTTCTACTTTGAATGTTTGAAAGAGCCACTCGCTGTCTTTCATTTACATACTGATAAAAGTCATAAACCATGAAATAGTTTAGTCATATATCATTCATGTTTCCACCTTCCTGCAGGGATTTGAATACATCTCCCATGAAGAAATTTTAGGCAGTTAACCCACCTCTGGGCAAGGGCAAAGCATTCCTCCTCATTCTCTAACCTACATATGGACCACCAACAGAGAGCATTACACTCACCAAACCATTTAAGAAAAAGAAAATCAAAACCAAGCGAAGATTGTGAAAAAAAAATCCCGGGGGGGGGACGGGGGGGGGAAGGAAAAAAAACAGTAAATTAGAAAAGAAAAAGCAAGCAAAGTGGATTGAAAAAAAATTTTTTAGGGATGCTGCTGAATGGAAATTTTGGGGCACTTGGAGCTGTGGTACAGAGCAGAAACCTCAGACCATGTCATGTGCTGCGTCCCTTTGGTCCCATTTCTGTGCCATGATCAGCATTGCTGCCTGTCTCACAACTGGAGCAAAAATAGGGGTAGTCAGAAACCAGACATCCCATCCTCAGGAAGGCTTCAGGGCTTCAAAATTTTGTTTAATTCTAAATCATAAATAAAAGTGGCTGTCAGTGATTTTTATCGCATGGAGGGAAATATTCAAACGCTGAAGCCAAGTTGTTTCCTTTGGGCTTATTAAATTAGACCCCATTTTACATTTATGTAAAATAGCAGTGTAACAAAAAAGCTGTAGCAAAAAGGGAAGAACAGAATATTTCAATATATTTTGCAAATATTTAAATGAAAGCCATATGTAAAAAAAAATTCAATTCTGTCAAACCAGTATTTTCCACCTGGAAAAAAAAAAAAACAATCCCCCTAAAATACCTCTGCCTTGTCTTTCCAATACATTCAACTACTAGTTAACCAATTGAAAGTATGTATCTGTCATGCTCCTCTTTCGATTCCCTTTCTGGAAGAAAGAAGGACATCCAGTGATTTATGGGAGCCTGTGAAGACCAATAGACTTTTTTTCCAATGGAGACCAGCCTAAAGATTTTTCATCTCTGTGTCATATGAGGATTTAGGCTTCAGGGACAGAAAGGAAAGTTGCTGGGGGACTGAGCAGTGAGTGACCGTAAAACAGCCGTGCTGGATGGTCGCGGAGCAGCAAAGGTTGTCTCACTATTTAAAATTAAGCCAGGCTAAATAATCCAGGATATTTGTTATTATAACATCGTCACTTGTCATCATTCCCTTATCAATACGTTGTGGGATGATGGGGCCAGGTATCCATTACATTCACATCTGAAAGAAGAAACACCATAGTCAGCAAACAAGTGAAATCCCAGATCGTTCAGGAAAGTAAATATTTCTCTTTCCCTCTATGGATCATTTGGCCTCCCACTGGTGGTCTCTTCAGGTCAGCAAAGTAGAATAATGTTTGTGACTGAGCATTTATGATACTCTAATGACCTGCTTAGGCCAGAAAATGAGCTCGTGCACTGTTTGATAACTGAGCAATTACTAACAATCCTGCTGGTTTCCTTCGGGAAGAAACAACGATTACAGGAAAGTCACACCACACTGCACTAACAAAGCATTCAAAATACTTTTACAAAGTGGATAATATTTTACAAATAGTTCTGTAAATATATCCCTGGGCAAGGAGATTCAAATCAAGAATTAAATTAGGGAACACCTCCCTTGATGAAAAAAATATGTTCCTGAGAACAGCTGGAGCCATTTGCTGAGATAAATCAGATGCTACTCTCAACTTTTATGGGTTTCTAAACCCTAGAAATATATGGTATGTCTAGGATCTGTTGGCTGCATTCTTGTGCTGTGAACACAGATACTATAGTTCACTAACAAAGAAAAACGATGGGCCCAGCAGGCAATGGCAAAGCTGTATCTTCTTTTCTCATTCTTACTGATTAGAGCTGAGAGAAAACTGCTCTGGTGAAACCTCTGGAGCCATCTGATTTTTCCCATATTAGGCATGAGCTGAAAATAATCTGGGTCTCCAACTGCTGTTACCTTTAGGAAAGAAAGTAAATATCATCAAGGTTTTTTGTGGTTTTTTTGGTTGGTTGGTTGGTTTTTTGTTTGTTTGTTTGTTTTAAGGTAGAACAGATGGCTCACTAGCTGGAAAGAATAATGGATTTCTAGGAATGCTATCTCAAGAGACAGTCTTAGGGACCACTAAGTCCTTCATGTCTCCCACATCTCCAAGTTTATGATAAATGCATCTTCTTTTCCAGATACCTACAACTTATTTAATGGAAAAAAAATATATCAGTGATATTAAAGATGATGAATGGCTTGCAAAAGAAACAAAAGAAGAAATGCATTGCATTATCTTTCCCCCCTCCATCCCTCCCTTGCAGGATAGAGTATTACCAGAAACTCACAAACAGTTTCACCTGAAGACTTTTAGCCAGGGAGCCACGGGGACATGATCCGTTTGGGTGTTGTAGGTAGGATGAGGATGTTGTATCAAAAAATACAGGCATAAATTAATAAATGCAGAAGAGAGATCCTGTAATACATATGAGGTATTACAAATAAATAATGAGGAGGCATCACAAAAGGATAACAACCTTCTGCTTGGCAACATAAGCTCAGAGGTCAGAGAAAGTCACTTCCAAGTGTCCCCAGAAAAGTTGGGATCACAGAATTATAGAATATTCTGAGTTGGAAGGGACCCACAAAGATCTTCAAGTCCAGCTCTTAAGTGACTGGCCCATATGGGGATTGAACCCACAACCTTGGTGCTGTTAGCACCAGGCAGTGACCAACTGAGCTGATCTCAGGATGTCAATGACCAGCCCAGTTCACATCTTGTTTCACTTTCCCAAAGCTTGTGCTTCTTGGTGTGGTGGCAGCAAAGGTAGGGGCAGGCTTGTTGTACTTCAGAGACTTAACTGCCAGTGAGATGCACAGTGTTTTCTTACGGAGATCTTGCATTTTCTATTTCTATTGTTCTGCTTAGTCTGTGCTACTACTCATGTTATAGTTGCTCTTCTGCTAATCCGTAAACTGTTTTGAAATTCTCCCAGTTGAATTATCAGCCAAAATTCAAAGTGTTGCTTTTGTTGGCAGCTAAGAGAGACATCACAACATTGCATTATACAGAAGCATTTAACCTTCTATTCTCAATACAGAAGCATTTAACCTTCTATTCTCAATCGCTCTTTTTATCCCCAACTCTTTTCTTTGGCCTGCACAGAAAGCAATGGCAAATATTTTATTAGCACTCATGGGGCCAATATGTCCATTGCAAAGTATCTGGGAGATATTCTGTTCAATTTGTGAATTCAGTTCTGAACTTTCAGATGAATTCTCTTAGCAATTCCTCTAACTTAGCCTCAGGAGGAAGGGAATTGTTCTAAATTGTTCTCAAAAGCCATTTTAGCCAGTTGAACTATTACACATGTTTTAAAAGAAAGCTGTTTCTTCCTTCCCCCCCAGTTTGTTTCAGCAGTGACAATGATGTAGTCTTTTGCTGAGTGAAAATGTGCAGTTTCTTTAGTGACTGATGTAATGGAAGGTGCCATGGATGAGCTCCAACACACCTGCAGTGACAACATGCCTTTCAGCATTTTTATGCCCAACACAGAAAAATCACACGTTTAACTAAGGACATTTTGGGGTGGCTTAGGGTTGGTTTTAACAGTAGGGTCAATTAAGCTAGACAAAAATCCCCCAGTTACAGAAACAAGCTCTCTGTTTGGTACATTGGGTTGAGTCATTAGCACGATCAAGGTTTTCAGAGAACATTCCAGTGCTAAGGGCACCATGTAGGGTAAGTGTGGACCTGCCTGCTCCTATGCAGGCCAAGAAACAGGGTGGAATGCATACAGGAAACAGGATAAGGAAGATACATCCGTACATCTCCAGTCATATAATTTCTTTCTTCCACCCACTTGATCCCATTTACAAACCAACACAGATGTATATTCTTCCACCCCTTTTTAGGTCTTGCACATTGGCTTATGCTTATAGCTAAGAAAAGCAAACATTTCAAAAGGTCAGAGAAGTAGTGATTTTTTTCCACCTATTGGAACAAGAAAACTTTGGAAATGCTACAATGATCAATACTAACAAAGAGCACTAACAATAGACTGCATGCTCCAAGGAAAGATCAGGACAAGGGCTGCACGTTGAAGTGTGTATGGAAGAAAGGAAGAAGAAGAGCATTTTGTTGTGATCATTACAGAAAAGACATTTTTTTTCAAAACTCTCAGAAACCAGGGAAGGGAGGATCTTCACGTCCTCCCCACAGTTGCTCCTTCCAGACTGGAAAGAAAGCAACATTTGACATGTCCCTGAGGACGAGCTGTGTGCAGTTGTTCTCACACGGGTACAGTGACACCATCAAAACGCCTGAAGCAGATGGCAGACACGTGGGTGGGGAGTGGATTGCTGAGATTCCAGGAGTAACAAAGGGGGAATCACTGGTTATTAGAACTGCAAATGTGCATAGGCACAGCTTCATGTGTGTTTAGCCACCCGCTGCTGCACAAGCATGTGAGACGTGAATACTGTAGAGGAGTATCAGTTGGTGGGAGGAATGTGGTGGGACAATAATACTCTTGAGATGATTAATAGATGCATGATGAGAGTTGCCATTTATACTTAGTTATTCTTCTTCTCTGTGTTATGAATCATCTGATGCACCAGAAATTGAGAACAGATTGCAGTAGAGTATGAAGTGGGTACTGCTAAGGTGCTGATGCACACCCAAGTCTTCATTCAGCCCCGGGTCTGGAGGTGGGAAGAAGACACACACACAGATTCAGAAGCTGGAAAATACCCCTGGGTCCCCCCATAAAGGCAGAAATCTGAAACTGAAGTTAGTAGGTGGATTGATGAACCAGTAGTTCTGACAGTTTTTGAAAAGCCAGTGTTCTCAGGAATCTACTTTTCCACCAGTACCTTTTTTGAGAAACCTGTAGCACAGAGCAGCTTGGGATATCCTACAGAACCTGCTGGAGAAAGATGCATTGGAAGCAAAAGAATGGCCTTCATCCAGTCTAGCAAAAGGGACAGGGAATCACATTACTGTCTCTTTCTACATTCCCATTGTCAAGATGTTTGTGCATGAACATAAAAACAGAGGCATCACACAGAGATCAGGAACTGTGTTAGATCTGGTGGAACAACTGGTAAGGGGATGGAATTGAGAACCTAATCCTATTTTATACCCTTTTTTTTCCATCCTCAATGTCTAAAGTATTCCATGTGGAGTCCTAGGCAGCGTCAATATCTCTGTCACTACACCCAGCAGGAGGTACTTACAGGCAGCGACCCAGAGATTGGTATCACAACCCTGCATACAATGTTCATTGTTGTGTACACACACCCATGCTCAGACATCCACCCCTCAAAATAACACTCAGAATGAAGAAGAAGATTAATCCAAGCATGTGCCAGCTCCCAGTGATGTGAGGCCACTCATGGAAAGATCTGTACTGCAAAGCACTGGCTTTTTGGGACTGTTGGCTTAGTGTGGGCTGCCCTTACAGAGCCCAGAGTCTTGTTCTGTAACACGAAATATCCTTTTTTTTTTTTTACTTGCAGCACTTTTGCTAGAGAAACTCCCACTTAATACTGTAAGTTCCTAACACCAGGAATGTGTCTGTTGACAAGTATATGAGGAAGGCATCTCTGAGTCCCCACATGCACACTGTTTCTGAAGATGCTATTTCAGAAGATCCAGGGATATGTGCAATATGCAGAATATTATTCCAGGAATGTCAACAGCACCAGGACCAAGAGGTCTCCTGAAACCACTTAGAAGAAGACAAAGGCAATCACTGATTTTCTCTTAGTGCTCATACCTAGGTTATGTAACTTGTCCTGGTCACTATTATTTTTGTCTTCCCATCCTATCCCTGCAGCAGATGGTTCATCATGTGTTAATTTGATTCATAAGATTTCTGGGATAGAGAATGTATCTTGCTGAGTACATCTGGCATTTCCTAACTCTCAAGTGCTTGACTTTGCCACCTAAATAAATACAGATTTTGTACAGAAGTATTTGTAATATATTTGTGTTGTTATATTTATATTAATAATGTATCATGAAATATTGCAAAAAAGTAATTTGAAAAGCAAAATTAGGATATGTGGATATGAAAAAATTATAATACTATAAAATGTAGAAAATTTCAATATATTCACAGGATAACTGAATTAGGTGTTGCAGGGGTAACTACATACAGAACACTTAATTTTCAAGTGTCAGACTTTGCAACTTGAGAATTGTTTCTTAATATAATTTTTTTTGTACGTTTTTGGTTTTTTTTCATATAATTCCCCATTTTTAACCCTATAGTGGTGAATGTTGAAGAACAAATTACATGTAAGTGTAGCAACCTGCTGCCATTGTGAGAAGGACTTGAACCTGAGACACGGAAATAGAGGATGGGACTCAGCTCCAGATCCTGACCCCTTGTTTGGGTGTTGCTGGAATATCTGTCTGCATATGAACCACTTACCTATCCTGTCTCTGTAGTCATTGGGTTCTACAGTGCTTCCCTAAAATGGGATGCCTGGTGCATTCACAGCTCTGCAGTCATATCAAATGGCTCTCCTGTGACAGCAGTAACAGCTGAGTCACCCACTCCACCTGCAGGTGCCCACACTGAGGATAACCATATGCAGGTGTCTGAAAGTGAGGATGAATAGGAGCATCTGAATCAGTTCTCTGATCATGGACTTCTGCTGATGCATTAAATACTCTAGGGAATCCAATTTATTCTTCAGCTTCTTCCCCAGCAGATTGCAGGTCTCCTGCTTTTCTTTCAGCCCCACAGAAATCTGGAGGAGAGGAGAGGGTGTCTGAAGTAGCACAAGACAGTTGTGTTTGGACAATTGAACTGAGCCCCTCCAGGCTGGGGAATGGATATATCCAGGACTGCCATGCTCAGAATGCTCCCTACTAATCATCTGGAGAGAGGAGGTCCTTGCAGCACATGTGGGGAGCGAGGGGCTGAAGGGAGGAGGGGGAATGCTGGTGTTTAACATGGAGCCCCAGAAGAGAAGGTGCTCTGCTGCAGTGTACGGGCTCAGAATAATGTATGATTGTACAGGGAGAGGGAAAGCCCCTGGCCTGTTTCTCTTCCCATCACTGATTGCTTCATCAGAGATACTGAGGCATCCCAAGAGGAGTAAGATGAATGGTTTTGCTGCAGCCACAGCCCATCCTCAGAAAGCTGATGCTGGCAAGGAAGCAAGTTTTTCCCAAAGATTAAAATTAAGGGTGATTTTTTGAGGACAATACACTTTTTCACAGAAACCTAACAAGAATTCCACTCCTCCAAAGCAAAAGCTTTGCTGCTGCTGGAAATCCAGCTCCCCCCACCCCACAGGAAAACACTGAATATATGAAAGTTGCTGGTGAAACCCCAAGATGGTCTTTTGTAATGGAAAGAATTAAACAGTGCAAAGTGACAGGGCCCTTATCCTCTCCTCTTAAAGTAATCAGAAAGCGGTACAGGCTTTTAAGAGAGGATAACGAGGATGGAGTTGCTTATCACAGACACGATGCTATTTCCATGGGTGCCTGACAGGCCAATCATCCTGGAACTGGTGAGTACTGCTGTGCCAAGCCCCTGCATTGGCTTCTGTGATGCTCACCGAGTCTGGAATGAGAAATCAGCTGCTCTGATGGAAACCACAACTCTGCGAACTATTTTCAGAAGATGTTAATGAGATTTTGCTTTGGGATTATCATTACAAAATGGAAAACCCAAGGAGGATAGAAGAGACAATTGCTCTCTCACAAAATTATAACCATATCTACATAAACCAGAAGTTCAAGTTTACCCAGAGAAAAAAAAATTGGTTAAAAATTAACGTAAATGGGGCACCAGCTGACTTGATACAAATCTGGTCCTGTCCTGAATTAGAATATACCAGGTATGTGTATGGATATCCCTTCTCAGTCATGCTACAAGCACATCTATAACATCACCCAGTTTGATGTTCTGTCACATATCTTCTCGGCTGATGAAGAGCTGGTGCTGTGTTTCCACAATGTGCACAGCTGACAGGTGGTGGTTTCCATGACCGTGTCATCTGGAAGCACATCCTGACACAGGCTCTTGCTTGTACCCTGTTTTACTGCAGGTGACACAGTCACCCAGCTATGTTCAGGCTGGAGTTTTGACTTCAGGGAGATGTCACACCCTCTCTATTAATGGCTCCCTCAGCCAGACATGACCACAGCAGCTGAAAGCCTCTGTGACTTGTTCTGAAAGGGATGTTAGAACATGGCTTTTGCTCTCTTCCAGGGTGCTGGGACTTCATCCTGGTTTCCTGCAATCAGAGGCTTTGTGTTTTCTACGCTGCTTCCAAACCGCTGTATTAAGAGCTACTAATGATAGTTTTTGGTACCCTCATTGCTGGGCATTTACATCAGCAGCTGTGCAGGAGCTGAAACAGACTCCTGCCTCTGCTGTGGTGGTGGCAGAGCAGCCTGAGTCAGAGGGCATGTCTTCCAAGCTCCCTCAGCATGCTAGGTATGGAGGGATTTATTTTTCTTCATGTGTAGCCTGTACATGCTCAGGCCTGGAAAGCAATTCAGAGGTGTCTGGGAGGTAGGCTGGACAATATGATTCAGCTGGAATGACCTGTGAATCTATCTCTGTATGATGCTGAAAATCAAGCTGGGACTGAGGACAAATGGTGAATGAGCCCACTCAGGCACCAGGAGGAGGGCTGGTATCTCCTCTTGCATTAACTGCTCCTGTGAATTCTTCCTCCAGGCTCAGCTAATGTCCAAATGTCCTAAAAGCCTGTGAGTTCAGGCTTTTATAGAGTCTCATTTGAGATCACAACAGTTTTCCTGATGGATGTTTTTCTGGTGTATATCCTGAAGCAATAACCACTACACATTTCTGCCCATGTTGTAGTTAATGTCTGACCCCTCAGGAAGTCTCTGGGAAAGTCCCTGGTATTGTCTCCCTTTCCATTTCTCACTTGCCAGGTTTCAAACTTTGGAAGATGAGGCTGTGTTATAATGGAGCAACTAGTTATACTGCCTATTAGTGAAAGGCCACTGTGACCTCTGCAGAAAAATATTGGAGTGCTATAAGAAATTCAATAATCTTAGTAATAAAATATGAGGGGGTTAAAAATTCACAGTTTGTTCACAGTTTATAATTCATTGTTCAAATATTATGTTTTCAGCAGAGCACAGAGCTGCCCATAGTGTGCCATTAAAATACAGTTAGGCAGAATATTATATACTGGTGGAAAACCATAACAGCAATAGCAGAAGAGCTGTGGCATGGAACCAAATCAAACCATGTATTTTGTAACAGCTCAAATGCAGCCTGACTCTAACTGATTACTACATTACTGCTGTAGCTGCTGTATGGACATGCTGGGAATGTGCAAAGAGTCTTTCTGACTGTTACTCAACCCCTTTTCTCTGTGGAATGACAATTTTCCATTTTTCAGTCTACAGTACTCCTTCCTTTCTGTTCAGATGTGCTTAATTATTCAGACACATTTAAGTATTTGCCCTACTGTAGCACGATTCCTACCTCAAGACTCAACACAGTAACTGTCATACCAAGAAAAATATGTCATCGAAGACACCTTCTTGTGAACAGGTTCTCTCTTCCTTTTCTAGTGGAAAACGCTTTTGCTCAGTTTTCTCTTCCCAGCAAGACAGAAGCTTTGCTTTTCAAAGTATTGTTTCTTTTCTGTAGCTACTGGGTATGTTACACAGCTATTTCTGCCTCCTATTTTGTTCCTGTCCTTTCCATGCATTTCTCCTTATAGCACAGACCCACGCTGTCTGCTGTCAGTTCTCCACGTCTTTACTCCTAAACTGGCACTGTTCATCCAATATGAGGGTCTCACACCTTCCATTCCATGGTAGCACATGTGGATATACAATATAATATAACAAGTGTTCCTATTTTTGGGACTCCATTCACAGCTGCCTCCATGAGTTTCTAAACACCACCTTTCCCGGGTGCAGGGCTGCCCCTCTCCACAGCTGACTCGCCCTTCACTTGCTTCTCCCTTAGAAGGAGCCTTGCTTGCTGACCTCCCCTCCTCACCCTTAGTGTGCAGTTATCCTTCCTCAGGCACATTCATCCTCAGCACCATCAGCACAGTCAGTGCTGTCCCTGTCCCTGCTGCTGAGTCCCACCTGTTGCAGTGCCAGTTTGCACAAGCACAGCACTACCCTGTTGTTATTGCACAAGAAATTACCTCCCACTCACTCCAAGTCCCTTTTGAGTCTATATCTCCTTTAGCACAGGAGAGAGCTCGCATCCCTCCCTGGCGCCTCCACTTCAATGTCACTTTGTACCCAGTAGGGCCTCAGTGAACCCACTATCCTGGGCCAGAAAAAGCCACATATGGATTATTTCAGATTAGTATGACCCCTCTGTTACAGGCTTCTCCTCTCCCCAGCCTTGCCATTCTCAGCCTACCCAGAACACTCCTCAGTGGAGAGATGAAACCCCTTTCCAAGTATTTTGACTTTTCTGGGATAAAAAAATATTGTGCAGCTTACTTTTTTTCCCCCAGAATAATAACTGACTTTTGGCTCTGTGCATGAATCAAGACAAGGGTGGAGGGATGGCCATTTATCTCAGTCTGTCTTTCTGGCCCCTACCTCGAGGACTAGCCCAGAGAAACCAGCTGATGGCTCTGTATTGCTTTCTAATTATTGCATTTGTGTTTTCTTCCTACAGTTCCTCTGGAAAAAGATACTGCCTGAGGCACTGAAGGCTCTATAGCATCCTGAGTCATGCCTTACCTAAGGCAGGGGGATCTCAAGGGCAAGAGTTAGGTTAGGAGACAGCCTAAGAAGACTCCGGGTCCTCTTTCCACTCCTGTAAAAACACACTGGTCTCCTTTTCCCTAGATTCATTTGCAGCAGTTGTGCTATTTGTCTGGCAGAGGATAGTCACTGAGTCTGTCAGAATTTATCTGGTACTCCCTGAATAGAGTTATTGGCACTGCACAGATTTGAGAATTTGAGAAATTATGGACATTTTTTGAGTTAGTGTCTGTAGACTCACCAAAACTGTCCATTGAAGAGAAATATCCAGTAGAGAAATTTATTACAACCTTCTTCTGTCTGAACATTGATCCTCTCTGGTCATAAAGACAAGCAGCTGAGCATGCAGCTCTCATCCATTCCTTTAAATCCTCACTGTGGCTTTTGGAGCATGACTTTTCTTTTTCCTTTTAGCTGGCTACAAATATTAGGACCCTGTTCTCCCTGACTGCTGTAGACATGGGGAAGGAGGTCCCTCTGAATTCTCCACAGAGTAAGTGCTGCTCTTCTCTAGACAGTGGAACCAACCCAGCATACATCAGAGGGAAGAGGCATTTATAATGACAATAATCTGCTCAATAAGCAAATACAGTTCCCTCAGTGGTGGTCCCCAGGGCCCTCACAGCACAGATACTGCTTTTTCTCAGTTTTCCTGAGAATCAGGTCAGCGTGAAATGGGAGAAGTGCAGCTCTCTGCCTGTCTCCACCCGTGTGCTGTGCACACACACACACACACACACACACACAAGCAATGTCATGAATCAGTGCAGACAGCCAGAGACAAAGCAACATCCACTCAGCCCAACCATGACTGACATATCTGACAACATAGAAACCCTCTATCTGAGCCCTGCATGTAGAATTCAGCCAAATCCTTGACGATTTTCAGTCCCAAATCATTAAAAAGAGAGAATTTATTTTCCTTAGTCTAAAACTTGAAAAGAAATTAGAAGACTGCCAGGAGATTAGAAGACAGAAATGCAATGAGCCTTGAAAGTAACATTGGGGGCAGGTTAATCTTAAAACCAAGCTGTTCCCAGGTAGGCAGAACCTCCAGGTTGGTTCACTGTAGCAACTGGTGGGAAAATCACACCATGCAGTGTGAAAAAAGGAAGGGAGGTGACAGGAAGAAAGAAGGTGCACTAGTGGATATAGAAGATGATGCAACTATTTCTCTGTTTTCTAGGCATCTAGAGGGTCTCATATTTCTGTAACAGCCATCTTCAAGACATATGTACCTATTGCCATTAACACAGACTTCTGCAGACTGAAAGACATAGGTAAGTTTTCTATACAGACTAAGAAACAGGAGTTAAAATAGTCTATAAAGTCAAATAATTCTAAATATTCAATAATTAAATTACACTTAGTGCTTGCACAATACATTAATTTCAGAGCAGTGCCTGAACAGTAACTAATAGCCAGCATAATAGCTGAAAGAGTGTATAAATATTACCCCCCGTTTATAATATAAGAAAAATGGGAGGCTCTGAGGAGTCAAGGCTATTGAGGAGTCATTAGGAGAGGCAAGACCAGAAAGTGGATATCTATGGACCTCATCTCCACTGGTCAGCAAAATGGGCTGTTCTTCACACCATTGGAAGGTGAGCACAGACTGTCACTGGTGGGGAATGGGGGAACATTGCACACACTGCTTCAAAAGGCTGCAGGAGTGGTGGGCAATGACACAGTGGATTCTTCCCAGGTTCAGATAATAACATCCCCACATATCACTCCTCTGCAAAGGAAGTATGGTTCAGTTACCAGCAACTCAGGGCAGAACTGGAAACAATTAACTCTACATTAAATTTTTTTTTTTTAGAAAAAGATTTGTGTTAAACATTAGTACTGGGAAATAATTTAACTATTACACAAGAGCAGAACGAGTGTGAAAGGACTTTATACACACGGGCATGTTGATGAACACAAAGTAAAATCCACGTCCCCACTGAAGTCAGTAGGATCAAGATTTTATCTGCTTAGCTTTAATGAATTTAAAAATTTGTCTACAGCTTCGTCTGCAGAGGACACCCTATGGTTCACTGCTGTCATTATTAAAACAGAGGGACAAGGAAAATGATGGAGGACTTCCATTTCCAAGGACAGATTAGTAATAATACAATAATTCCATCACCCTGCAAAGAGGTGACATGAGTGCTTCACTAGCAGTCCCTGCTAATCCATACATTTCTCCTTCAGCACTGCTCTCAGAACTGTTGTGGCAGAATTTATACTCTGCCAGAATCACTTCTCTGTGAGTAAAAAATGGTTATACAAGCAGACAGCACAGCAGCTACATGTAATTGTGTGCTCCTCTTCATGTGCACTCCCAATATTTTGTTTCCAAGGGCTGGCTACAGGGCATCTCTGGCAGATTTCTGCTCTCACGTGAACATGCTTGTGGCTTCCAACCACCAGAGCAGAGAGCTGTGCAGACAGAGCCCAGCCATAATTGGGCTTTCTAATTTTAAAACCACACTACATTACCACTAGTCGAATTCTGCAGGGCACTGAAATTGATCTCTGCAGTAAAACTGCACCCACGGATGCTGCCTGTATGACCCTGTTTAAATTGGAGCACCGCAGAAAAGACAAACTATTGTGATTGCTTTTATTCCTGCCTCTACAACAGATATTTTCCAGCTTGGTGTGTTGATAGGAGGGAGAAGAAGAACAATCCTGGACTGTCTTAGCTGTGTCAGCAGAAGGCTCTGGTGCAGATCCAGCTATACTGGCGAGAGTTCATGTTTGGCTCGCTCATAAAATACAGTTTTGCTTTCTTTAGGAGTGCAAAGAGTAGAAATGGTGATACAACTACACACCCAAGAGCAAAGTGTGTTGTTCAAATCAGTTTGCCTTTATTACTATGTAAGTAAAGTCCTTCTAGGACCGGCACTGCTCCCAACTGCCACACACGAGCTTTGAGAAACTTGAGCAACTGCTTTAATATGTGACCAGATCCAAGTGTCACTCACTTCCAGTTGCAAAGGTTAGCAACATGAGGAGAAGGAAATGTCACCTCTTCTTTGGTTGCTCCAAATTAAGATCCACAGCATTAGCTGAATACCTTAATGTGTGAGATTGTGAATGGGAGCAGCTGAAGCTGGGTGCACATCTCCTTCTGCTGGCTCTTAAAAGGTTGTAACTTTGAACAGAGGGACAGAGCAGGCAGCTGGAGGCAATAACATCTTAAACTGCTACAGCAAAGGGTTACTATCTGGAAAAACCCTTTGTAATGAAATTGTATAAATTAAATTGAGAAATATTATCTGCTAAAGCATCAAGAAACAGGGAATATGTGTAAAATTTCCTTTGTTTGCCAGCATTGCCCCAGGATTTCTGTGTCTGAAAGGAGGGCTCAACCCTAGTGCTTTGTCTTTTGTGCTTTCCCTTTTGTATCAGTTTCTAGCAAGAGAGAGATGATGTTTTTTCAAGGTTTCCTGTGCTTGCTGTTAAGGGGATCTGCAGACTGGAGCCTTTCTGGTGCTTGCCTGTGTGAGCAGATTACAGTACAACCCTGGGACCTGTTCTGACAGACACCTAAACATGAAAGAACTGCCGTGCTTACCCTGAGCCATCTCTGGTTGGAAGGTGAGAGGGACAGAGCGAGAAGCAAAAGAGGCAAGAGCAAAATGGTTCCAGTTAGCCCTCAAGAAGGGGCAGTCAGTGCCTTTTCCCAAAACACCCTGGCTCCTACTCGTGACCCCTTTTGTTACTACTGATATATTGCAAGGGGCAGAGCCTCCTTTCACTTCCCAGATGAGACTCAGATTCTGTT
Organism: Lophotriccus pileatus; assembly: GCA_035583135.1. Lineage (NCBI taxonomy): Eukaryota > Metazoa > Chordata > Aves > Passeriformes > Tyrannidae > Lophotriccus > Lophotriccus pileatus. The sequence continues at coordinate 107,995,201 of JAWWES010000001.1, forward strand.
GTTAGCTTTCTTGATGAACCCCATGAGCTTTGAGAGCTTAACCCCAGTAATAATTGCAGAGGGCTCCCCTGTCAACAGGAGGGACAGAGGGATCCTCATACTCCCTCCCTGTCTCCTTTCCTTACTGAGTTTGGCATACTCTCATATCAGACAAAACCAGGCTGAGGAAAGCACAGAGCCAAAGCTGTTCACATTCAAGGCACATTTTCCTCTCTCTAGTCTTATTATATGGTGAGATGGAAGATGAAGAAAAACACGCTAATGCCACTGCCTTTTCTTTAAAAAGCTGCTGATCCTCCTTAGAAAAGCGGTACCTCTGGTGGAATGAGTCATCCAGCATTTCCTACTCATTTCTTAAATTATCAATGGAGAGAGAGAGAGAGAGATACATTCAATCAAAGATGATGAATTCAGATCTGGAAGCTTCTAGGGATCCCTTCTGCCCTCTCTTAATGCTACAGAGAATTTGCTTTAGGAAGGCTGGAACAAATGTTTCTACACCATGGGCTAGAGGTCTGAGAAGTAGGCTGGTGTTGATCTTATTCAGATCATTGAATTACAGAATATTCTGAGTTGGAAGGGGCCCTCGAGGATCCTAAAAATTTAACTCCTGGCCCTGCACAGGACAGCCTCAAGAATCACACCATGTGCCTAAGAGCATTGTTCAAAAGCACCTTGCACTTTGTCAGGTTTGGTGCTGTGACCACTTCCTTGGGGAGCCTGTTCCAGTGCCCAGCCATCCTCTGGGCAAAGAACCTTTGTGTGCCTGTTTATCCTTGGACAACCCTCTCTCCAGAGGATACACTGTAAGAGTTGATCTATGGTGCTGCAGCCTCTGACTGGACTTCAGCTCATGGGGTGAGTCCAGAGCCAGATTCAAGTAAAACCCCTGAATTTCATGTAGTAAGAATGAAGGATCCTTGGTGTCAGAAGGCCACCCCTCTGTCTCCTAGTTCTGCTTCTGCTGCTCCTTCTCATGGGCTTATGTGAACACAGCCTAGGTCAGCAGAGCTGCAGCTGCAGTGGCATTTACCAGGCAACAGTTTCCCTTCCCTTGTGGCTCATCCTGCTGCTTTTCTCCCTCCTCTCTTACCACTGTTTTTTTCCTGCTTGCTCTTCTCTCTTGCTCCCACTCAGCAAGCTGCTTGTCTTCCAAGGATAGCTCTGCCCTCCAGGTCAGAGCTGCTGCTAGCAGCTGCTTTATTTCTTATTAGTGTTTGAGGAGTTCCCTCCCTGCCTCCTAGGTCTGGCTGCAATGGCTGCAATGACATATCTATAAAATATCTGCACCTCCAGTCTAATGACACAAGCTAGATTTCAAGGCTATTGAACTAACAGGGTATCTTAGCAACAAATATTTATTTTAATAACAGTATTCTCAGCCATGTTAAACAAGCACCTATTTCAATAGTCAGAATGCCCTAGAACATTTTATTTTGTACTGTACCACAACCCACTTTCTGTTGGCTCATCCCCACTTTAAAGAGTTACTAAAGTCAACACCATTGTCCCAGAGAGACTGCCCTCAGTGTCCTCCCAGTGTTTTAGAACAATATCAGAAAAGAAACAGGTCACTGCACTCCTGGTAGCCACCCACACTGATTTGATGTGGGGGCTTTCTTCTCTCTATCTGCTAGAAATTTCTAGTTGTTGCTTATGGTGATCTGCTCAGAGGAGTGTTGTTGAACTGATTTCTTGCATTGTCTGTTTACTGCATATTCAAAGACTCCAGCTACTACCCCAGCAATGACAACCAGGCTGATGCCTGCTCTTGTCACAGTTGATCCTTGACTGACATCCTCTCTTTGAAGCTGTCAGGGAGCAACAAGTGACACCTCAGCTAACTTTCCTGGCGTTTCTTGTTCATGCTGCTCACCCAATTTGCAACGAGGTTTACCATCCATTCCCTCTGGCCCTTATTAAGATTCCAGGAAGGATTTTTCTTTAAAAGAAATTTCCTCTCGAAAATTAGCTGTAGTGGAAACATTCACACGTCAGAAATAATTGCTAACATAACCACCTACCTTGGCTGTTTTATTGTCAGTGTAAATTTTGCAATTACCTTTTTCCTCTCCTACTAGCTAAACCAAGAGACTGACTCTGACATCAAACAGTAATTTGTGTGGTCACTGTTATAAATTTATGAAAGCAAGTAATAGTTTGTCTTATGGAATAAAATAACACAGCATGAAATCATAGTAGCTTATCTTCATATTCCTTGGGCAGCACATTATTGCTCTCTGATGGGTTGAAAGCTGTTCCTTTTGATAAACCCTCTAGTATCTGCCTTTGTACTCTCCTAGTGAGGTATTTTAGTGAGAGAAACATCCAGAAACATTTTTCTCAGCATATCTCCACAGAGCATAAATCCAGCCCTTCTTATCCCCAGCACCCGTTGGGGTTCAGTTTTGTTTCGGGAAGGGAATATGACAATCAGCAGAAAGCACAGCCTCTCCTAGTGCATATTTTCCTGGGGATTGTTGAGCAACGTTCTCCAGCTCTCTCTGTTTTTTCCCATATTGCCTCCTGTTAATTTGTGTGTCACCAGCAGTGAATCAAGTGGCACCTGAGCAGTTCTGCTTCAGGGACTCAGTGTGGTCCAGCCCGGGCCATTGTGCACTTGCCTGGCCCCTGGGGATGGTCCAGCACAGGCCAAGGGGCACTTGCCCAGCTCCCAGGCACAGCTGCTGGCTCCCCACTGAATTGCTCCTCTGCCAGGTTGACTTTAGTCCAGTTATTTTCTCTCTTCCACCTGCCACCCCTCCTTCCCCAGTTACAAAGGAGTGTTTGTGTACAGCTCAGGGAGAAACACCTTTCACAGTTTCATAAAAATAAATGTCAGCTTGCCACTGAGATAGTCAGGAAGTTCTGATGAGGACAAAAGCTGCTCTAAGGCTGCCATCAGGCAGTACTTAGCGATGCCACCTGTGTTAGAGGGTGGATTTGTTATCCCAAAAACTGTGTGCTTGGGCAGGGGAATTGGTAAAGACACCCATCACCCTGAAACAGCCACAAGACCTCATGAAATATTACGGCAAAAATCACTGTTTGCACCTGGGTAGTTGAGTACAACTTCTATTGAAAAAGGAATATCGCTCACCTCTCTCATTCTTGCTTGGTAAGAATCTAAGTCCAACTCAAACATGTGATGTGACCTGCGCTGCTCCCCAGCTGAGTGAAAGGGGTGTTTTGGGTAGGATGCCAGGTAGTTTTGCCCTGAAAGCAAACAACTCTTCCTGTGATTCACTTAGCATAACTTCATTAGTGACAAGGACTGAGAGTGAAAGTGACAGCCTCATCATTTGCTTTGATTGTTTATTGTGTTAATTTGGTACGGAAGCACTTTGAAGCTATTAATCTATTGATTCATTTTTACTGGAGAACATAATTTGATTACTGTATTTTTTGCATTTTATTAGCTTTGTAAATAAACTAAGCAGCATGCTTGCTTTCAATTTATGCTTGCTTTATTATTCATTTTGATAAATTCTGTAAAAAAGCCTATAAATTCTATAAAAAGGTTAGGTTAGACCATACCAAAGGCAAGCCTGTCTAATATGGCAATGGCAAGCCTATCCATGTGGCTCTTCTTCCACATCATCTATATATAGCATATACAGCTGTGCTCTGTGTCCAGCAGCCCTATTTACTCCCCTATTCATAAAGCACATCTGGCTGCTCCACATGCATCATAGTCCTATTTTCTGATGTGTGAGCCACGTTTTTTGCAGCTGCACTAACCAATCTTTGCCTGTGCCCCTCTAAGCCAGTGCCAACCTCAAAAACACTCCAGTTTTTCTAGGTGGAGGTCTTCTTTCCATTCACCCAGAGTAGCTGCACATGCATGCACAGCCATACAAACTAGGGCAACCTGAATTCATAAAAGCAGGCAAGCTGTTGTTGGTTTTGTCTGTTTTTAGCACCGCTGCACAGCTGAAGGAGGAAAAATGGATGCAGGCTTAGGCATTTAACTTCCTGCTCTCCAAACACAAAGCAGTTTTCACCATTGCTGAGATGTTAATTTCCAATCTCTGATTCTAAAATAATCTGACATCAGTTGTGAGGCAACACCTCCTGGGATAAATTTGCTTTTTATGAGCCTCAAAAGAGGACATGCCGTGTAAACTATGGTGTTGAGTGTTGCTTCATAAACTGGCCTGAATTTAGGTTTTGTTATTTACAGCTAGAGCAGCAATGCATTTCGAAGCACTGGTTGGATTGCAGCTCGGAAATTAAAGATGAAAGATTTGACCTTTAAAAATGTGACCTCTTTGTCTAATGAAAGTATAGTCACCTCCTTTCTCCTGTGAAGGCCGACCTTCACCCTCCAGGCTTTGAAGCGTCACCTTCAGTTTTACACAGGAGAATGAAATACACTTCTCTCTGCAGACTCTCAGTATTTTTTGATCATAGACACTGACAGTGAGTCACCAATTAGATAATCAATTTTGTATATCATTGGAAATTAGCTGAGAAAATGATGGAGAAAGGTCCCCTCAAATATTTCCACCTAAGCAGACAGATGCTGCTCAGCCAGGCTTAAACCCCTGTGTGTTTCAACAAACATTTGAATTGCCACTCTTTGTTCACAGGGATATTTGGAGAGGGACCATTTATCAGTGCTTGTACACAGACAAATCCACGCTGCACGAATTGGCACCAATGTGGTTTAACCCACTATGTGGGTGTTTGGGAGGGTGTGAGGAAACACAGGGAGATCAGGGAACAAAGCAAACAGCACTTTTAGCCCAGATCTCCATAATGGATGTCTGGCAGTGGTGAGGAAGAGGATGAATCCTTGAGATGTGGTAAAGTCCTTGACCAGAGACACAATGTTTGTGGTCCATCCCAGACACACAGAAAGAGGGGCCTGAGCAGGAGCTGGGCAGCTAAAGACAAACTCCTTATGTGAACTGCCCTGCTCTAGCTCTGACCTTAAAGATAACTGAAATGGACTTTTTTGGGTGAAAGAGGGACACACTGATAACTGTTTAGTTCACGGTTCAAAATCTGACTCTTCTCTGAATGAAATGGAAAGCTATCAGCTCTGCTGTCCAGAGATAAGAAAATTGGGTATCTTGGCAAGATTTCTGCCAGAGCTAAATTTGAGCTGCAAGCTAATACATCATTCACGAACTCTTCAATCTTTATTATCCTCTTTGCTATCTTGAATCAAAGTCCTCTGTCTTCTGGAGTTCAGTTCTTATTTTAACTGAGACGTTTTTCTGAAGAGCAACCCTGCAATTTAGGGCCGAGCAATAAATTAATAAAACTATAGGTATTAATCATCACTCGTGATTTGGAATAGCTCTGCAATAATTCAGGTCTATAAGGCTTAGCTAATGTTTCTAATGTAATATTCTGCCATGAGATTTAATTTGCCTCATACAAGTCATTTAGTAATCTAAGCATAGATGTGGAACAAACAAATATTTATTAAACCAGTATGTCCAAATACGGTGGTGTGGATTTGTCCATCGCTAGATATCATGGCAACACTAAACAGATGATTTTGGATAGATAGCCTCGGCTCTAAACTCTGTTCAATTACATGTTTGCTATTCTTTTGTTGTATTTGGTTTCCATTGAGCATCATGAGCTCTCTCACATGAGATTTCTGGGTACAAACAACTAATTTACATTAAGTGGTTTCCTTAGTCACCTGTTAGCTATAATGCTATCTGAACACAATGCCACATCAAGGACTCAGCCTTTTTCTATGGATTTGTACTGTCTACTCATCACTCAGAGCTTATGACTGATGTATAAGATGCCACTGAGGTCTACAGTCTGCCAACTATTTTAATTTAGTTGTCTACAGCGTTCGCAACATATCCCCATGCACTGTCCTTTGTGTGTGTTAGAAATGATACTGCACTTTTCATAAGGTAATAGCAATTAGCAGTTGGTGGTTAGCAACTTAGATTGGTGTTACTTTAGGCAGCATTGTCTCTTAGGTAAGCTCTCATTTTTCTTTTCAGAAGTCATCACATGGTGGACCCGAATTACTGTGATATCTCTCTTGGTCACAAGGTCCTTGATTATAAAAATGGTTAACACTGGCTTTAGTCCAAAGTTACTTGTCATAAAAGAATCTCTTTCAGTGAAAAGCAATGGGAAAGCACTCACCAGTTAAAGAGAAACATGTAAATGGAAGTGAAAAGCAAAAGCTAAGACAGTAGGGTATTTAGCCAGGACCTGACATTCTCTGTGCCTCATCCATGCTTTTTCTCTGCCACCTAGATAGGAAAGAGTGATACACTCCTTGCTGTATCACCTGCCTGTTACCCAGGGAGATAAAATTCCTCTATAAAAAAATGAAAAGCAAGGCTGTATGCTTTCAGAACTAAGCCTCATTTTTAAGTTATAAATCCTCCGCATCTTCAGGCAAAATAGCATGCAGTATTTAATCTACAAACTTCTTATTCCTGTGTTTTGAATCAATATTAACCATGAACAATTCTACTTCTGGAGGAGTCATCACCAGTATTGAAGAACACAGTCTTGGATGTGTACAGGTTCCAGAACAGACCATCAGCATTTCCCTTCCTTGTTTTACTGTGCCCAACTAGAGGAAACTCCCAAAAGCTCAGGTAAGCCTGGCACCATACAGCCCTAAACTTGCCTTATCATCTACCTTCCAGAATTAATTTCTCTCTGCCCTCCCTCTACTGCACTTTAGGCTACACAATTTCTTTTTAATAAGTGTTGATTACAAAATGCCCTGCTTAGATTGTGTGAATAGCCTACTGCTAGACTGTTCCGAACTTGACCCCCATTCTGCATCCAAATTCAGTGATACAGCCATTCATCAGCTTGATTTTGGCAGTGTTATACATGCCCTCTGAAACGTTATTTTTGGCAGGCTCTCAAAGCACGAGTGACTTTCAGCATACAAATCTCACTGCCTTGCTGCATCGTCTCCTTCATGATCCTTGATCAGCAGGAGCTCAGGACCTCGGCTGACTAGCACAGACCCCAAAATAGTAGGTTTGACAATGCAAGTCTGAATAACAATTAAAATGTAACCTCAGTGACAGCAGCTGGTTCGTGCCTCTGTGCTGCTGGTTGTTGGCATGTGCTCTTGTGACTGCTTTTCTCAAACTATGTTCAGGTGAGCTTGTCAGCAGGCAGAAGGTGCCCAAGAAGCACCTGCATCTGGTCCCTAAATTAAGCAAATGTTTCTGTAAGTTGAATTGTCCCACCAAGGACTGTCTGGAGATGATAACTTCAAAGAGCAGGTCTCTGAATCAGGACCTTTTTTGGGTTAGAGAAGCAGTAGTAATGACTCTATATAATTTCATAAGCTTTGGAAAATTTTAGAAGCATTTCTACTCTTTTTTTTTGAGTGCCTACAGTTGAATGTTACTACCCCTGTGCTACCAGTGGGGAAATGGCATCACAGAACAGACCTAGGGCTGTCCCAGCTCTTGAGATTTTCTACTCAGTGGACCAGTCCTCAGGCTTTTTCCAAGATTGCTGGATCTCACCTCTTTAAGTTCTCAAAGCTTCCAGAGAAAAGTACAAGGTGCCCTGGGATCCTTGTATGCAATGTGTGAGTGTCCCTGCGGCAGTTCTTTGGGAAAGCAGTAGGAAGTATTTGATTGCTGCAGTGCTTTACATAACCCAGCAATTAAATATCCATATGCAAAGGCATCTGGCCCCCCTGTACCTGAAGAAGTGTTGTGGGGATCTGCTCAAGTCCACTAAGGCACAACTGACACCACTGCACCCCAAACACCCCTCTTCAGAAACACCTGCAGGGAAAATCCTGGAGGAGCTACTTGGACACTGGCACCATCCTCCACTCCCTCAGAGGGAAACCTGAGGACCAGAAGTGATTCAGCAGAAGATGATGCAACACAGCATTGATTTGCTTGGCAGAGACCCCATTGCAGGTCTATTAATGCTGCTGTACAACACCTCTTTCTCTGAAAATGAGAAAAGCCAAAACCTTCGCCTCTCACAGAAGGGAGATACCAAACATGATGCCATTTAGCATTGTTTCCTGTAGATAATATACTAACCTAGCAAGTAGGAGCCAACCTTCACAGCAGCAACCCACACCTTTTTTCTTTCAGCCATGCTAACTGGAGTCTTTGTTTTCCTTAGTGGCCTGAGAGGTGAGTCCAGTCCTTGCCAGAGCAGGTCTTTGTGCCCATTTAATGAAAGAAGAGACAAATGCTCAGACTACAAATACGATTCCTCACTGACTTGTGCATATTTCATGTCACTAAGTAACTGTAGTAAAAGCCGTGTTTTAAGCCAGTAAAACTTACTTCGTCTTTGCTGATGAGGGACCAGGCTCTGGAAAATACATCCAGAAATAAAACAAACAAAGAGAGCAAACAGCTCTGTCCCATCAAGGTAATTTATACCCTGTTAACCAGAAAAAGAAAAAAACCAACATGCACAGGAGACATCTGGAAGTGAAAATTAACTAAAACCAGACTAGCGACATAAACAAGAGAGAAATACAGCCTGCAGATCTGTGTAGCTGAGCCTGATGGATATCACAAACTGGATTGCTTGAGGTTTTTATTTTTAAAAGAACACAACAAATCAGGAAGGATATTTTCCATTTAAAGCTATAACTTCTCAATTCAGGGATTTGTGAGGGCATAAAAGACACGGGCACAGAGGAAAAGAATCATCTGCCAACAGCTTTACATGCGTGTTGGTCCCAGAACAAATTGAATAACAATAACCATTACTTGAGAATCATTTTGGTTGTCAAAATTCATAACTAATATTATTTACAATCTGGCATGTTTAACCTGCAGGTTTAATTGAATTTTTAAAAAAACCACTAACACATAGTCACATAAATAGTCATGCATAATTATTTGGAAAAAAATAGGTTTAATTTTAATTTTAAAAAAGCCAGTTAAGCAAGGAAATTCTCCCCCTGTAGCAATATCTTCTTGCACTTGGGGATTTTGCTCCTGGTAGTGAAGGAATTTCTGAGTTTGGTGCATTTCCTCTAAATGTGTGAGAAAGGCTGTGGATGCTCCTAGATGAAGAAAATCTGTTTTTCACCTCATCGCTGACCTTGAAACCACTTTACTATTTTCTTGCCTATCTAGCTATGAAATCTTCATCCAAACTGCAGTGGGATCTGCCATCTGTTTGATTCCCCTGCAGATCTGGGCAGAACAGTTTTATGATCTGCTTCCATGCCTATAATAGAGTGTATTTTTTTAAAGGAGGTAAATGCTACTGATTAAAAAAATGGGGGGATGTTGATTTAGTTTTTCATTTTCAGTGTTAGCAAAAATATCTTCATGGAGGTTTCATTTGCTCATATCACCCCAAAACCCACCAAAGCAAACGTTTTTTTTTAAATAATGGTAAGCAGAAAAGATCAGGTTTTGAATTATATACCATTAGATCTTATGCAGCAACAACACTGCCTGCCAAATTCAGAGTCCAAGACATTTTTAAGCCCAGAAGTAATTTTCAAGTACCAGACTAGTTTTGAAGTGCTGACAGATTAAAAATGCTCTCTTGCTGTACTTAGAGGTTGACCCAGTTTGACTGAAAAATCTTCAGGAGAAAGTAAATGTAGAACTTTGTATTTTATTTGGTACTACTTCACAGTCTACAGCAATGCTCTGGAGATCTGTAATTTTATCCAGGTGCTAAAAACCAAATCCTGCATCAAAACATGTTCCAGAAAGGTTTACCTGGTTCTTTTATTCCTGCATGGAAAGTCTTTCCGTATGGGACCACATCTGCAGTGCACCCACTATTGTGTGACTATTTTGTCCTGCTCCTGCACAGAAACAATACCATGTCAGTAATTCATAAGTATTACAGAGGGTCTTGCTGTGCTTCTGAAGTCATCAGAACCTAGTAAAAAACAGTATGTAATTGGTTTTGTGCGGCTCGTGCAGTCCTCGTAGCTTCTTTACTTACGTACATTGTGCAACTGCCACGTGACAACCTCCCCAAAGGATGTCCGTGGGATAAAAGATCCTGCACAGGTCTGCAGGCTGGGTTGGCCTCAGAGAGCACTGCAAAATGCAAGGTGGAAGGAAAACGCTGAAATGGAAAAAAGAGAAGAGTCAGAGAAACTTCATTTTCTAAATCCTGTAGGTTCTCAGGCAACAAAGGGATGAATAAGAGACTTGCCGAGTTCTCCTGCCCCAGGGGGGACATTCAACAGAAGTGTCACTGGGAAGCCTGCAGTGATTCCCAGGGACTGAAGGCGTGTTTTGCATCCCTAATCCATGAGGCCAGCATGATGGCAGGAAGACATGGGATGTTCTGGTACAGATCTGTGACTCTTGACCAGGTCAGAAGCCCCAGGAGGACCTGGACAGTGCAGGGGGTTCTTCAGAGATCATTTTCACAGTGTGTTGTAGTGCTCATGTTTATGCTGCCCCTTTTTTATGTTTTCTTTTGCTATATGAGATTGAGTGTTGAATCTAACTGACTTTACAACATAAAAAAAGATATTTCAAGTAAGTCAATAAACCATTTACCTCAATTCCTAATACAAGTATTTTTCTGTTGGTTGTGCAGGAAAAGAAGAAATGTTAACAAAGAGATAAAATTCAGGACAAGCATGGAAATCACACATTTCAAAGGCAATAAACTGATACAAAACTTTACCAGCCTCAAGTATACATGTTGGAAATCACACATTTCAAAGGCAATGAGCTCACACAAAAAAAATAAACTGATGCAAAACTTTATCAGCCTCAACTATACATGTTTAAAAAAAAAAAACACCTACTTGTTTCCATGTTAATTAAAAATCTGAATATCTACAGTCTGAGCCAGCAAGACCCAATGTGACAGACCAGTGGTGCCGGTGACCTTTGTGACTTCTGCATCAGTGACAGTGGGATGGGGGCTTGCCTGCCACGTTCTGTGCTGGGGACAATGGCACACGTACAGGACCTGATCTCCTTGCCCCTGATGCTTGTTCCTGACACTGCTGTTGGTTTCACCTGCACACTGGGCTGAGCAGGCAGCTAACACAGCAAGGGGCTAGGAGGGACTAAGGCAAGGAGGAGGGAAGTGATGATGTCCAAAAGTGGTAAGAGGGGAAGATGCCTGTGAGGAGTAGCCACCGTAGGGGCAGGATATCAGAAAGTGAAGTCAGAGAGGCACCCTCTGGTGTTACCCACCAGTGGCCATTAGGAGGAGGGGGGGAATCATGAAGCAAGATGTCCTGGTGCCTTCCCTGTGTACCTCCCTTGCCCTTCTGCTCTTGACTCCTTTTGCCTTGAACTCGCCCCTTTGCTCCAGCTGCTCGAGCATATGGCACTTTGTTTCCAGTGCCAGGGAGGATTTGTGAACCAGCTCCGTATGCTTCTGGCATTCCTTGAGCTGAGTCCATCTCGGGTGGGTGGCCAGCCTGGAGCACAGGCATGGGCACAGACATGTCTGTGATGCAACTACAGGGTAACTTGGGCAGAGAGCAGGGGTAGAGTGCTCAGCTTAAAAGCTCAGGGAAGAGTGGCCATTCCCACCAAGGCTTCTCACAGTGTTTTCTCAAACCTTTGATTCAAGATGTGACACCTGCTGCTGTGAGCTCCCCAGCCCCAGGGGCTGCATCCTGGCGCTGGACTCTCTCTGGTTTTGTAGTTGATTTAGGGGTTTAAGTTTTGGTTTTAGTTCTTAGGCGTTGTTTTGGGGTTTGTTTTGGGTTTTTTCTAGGCAACCCTTACCTAAGCTGGCCTTGAGCCCAAGCATTCAAGAGCCTAGGAATGGTAGGAGGGTGTGTTAGGGGCCTGACAGGTGCTTGTTACAGCTGGAAAGCCTGACACAAATTGAGTCTACAAGCGTTTGCTGCTCTTCTGCTTAGAGGAACAGAGCTCCTCACCCAATGGCTTAGGAAATTGTTGTGTGGTTGTAGGAAATTGTTGTGCGGTTGTGGAGGAAACAAGGGTTCTCACTGAAGGAATTTGAGAGCAACAAGCAATGGGTATCTCCAGGAAACAGTGCTAAGTTTGTTCCTCCAGATGGAAGGGATGTGAGTGCAAGGCACAAAAATCCTCTGCGAGGGAAGAAGAGCTGCTCTTGTCCACCTCCCAGCTCATCCAAGGAACAAAGCAGTGTCTGAGTGAGCAGTTCACATCCACTCCACTTCCCAGCATCACAGGAAGCATTACATCTGCTCCAGAAAAAGGGCTTCTAAGCTGGAGCTAGATCTTTAATGTGTTCATGTAGCAGACACCTGTGTAAAACATACAACAGGCTGTCCTTAAAAATCAAGACCTCTACCTACAGTGGCACTGAGGTGGGCACAAGATGTGCTCTAAGTACCAGTCTTCAGTTGTTTGAAGATTTGTTGTCATAGACTTTAATGAATTGTTTTTTCTAATGTTATTGCTTTATACAGCCTAATTCTACGTGCCAAAACACTGATTTGTTGTATCACTAACTTGCTGTTGTAAAATACATGGCAGCTTTAAAAATCAATCATCTTGTTTTCTGAAGATGTGAAGAGGAGCCATTGTTTAGGGGAGGAGAAGGAAACTCAGGCTCCACATCAAGAGAAAACACATTGGCTCAAAATTCATACAGTGTATCTCAAATTCCTTTCCCTGTGTGCATGGTCTCATTTTCCCACCCTAAGCATGGCTATTTATCAAAGAGCTCTTGGTCTGACTGTGGCCTCTCTGGTGTTCTTCACATTGTCCCTTGTCTTCTGTGCTGTGTAAAGTAAAGATTGCTCAGGGTCTCCCAGAACATCCTCCCACTTCTTTCATCCTCCCCCTGAGAATCAGGTCCTGGCAGTTGTACCCTAAGGTTGGTAACAGAGTTAGCAGGTCCTGATGTGCCCCTCATCCTACAGTGCTTTGCCTCGTCCTATGCTGTTGTGTCACACTAACATAACATCCCATTCCATTGCAACAGAAGTCCCACACAGTGACCTCCCTCAGCAGCATCCATGTCAGCCACAGTCCATCAGCTCCCTCACACCTGAGCTTTCCCCATCCCTCTGTCCATAAGCTGAGGACATCCAGGACTGCCTTTCCACTTAAATAGCTGCATGATGCTTTTTCAATACTGTTTCCAAACTGTAAGTCCTTGGAGTGGTCTCTGCCAAACGGAGGTGAACAGTGTTGCTTCAGGGCTCTTACGGCTGACACAAACAATCCAGTGTCTGCAGCTGCATCAACAGACTAGGAGCACCCCAGGCAAGAGGTTTGTTAGGGTCCTCCCCCACGTACCTACCAGTGGCTGCTGTCAGAGACGAAGTAAAGGGCCAGGCAGAGCCTTGCAGGTGGCCAGGCTGACCAGTCTCTTATCCCATGCAGAAAATACCACACATCATGCAGACATGTCAGTCAGGAGCCTGCACCTGTCACACAAGGGGATGGCTGCACCTGCAGAACAGAAAAGCTGGAGTTTGCTGCACCTACTTCTTATGCAAACACTTACAGACCTGCAACGACAAGAGGCAACTTCTGCCAGTGCTGGAGAAGAGGCTGAGATTCCTCCGTTCTGCTTGCATTTGCTTCAGGGCAGATGTAGGAGAAATCTAGTGGAAACAAATCACAGCACACTCAAGAAAAGAAGGAGGAAAATGCAAACAGTACTGAACACTGTGGTGTTCACAATTTAAGTTGCAGCTCCACCACGTTTCTTGACCATGGAGGAGGGAGACCTCACAGATGCTTCTTACCCCCTCACATTGATCTTTCCAGAAAAAGAAACTATCTAATTCCTCACAAGGTTATTGTAAATTACCTACTGACCTTAAGAAAATGTCCAGGTATTCCAGGGACACCAGGACAGAATCTGGTGCTGTTATTCAGAACTACAAAGAAAGGGAAAACAAACAGGTAAGAAAACAAACAAAAACATCCCCCCCCAAAAAAAAAAAAAAGAAACCAAACAACACAAACCAAACCAAACAAACAAAAAAACCCACCAAAAAAAAAAAAAACCAAACCAAAACAAGCAAAACCCCAAAACAAACAAAAATCAAAAACCCTAACAAAACAACAACAACAACAACAAACCCACAGTGTTACAAAACAATTTGAGTGACTTGGCAAATGTGCAGGGTTAATTGTCACTTTACTGCTAAAGATGAAGATAATAAAACTGCATGGCTCCATTTTTCTTGCTGTATGTCAGAACTCCTATCAATTGCAGATGTAATAATGTTTCTCCTGAAGTAATATAGATATGCTCTTTGTGTATTTTCTGCTTTCTCTTATCTTTTCCAAGTCTCCACCCTTTCTCTGTAAGTGCTGGTGATCTTAATTTATCCTGTTGTGGTACTTAGTCACAAACGTATTTCTGTTCCATTCCATTTGGAGAGGACACTTCACAAAGCTTCAGAGTAATCAGGAAAGTCATCACAAGCCATGAGAAGTACCTACCTACAAAATAGCGATAAACTTCCCTTTTAAATCAAGGCATTTTCTGAGGAATACAAAAAGTTATGAAAAGCTTATTTGTATCAATATTACTGATAAAAACCAGATATTACATGCCTGCTCTGAAGGGAAACACAATAATATAAACCACACACTCTCTCCTGCCTCCACACATTTGGGTGGCTTTTGGGACAAAGCTGCTCAAGCTTTGTAAATCATGCTGCAGAGGATCAAGAACTTCATCGATTCCATAGCAAGTAACAATCCAGGGGCAAAGGAAGATCACAGCATGGCTTTATCGTCTAAAAATTATTATAAAACAGCACTAAACCAAACAAGTGAATATATCTAGTTGCCATCTGGCTTCTGGGAAGACTGAGTGTAAAGCTTTACCTTAGTTTTGTTAGTCTCTGCACAAGTTTTGATCTTGTGATTGGTTATTTTGTGTTGTCAAATATAGAAACTTCACTCTTTTTACCACTTTTCTTGCCTAAAACTACTTCGATTCTTACTCCCTTGCCATCTCCTTCTGGCCTACATAAGAGCGTACATAAACTGAGTATAGTTCATAAAGCATGATGTGCTTCCTATAAAGCATCCTAAGACTTTCTTAAAAGGTCTAAGGAAGTTTCCCAGTATTACTGTTCCTTTCTCTGCAAACATGTACTGCTTGTTCATCAGGTTAGGGTGGCCCTGTGTTCTCAATACTGAAGAGTCGTCCCACAAGCCCATTATCCTGAATTGGTGCTGAACAAACATTTCATCCTAACTCATACCTGTTCTCAAACTACTGAAGCTGATGTCTCTATTTGATCCCTTATATCTGTGCTGCAGGAGACTGGACCTTTCTCATCGGTTGTTGTAAGTGGACGTAGCTCGGTTGACTTTGCCAACACTACACTTGTCTCCTTACAGGGTCTCTTCCGACAAATCATTCTCTGACACTGGCTTTGTAACCCCCCATCTCCTCCTTGGGGACCTATAAAATCTGAGGCATCTTGAGAAGACACATTTTGGGGCCCGGGTCGTCACTTGGTCCTGCTGATGCACCTGCCAAAAGCTTGCAGCTCCCAGCCACGTAACAAACTAACTGCTGTGCAAGAGCTCTGCCTTCTTAGAGCTGAATTACAATGTGGAGCTGTCAGTGGGACCCATATAGAGTTGCCTGAGCTCACCTGAGATACATGACTGCAGCAAAATTATCAGGCACTTATTTTTAATTCTGCTTTCTGCATTTTGTGAAAAAGATTTGTCTTTCCTCCGCAGGAGACTGATGCAGGCTGTGGGTTCTGCCAGCTGAGGACAACCTCTGGCAGGACACACGGAGATGGAAGGACTCAGGAAACAAGAAAAAACCTCAAACCTCCAGGGAGGATGAAGTGAGTGTGGATTATGAGCCAGAATGCTCAGCAAAGGGCAGCAGAGGTTGCAGCCTTTACATTCAACAGCACCACAGCAAACCTGGGAAAGGCCAGAGTGGGTATGAAGAGAATAAAGCACCATATTTCATGTCACCTGCTGCAGTTGCAGAAAGGTGTGGAACCTTACCACACTTGATGCAATGGCTGTTCACATCTTTCCACCACTTTCTCCAGAAAGTTTCTATTTAAACATCAAATAACCAAGGTCAGGTTCAGGTAAGGATGGAAGTGCTCATTTTCACTTTCCACAATACGACGCTCTCCTGTTGTGGGATGAGGAAGCTTCTTCTAGGTCGATACTTTGCAAACAGAATTATTAAATCTCCTGTGCATTATGAAGAAATAGGAGCTTATGGGCACTGATTGTAAGCAGAATCTCCTGCAAACTGCTAGTGTTTTAAAGAAACATTTTTCAAATTACACAGTTAGGCAAAAATGTCCTGTTTTGAAAAAGTACAAGAATGTTCTCTCTGCGGGGAGATGTGAAGAGCAATTATGCTCCCATCTTTGCAAACACGGATTACAGAACTGAAAATGTATTTTGCTTTACAAAGGCTTGCTTTGATTTTGTTCTAGTAATACTTGAGAATCTGCAATCCCAAATCTGCAAAAAGATGATAAAATAATTTAAAAAGGTAAATGTGTTTTCAAGCCACACATGAAGGCTAGCAATTGTGTGGTAATTCTATTCAAGCTTAAAATGTTTGATGGCTTGGTGCTCTTGTCGTATTTTAAAGGTATTTGCTGTAATCAGGCAGATTTATGTCCAGCTCTGTTCAGACATTCTGATTTTTAATCCAAAATTTGCCTCTTCATCCAGTAAAGTATATGCTGCTTAACTGTGTGTCAAAAAGCAACTCAAAGTTCCTCCAAAGACAGTCTCGGCAGGAAGACTGTAGGTTCACATGGCGATAACATGGAATCTCTTTTTCTCAGTTCTCAGGACACAATCCCCTCTAGGGACAGACATTCATGGAGAAAGGAACTGTATTTCCTGAGAGAGATGTTTCTTCTTGCGCCTCTGTTTTCTCTCTGTTTCCCTGGTGCAAAACCCTCTGAGTTTTCACAACACGGTCAAGGGAGGCTCTGTAGACACTCATGCAGTTTAAATCCCCAGCACATCCTTCTGAGAAGACTCAGGAGATGAATCCCAAATTAGGCCCTACAAGACAGAGTGACCTAAAATCACATGCTATTGGCAGAAAGCTTCAGTCTTTACAAAATCAGCATCTACCAAAATAGCCATCCATGCTTTCTGTTGGCTGAATATTTAAATTCTGATTGATATTATAGTTTGTTTCACGCTTTCTTAAAAACACCTGAAGAGGAGGGGAAATATAACCATAGCTACTGAAATAAATGGTTGCTGTCCCCTGGCCTGTGACAGTAGCATTTATCTTTTCTACAGCCCATGTGTGAGGGGAAGGGAGAGAAATCTCCTGCTCTTGCTTAGCTATTTTCTGTCAAAAAAAAATCTTAGTGTAATTTTTGTACAGTGAATATTTATAACTGTTGTTACTGTCAATATAATTTTTTGCAGTTACTGCACTTATTTACATTTTAATGGCCAAGTCAATAAAGATTTATGCACCTGTCATCTGAATTTTCCACAAAAGTGGTGATTGCTTAAAATCCTCAGTATCTCCTGCAGAATACTCCCCCTCCAAGCATCTTTTAGATGCCTTCATTGTTTTGGAAAATAGTAGGCTAACCAAGTCTTAAACACGTAAGTCAAAGCCAGCAAAATCTTGCAGCAGTTTTCATGTCACAACTTCTGCATATTACAAAAACACTTGCTCAGGAACCATTTTTTTTTCTCTCTATTATTTTAAACACTGTCCCTTGAGCAGCGAAGTCTGGTTTATCACTTTGATTTGTCTCAGATGCACAAATTACATTGCTTTTGTAGCTTCAGGAAACACACTGCTTAGTGTTGACCTTGTTTTGATTTCAGTGCAGTGAAAGGTACAGCTCGGAGCCCTGCTTTGTGGGGTGTGCAGGTACACCATTCAGGAGGGACATGCTATGCCCCAACGTTCACTCCCATGCACACATTACCCTCCTCCAAAATGTGAACTACGGAAAAGGAAACCTGAAGGCATTCCCTCTGTGCCTGCCCACGGTCTTGGCGCAGGAGTTCGGGCTGCCAAGGCACATGTGTGCCCTCATTCTGGCCATGCTTTTCCTGAAGGCAGCCACGCCACAAGCCTTTTTTATCTCTGCCCAGAGGAGGCCAGTGAGTCCCACACTACTGCTTTGCTGCTAGGGGCTCTGCAGCATCAGGTCCCTTTCCACTCCCAGACTAATGCAGTTTTTTCTCTGCTGTCCATCCCCTGCTGGATTTCATAGTGGGCTGGTGGCTGCAGAGACAATAAGGAGAAGCCAGCTCTCTCCAGAGACCTCTTCTATCTCCTGGGTGTGCTCTCACTCTAGACAGAGTTGAGCCAGGTCTGTTCCAGCTGAAGCTCAGGGTCTCAAAGACATATAAGAATTACTTTTTTTCTGGTCATTTTAGGTTGGGGTTCAATGTCATTTTAGGATGGAGATGAGATTCGAGGGCGAGCTGAAGCCAAGTTTAGGGGCCAGGCTTCAGCAGCATCTGAGCTTCACAGCCTGCTCATTCACAGATCCTGGTGTCTCAGTGCAATCACCTGCACTGGAGCTGCAAAAGAGGCACGTCACAGGCGCAGAGCTGGAGGAGCCCTGGTCCCTCAAATGGCTTCGGTGCAGAGCTCTTGCTCTTACACAGCCTGGCTCACCCAGACTACGTGGCTGTAACCAGAGCACTGTCAAACCTGTCCTACATGCCCTTGCTCTGCTCTCCGGACTCTGGCAGCTTCTGCACAAACACACATTTTAATCGTGACACCAAAAGATATTTTCTCCCTTACGGGCATCTCCTTCTCCAGCATCGACTGTCCAACGCTCCCCACCCCAAGCCCCTAAGCGCCCCAAGCAACGCTTCCCAAGCACCTTCCGGAGAAAAGGGGGACGCCGGGGGCAGGGGGGGTGAGGGGGTGGTTCTTTCACTTCATCTTTCAAAACCTTAAGCCTCCCTCCCCTCGCCTCACCCGAGATATTCCAGTAAATTACACCGCGGGGGCAGATCCCTGTGCCCTGCGGCCACCCCCCGGCAGGTGATATTTCAGCCCCCTCTCCCCGCCGCTCGGCCCGGGGCGGGGGTCCCCGGGCGGCAGCAGGAGGCGCGGTGAGCCCGGGCCGTGGAGAGCAGGGCGAGCCTGACGCTGAGCTGAGCTCACCTCCCTCCGCCCCCCCCCTCCCGCTCTCTCCTCCCTCCCCCTCCCCTCCCTCCTCCTCCGCCTCCTCCCGCGCCCAGCCTGCAGCCGGGGTCTCAGTATTATGGCATCGAGGAGAATGGAGACCAAACCCGTGATAACGTGTCTGAAAACTCTCCTCATCATCTACTCCTTCGTTTTCTGGGTGAGTGCGGAGCGGCGTGGCGCGGGCACACACCGACCACCCGGGCACGGCCCCGGCACCCCCGCGGCCCCCACCTGCCCTGGGCGGGGGGCGGCGGGGGCTCCGCAGCGCGGATCTGCCGGGGGGACACCGCCGTGCCGTGCGGGGACGGACTGTATCCGCCGGAATACATATGTGCATGCTCACACACATAGATATATGTGTGTATTTATATTTATATTTATATTTACATTTATATTTTTATTTTTATATATATGCACATATATATGTATATATTCATTTATATATATATGCACTCATATGGATATATGGATATATGTGCACGTATTTATACACACACACACACACACATATATATATATTAAAGTAATGTTTTTTGCTTCTTCTCGCGCCGAGCACATACCCCCCAAGCCCCCGCCAGGGAAAGTTGCAGGGGTCTCCCCGACAGTCGCCGTGTCCCCCCCCACTCCCCGCCGCCCCTCTTGGCCGGCCGGACCGGGATGGGGGGGCTGCGGGGCGACCCCCACCCGTGTCCCCGCTGCTGCCGCATGCCCGTCCCGCCGCGGGGCCCGGGGGTGCCACCTCGGTGCCCCCCGCTCCCTGCCCGGTGCTCACCTGGGCGCAGCGGGTGCTGCCTTCCGCCGCCGCCCGCGGTACCCGCCGCGGTATCAGCGTTTCGTAACCGGGCTCAGGCTCCCGCAAACCATTTTCCTGACCCAGATGCATTAATTGAGTTGCCGCGATTGACTGACGGGGGAGCCGGGCCGTGTTTTTCAGGCGACCCCGGGGGCTGGGGGGTTTCGCAGCGTCCCGGCCTGTTAGTCAGCAGATCCCTGGCAGGAGCCGCGTATCGCGGCGGCGATCGGCAGATTAAAGTCCTTTTAATGGCACACGGTGACAACACGCGATAATGGCCCCGCTGTGCGCCGTTAGAGACCGTGATCCGCACATCATCGATACGGTGCCCTAAGGCGCATTTGTCACTTCCTAGCAAGGGGAGCTGATTGTGCTTTATCGGTTTAGTAGCTTTGTGCTGTGAATAGTGTCTGCGAAACAGGGTGACTCAAATTTTCATCGTTCTGCTTAAAAATGCATTCTAAACAAAGAATTGCTTATTCATGGCAATAACGTTTGACAGCGTTATAGTGAACACATTACTTCAACTGTTTCAACTTTAACTTCATAGGCTTTTTCTTTTGTTGCTCCGTTTTGTTTTTTAAAGCATAACCAAAATGCATTTGGCTAATCCATATTTACAGCAGTACCTCTGTGTTATTGACCCCCCTCCGCCCGCCCTAATTAAACATACCCCCCCCTTGTTTTTTAACAATTTTGGTGGTAGCCGCAGCAGATGTATTTGATGACTGAAATGGATAGAAAGCCACAATCATCTGTTGGTTTTTTTGTTGGCAAGTAGATCCTTCACGCTAGTCTCGAGGAGGTAGGTTGCTGAGTTTATACACTTACCACAATTTCAAGACTCATCCTTTCCAGTCCTCAGTTCTCAGCGGATCTATAAGAAACCCCTCTTCTTCCTGTGATGAATGAGCAACTGCAGGAGCCCTGGCGAATTTACGGTGTCTTTAAAAATTGTGCCCTCTTTTAAAAGTGATTGCTGTGTCTGCTGTAGCCCGAATAAACAGAGGACTTAGATCGGCATGTCCGTTGAGCTAGCACATTTCACCAACGCTAATCTCATTAAAAAAGAGAGAATTGTACATTGAGCCAAGCAGCTGGCTAAGGGCATTTGTGCCGTGGGCTGTCGTGATGCCAGGCCAGGTTGACAGCTGGGACCTTGTAGGGTAAATAACACAGCTGAGATCCGGTTTTGGCTCCAGCAGCACAGCTGTGCTGGTGGGATGCTCTCCTGCAAATTATTTTACTCTGAACTACATGTCAGGCTCCTGTGTGTCCTGGTCTTCTCCAAGGGCATGGCCCACTCTTCTAGTTACTTAACATTTGGCAGCCCTCAGAGGGTTTGTCCGTTTATCATCTTCCTTGAGCCTGGAAAAGGAGGAAGAAATAGACAGTTGGAGAGAGAATCCTGCAACCATGAGCAAAGGAGAGTGAAGAATCCTATTTGCTCTTGCATCCGATTTCTCAAGGCACCAACCTATGGAAACCGAGGCAGGTCTCGGGGAAGACAGCAAAAGACTTTGTAAAGGTCCAAAATAGTTGACAGCCGACCTTAAGTCTTCATTAGTTCTTCCATGCTAAAAGGAAGAACAAAATCTAATTCACATGTTTGGCCCCTTGCTGAGCTTTAAATCCAAATAGCATAAATTGGGGCAGGTTGCATCTATTGCCATGAGTAGAGCAGAAACATAATGTGCTTTGGCCATATGCTCCTTTTCTTTTTACCAGCAAGTTTGAGAGCTGAGAGATGCATGGACTTGCCTCAATCCTCCCTCCATTATTTTCCAGGGTGCTTTTTGTACTCTCACAAGCTGGTGGCTCCAGAGCCAGTGTAACTCAAATTTAGTCCCTGTGAATTCTCAGAGCTGAAAATATGGGAAGGATTCTATTGGAGGAACTATTTTAAAAATTTATTTCTTGGACCGATCTAAATACCAGAAGGAAACCATGCCAGCGCCACAAATGGCTGGTTTGTAAATTTTCATTCTGACGGCTTTCCCACATTTTTTGGGGAGGCTGTAAGCTGATTTCTGAAGGAGAAAGCCCGTTGCTTAGCTGCATTTTGTATGTGTGGGGTTTTTTTGTTTTTGTTTTTTTTTTTTTTGCTAGAGGTGGGGATGGAGTTGTGTTATAACGGAGGGCAGAAAGTCCTCCTGTGACGGGGTGGTGTGTGGTGGCAACCCTTCAGTTATCAGGCCAGGTGGTTATGGATTGTGATGTGAGGGGGCAGGGGGAGAAGATTCTTCTTTGCATCCAGTGAGCTGTTTTGAACCATCATGAAGGACTTCTCTGTGTTTTACGTTGTTTACAAAATAAGAAAATCTATGTACACAGAATGCTCGTATAACAAGTGATTGTCAGGGTTAAATATGAATTGCATTTGTATCAATGGGAGAGATGTATATAAGTGAAGGCTTTTAGTAAAAGCGTTGAATGAGGCTCCACTGACTTCATGGGAGCTGCAGAACCGTAATGACGAGACATGGTTCATTCAAATTTCATACTGCGTAGCTTGTTCCTCTCCAAATAGGTTTTATTTAATGGTATTTGTTACTTTGATCGCTTCCTCTCCTCCCCTTCACCACACTTCCCAACTTCTCTCTGTAAATGTATCAATATGGTAAAAAAAATTCCATAAACAGAGATAACAAGCTTTTTATGTGCTCATATGTATTGTTATTCATAGAACACATTAAGTGCCTAAGGTTACCGCTTTCGGTTCTTAAGGGATGTAGTAATAAAAATTCAACAGCCATTTTTTTCCTAATCAGAATTCTGTACTGAATGCATCTGATTTGGAACTAGTAGATTAAAAAAAGGTGATAAAAGCTCTGCTTGGCTGTTAGCTATTTTTATTTTTTCCTTTTGGGTATCATAAATTGCTTGCATAGAAATCTGAGATATAACCTGTCTTGGTTTTAAGAGAAGATGAATTTTCGATTAGCATTCAAAGTGATATATTTTTTTAATAGGAGAACGAAACCTTGAGGCACCTCTCAGTACCTTGTAATTGTCTAACACTTAAGTAACCTTTTGTCTTAAAATGTGTGTACTTAATACTTCATTGTAGCCTTAAAAATATATTTTGTTACTAAATTAACTGCCTGCCTCAATGTGTTTTGGGAGGGAGCTTTAAGGGTGCGTGCACAGGTCCTTAAAGTTATACGGCTGAAGAAAATGGGTTTCACCTTCCATGCAAAGCTTCTTGTTGCCCCAAATAGGCACCGTAGCAGAGTGATTACCTTCCAATTTTAGAGTCTGTGAGACACTTGGCACTCAAATGAGTGCTTTGTGTGTGCTGTCCTGCTGGTATTGGCTTTTATTGCAGTTCATTAATGTAATAAAAGCATATAAGTAGAGTTTCCATTCAGTTATTTTTCCAAGGTGAGTCACTGATCTGAAGACCATCTTCCAAAGTCAATGTTTTGGAGACTACATTAGGTTCTTGGAGCTTGGCTTGTCTTTTGCTATGTGACAAAATCTCAACTAAGATAGCCATTTGCAATAGTGGTAGCTTAGTTTAACAAGTTTTTACCACCTTGAAAATGGACCTGTGCATCCTGGTAGGACGCCTTGGAGGTTGGCAGGTGGCAGGAGAGCCGTGGACTGGAGTGTGGTGGGACAGGTAAGTGTTGCTTGTCTGTGAGGCCACTGCCAGCACTGTAATTTTAAACCAGGTTGAAATTGGGTGTTTTCTTGTAATTCATCTTCTTTTAGCCAGTTCCTCTGGTGGCTGTGGTGTCACTGGTCTGGAGGTCAGGGGGTCAGAGGATGGCCCATGAAGGGTGACGAGCTCAGGCCCTCTCCAGCATGGGGGTGCTGGAAGGGTTGGTGTCTGCTTTGAAGCACTCCCCTCCCCTCACCCTGTCTCCATCTTCTTTCAGGCTTCTCAAAAAGGAGGTCACTGGTGGGGGGCTGGGAGCGGCTGTGCTCTTGGGGCAGGCAGCTCATGGTCCTCGTGCTGTGGTGGTGGGGTGGAGGCAGCATTCACCCACCATTCCGGGAGCTCACAAAGCTATTTTCCGGGAAATGCCTGAGACAAAGAGCAAGTGGCCTCTTCTGTAACACAGATTTATGGCTCCACTGCTGACCCATCTTCAAATGCAACCTTTTTAGCCATGCATTATAATATGGGATTAAATTTGCATGTCCCTTTGAGTTCCTAACGGCATTAGTCATCTTCACTATGAGTGCCCAGCTGGGTGGCTGAAATTACTGGTTTTCTCCCCAGAACTTCTTTGCAGTGCTTCTGCATTATTTTCTGCACATTTCTGGTCTTTTTAAGACCTCTTAAAATGCTTATATTCTTTCTTTTTTTTTTTTTTTTTTAATATCTGTTAGCAGATGGTTTTAAAGGAAATATTTTGGAAAGTTTTTAGCTTTCCCATGTGGCTTAGATTGCTCAATCTTTTGGTGGTTCCATTGACTGCAAAGTCAACACTGCTATACTTTTGGAAAGAAATATTATTATTCATACATAGTTACCTGAAGAAAAAAACCAAACAAACATGCTCTCAAAAATTCATGATATCCCCCTATCAGGATGGATATGGAGTGCTCCATGGTTTAGGCACAAACCTCATGCAGTTGCCTCCTTGAGTTGGTTGTTTCCTGTTCTGCTCTCATAATAATATACATGAAAGATTAAAGATAGTGATGTTTTCTTGTGAGTATAGCCCAAGGTAAATTGTGTTGGCTAAATAAATAACTGGATTTAAAAAACCCCAACAAATAAAGGCTAGATGGTGTTTTAAACCATAACTCCAGAGTCAGCTTTCTAAATTTCCTCTTGGGGTATGTACCCAGCTTGGCTTAGTTTTGTGGGGCTTTTAGTGGGATTTTTTGTTTTTATCACAGTGTGGTATTAAACTCCCTTGAAGACAGTCCTGACAGATGAGATCTGTGCCAGCAGGGCAGCTCCAGAGTGTGTGGGTAAGCAGGAAGATAAAGCCATGACTTTGATGTGTGCTCCATGGCAAGTGCTGGGGCTGTTTTTGCCAGCATGCAGAACCTCTGCCTGTTACCCCAGGGTCACCTGTGGGTGGGATGTCACAGGGGAAGCTTCCATGTGGCATGGATTGTGCTTTCAGACATTTGTAGGACCTCACTTTGTTCCCCTTCTTGGCAGGAATTTGATTTTACCAGTGGAGTCAGTTTGCCTATTTTGGAGCAGAGAAACTGACAAATTGGTGCAGTTTTTGCCTCGCTGATGCCCATTCCTATTCTGAAAACTGTGTTTTTATGGTACAAATTAGCATTGTACACCTCATTTAAGGGAATAATTGACTTTGCTGTTGGCCAAATGTTCCTTCTTTTTTATTTGTGTAACTATGGTTATGTCTCAGCAAAGTACCTGCTCGCCCTTGACCTTGGAGTTTTTATCTGGACAGTTTTCTAATTTAAGGATGGTAACTTTTTCACATTAACAGGTTGGTTTGAACTGGTGAAGAGGGATGGTGGGTGGCTTGAAGAATTTTGTTTATATTTGGGGAGACACAGGATGCATTCATAACAAGCAGTGGCAGAAGCCCTTGCTTTTTCACAGGGGATGGAGGTGTGGGGGAGTACCACTGTATGTGTAGTAAACACTTGGCTGTTTAGCATTCACTCCTGCTCTAAGCAACCTGTTGTGTGGCCTAAACAGTGTAAATAGAAATTCTAGGGGAGGATGTTGGGGAGGCCTTGTTATCACTTTTCCACTGAAACAGCAGTAGAGTCCTTTTTCTTGGATGCTGGCTCATACCAGCCATGCTTGTCAAGGAAATGGAGGCAATTATTGTGGGTAAACCCAGGGAATTTAAAATGGATCCAATAACCTGATTTTATCTGTGATTCTGTGACTATTTATCAATTCCCTGTGCTGTCAGGGAGCTAAATTAGGTTACCTGGTACCTGTTAGTTGTCTCCATCTCTGAATTTTTATAATTTCTTCAGTTGTTGTAACTGTCCTACAAATTTACATGCCAATGAGTTAATAGATGAATATCTAGAAAGGCTCTTTGTGCATTGAGCTTGCAGAAACATCTCCTCCAATCTTTCACATGCTTTTTAAGCCCAGAGACTCTTGTTACATAGATACCAGCTTTACTGTAGTACTGAGCCTGTTCTGCAGCTATCCAATTTGCAGTTTTCAGCCCTCAGTGTCATGCAAACCTCAGTGGCTGAATCTTTAGAATAAAAGGCAAGACCACAGAGGTGACTGTAGGGAGCAGATGACAGATTCTGTAAGGCTGTTTTTATTTACATAGTGTTATTTCTTTAGGCTCACCCCTATTAATTAACATTTAATCATCTCTCAGAGAATAGATCCTTCACTTTGGTAGAGCAGGATTCTTTCCATCTTAGCTCTCTTTCACGGTGGTGGGCAGATGGCTTATATATATATAACAGTTCTGGGTTATGAGAGGGAAACATTTAAATTTCTCCTGTACTAAAGGGACTCTGAAGCATGGCACACTTGTGTCTTACTGGATTATTGTTACTTCATAGCTCAGCTGGTTCTTTGAGCTCTGGGAGTAGGCCACAGGATTTTTAGGAGCTGTAGTAAAAGAGTGGAAGCAATTCTGCTAATACTAATTTTGCTGTAATTTCCGTGTAGTGTTTTGCAAGATGTTTTCCAGATGTTCTGTTTTCATCTATATGGTTCTGGGGACAGTGCTAAAATCCTTAATAGAAGCAAGCAGCTCCCCTTCCCTCTCCATTTCTTGCTTTACTCATCTCCCTGAATTTCTGTGCTGAGTTGATTTGGGAGCTGGTCACTGTGTGATACCGTCAGGGACCCCCTCCCAAAAGCCAAGCAGGATGCACCATGAGGGAGCAGCCTAGGCTGGGAAGAAGGCTGAAATTGTGTCTTGCCATTGTTTATTCCTGAGAGTTATTTGCTGTGAGCTTTGAGAAAAACTTGGGTTTGGTTTGGGCTGCATGTGAATTAGGATGGATCAAAAAGAAATGTTCTTTTTTTTTTTCATATTCAGTAATGGTTTTTTATGAGTTTATTTGCTAGGAGAATGTGATGGTGTGAATAACAAGATGATGGACTTCATCTGCAAAATCTGTGGATCTTGGGAGCAGACCTAAGGAAAAGGTTTGCGTGCTTATGTGGTGCTGCAGAGAAGGAGGAGAGGAGAGAGTGAAACCCTGTAAATATGGTAGGAAGAGGAGCACTTACATTTCCCTAAAACTGGGAAGGGAAGGAAGCCCCTGCTGTATGACCCATAAAACCACTCAGTGCCTTAATGCCTTTGAATAGAAACGATCAGCTCAGACCTGCTGATGCCACAGGATTGAAGTTATCAGTGAAGCTGACAAGTTCTTCAGGATCTTGTTCCTGACCAGGTTACAGGCACTGCTTTGAAGAATGCAGTACACAGGAGCAGCAAATTGCACTGAGTGGCACCAGCAGAGTATGTTTGCAACTCACCCTTAGCACGTGAGAAATTCTTATTGTAAGGATCTAAGTACAACCCCTGCAACTGAAGGCTCAGATGCACCATGATGATTAAATGATTTGATAAGTTTTAAAAACATTTATCAGTTGGACAGAGTTTCTGATGGATTGGCCTCCATCTGGCGACAACTTTGAAGTGTTCAGAAAATTCCTTTTCAGCATCTTTGGCAACCAAATATGAAAAACTGCTCATTTAGTATGTTTCTAAAAATAAATGGGAACTACATCAAAACCTGAAATTTTTGATGGAGGTAGTCCTCTCAGGGATGGAAACTGTTGGTGATTTGGGAAATCCTAAAAAAAGGAAGTTTCAAAGAAATGAGAAATTCCTGAATATGCCAGGTAAGGTTGATGTTCTTTTTTTTTTTTTTTTTTTTGTAGCTGGACTTGGAACTAGGCCAGTTCATGGCATCATGGGTTGTGTCATGGCACATACATCAGTCCAATTGGGCAGCACCAAGGCTTCAAAGTTGTGTCTGGGACTTGGGTCCAACCAGAGTACAGTCTGGGAAACTGTGGTCTGCAGGCCCATGCACTCTGCAAATATATATAAATATGCCTGGATTGGGGCTTTTTTTCCACTTTACAATATAACACAAAGGTGCATGGCAGTGTGCAGCTTGCCTGGCCTGTCCCAGTGCTCTACTCTGACCTCACCAAAGAAAAGGCGAAGAACATTGTATACAAATTATGGCAACACGTGCAAGTCAATTCCAGGAGCTATTTGAGATGGAGGATTGATGCAAGTTTCCTACAATGAAGGTGAAGGGGGAAGAAGATCCCTTTATTTTCATTGTGTTCCCTAATAGCCTCCTGGCCAAAGCATTTTCACTTCAACCTGCCATGGCCACCACTATATCAAAAGGCAGCCAAAACACCAGAAATGTGTCAGGGAAGTTGTGGCTTTCATTCTTGCAAGAACAGATTAAGATAAAAGAGAGGACACTTTCCAGGTATGCATTAACAGAAAGAAGAATAGATAGAAACTCAATCCTCCTGTATATGTTTCACTTCAATAGTACTTAACATCTAACTGTCTCTAATTAGGCCTGGAACGGCAACATAATTTAGTGCATGTCACTTCTGTTTCTCTTTGAAAACAAAGAGGAAGCGAATACAGATAGGTTACCCTCAGGACCTCGATGCTCTTCCTGCTGGCTGCATCTCATGGCTGGGATCACTTTTACAGGTGCAGCTGCCCTGTGCTGGATGTAGTACTTGTTGCTCTGCATTGTGCACTGATTGTACACTGAGTGTGATTTGATTTGCCTGCAAAATAATGTCTTACAGGAAACCAGCAGCTGATATTTTTGCTTGTTTAGAGACTCTCTTTTTTTCTTTTTTTTTTTTTTTTTTAACTTCCTCTGGGTTTACAGGTCACTGATGCTGTGGTAGAGATGCTTTTTTGTATAGCTGAGTCTTTGAGTCAGCCGACCCAGTGTGCAGTTACTAGTGAAGGTTGAGATCAGCTTAAGTGTTATCTGGAACTGAGTTTCTCTTTCCAGTTACTTCAGGAAAAACTGTTGAGTTAAATCATGCAGATCAAATAACCTGGAGGCTTAAATTGATCTTTCTTGTCCCAGAACAATTTATAGGCCATCTGTGCAACATCTGCAGACTTCAGGGTTTGGTTTTTTTCTATGCAAGTGAGGTCTAAAATTCCTGAAGAAAGAAGCAGGACCTCCAGATGATGGGAAGCTGACTGTCAGGAATGTTTCAGTATTATTTCTTGGAACATACAGTGCAGGCTTCAGTGTATTCTGTGCTTCCTGTTCTCACAAAACTGGAGCTGATGCAAAGGGACTGAAGAAGGATTTTCTAACAGGAGGTCACACCTTTTGAAAAGGAAAAAAAAAGCATCTCACAGGGATGACACTACAGGTTTATTTCTATCATGGCAATTAGGACTGGGGACACTCACAGCCTTTCTAGGAGGCAGCATGACCTTGCTGCTTTTACTTGGTATGTGCAGCATCCCTTTGCAGCTTTCAGAGCACTTGTGCAAAACGCACAGTCAGGATGGGGCAACTGTTAACTTGTAGATAAACAGTTTCTTATGGAAAAATACTGTTTTTTAAATCTTTCCCCTTTGGTCTCCCTACTTCAAAGTGATGCTTTCACTGAGCATCCTCTGAGCATGGAAAGGGCAGCTCAGTGCCCTCTGTCTCCTGCTCAGCACTGAATTCACCCACCCTCAGCTGTGTTTACTGGCATGGTTACCAGCCAGATATGCAAGACACGCCCAAGGTGGTTCCTGCCACAGCCAGGGGACAGCCAGCAGCCCCTGGACAGGGTGAGAGCACTGCCAGGCTCTGCCCTGGGGCGGGCAGGTGTGTGGTGGGCTGTCCCACTGTGCTCACCAGCCGGTGAAATTACAAGCTGCAGGAGAAGTGCTGGACCAACCAGTGTGGGTAATAAACAGTACTTCATCCAGCACTTTTCCTATTTTTCAACTGAAACCAGAAACAAAAATAAAACCTCCCACTTCCAGGACTTTTGTGTTTTGTAAGCAATAACCAGTTGCTTTCTGACAAGATGGCTATACTTAAAATAGGTATGTCTGTGGTAGAGAGAATTTTCAGCTCATGAAATTGTTCAAAATGATATGGAAAAGTTGCCTCAGTTTCTGTGAGCTGGCATGTGTGATACCCTGTAATACTCTTTAACCCAAACCAAACCTGGTCCCTCTTGTATGGAAACCTGAGCATGCTGCACCATAGCTATTTTTTAACAGAAGTATCAGATTTAAAGTGTTCCCTCCCCCCGCCTCATTCACTGACCTTAAATTGCTGGAGGACCAGACAAGATTAATCCCTCTGCTGTGAAGAATATCCAGTATTAAAGCAAGAATCTGGGCTGTTTCCTGGAGCAATGCAATCCCCAGATGATCAAGAATATAACCGAGACACAACCGCTTAGTTGATTTCTTCTCCTAATTTCATTAAGTGCTTGGCTTTCCAGTTTCATGCCAGGTATTAGACCAAGATAAATTCCTATTTTTTCCAGCACCATGGAATATGAAAAATACAGAAGACTGCAGACCTCTAAACCATCTGAAGGATATTGAGAAGAATTTCATGCGAAGTCTTTACTCTTAGACAATCAGCCAAGTTATTAATGATAAAAAAATAACTGCTACCTCATCAGTGAGGAACACACAGTTAACTAGTTTCTGTTCTAGTATCATTCACCAGCTGATCAGTTGTGCACCCAAGCCCAAGCCTGTGTGACAGTAACATGTGCCTCTTGAAAACGTATTTGCTCTACATCATATGTTAGTGCAATACTGGTAAGCAAAAAAAAAAATGAAATGAAGAGACATTTTAAGAAGAAATACATCAGCTGGGGTTGATGAGCACATGTGGGTGGACTGAGCTTTGTCCATATGAAAGGTGTAAAATATCTTTTGAAGTCATCTTGCTCTGCTTAAAATCAGCGGGAAGCAAATACGACCAAGCTGTCTTGTGCAGTCAGCCAATGGTTTTTGAAACTCCTCTGTGCTTAATATTCCAGAACAGTGAAACAGGCAGTTATTATTCCCATAGACTTGGGATTGGGAGCGTTTAGCATGCATTCTTTTGCTGGATATCCCTTCCTCTGTCCAGATGGAAGGTTTGTAAAGTTCTGCCTCCTGTCTCTGGAAGTGCTTTGGTTGCCCTATGACTTTGCAGCGTGACATCGTTTCACAATATGTGTGATCCTCTCACGTGGCAGTTCTACTGAAGCTTAGATGGACCCTAAAAGAGGTTTAAAATTTTGCAGCTTCTATGAAAACAAAGCCTAAACTGAAGAATGCAGGAGCAAAAGACTCAATCTGTAGATGTGCTGATGAGTTGGTGAAGTAGTGTGAGACCACACATGAGTCAGCTGGTAGATGAATAAATGCTGAGTATTATGGCTGGCATCAGAGGGCATGGCAGAGTGCATGTTGTTTGGATTAAATTCAGAATAAATTCAGAAAAAAATGGAAGCCCTCCACCCTGTATGTATATAAGGTGGATTGCTTACAACACTGACAGATGTATATTATATTTTCCTCATTCTTAAGTGTAATTACCAAAACTAAACCTTTGGATTTATTTACCAGTATTAGTCCTTAAAAAATAGTAGTTGACATGTCCATTTTATAGATGGAGACACTGATGCAAATCCAGCAATGTGTCTAAGGAACAGTTTGGTCAAATTTGGCACAGCTGTGAGTCAGTTATTTTAAGTCCTTGACTGTAATTATTACATTGTAGTGCTCACTTTGACATCTTATTTCAATTGCAAGAATAGCAAGCTGAAACAAAAATTGCACTTTACCTGATGTTAAGGCAGCCTGTAGAGCATGGGAATGTTTCTGAGAAGTCTAATGAATACTGCTTATGGAGAGAGAGTACGATGGAGCAGCTGGCTGTGTCTGAGCTGTGACATCGGTACACCCTGGTGTTTCTTTATTCGGAAGCTGCATATACTTAATGCACTGGAAAAAGCATTTCAGACTACTCAGTATCTTGGGAGAGGGAGCACTGCTGCTGGTGCATGAGAACAAGTCCCAAGGTGAGTGGGTTTCCACAGCTGGGAATGATCCACGCAACTTTCCTGATTTAGTAGATCAGGCAAGCCCTTTTGTGGGGAGAAAAAACATAATTGTCTGTCATGCAGGGCATGGGGGGATAGTTTTCCTTCAAGGAAAAAAGTTCACATTTCTGTAGGTGGATATCCATCTTTATTTTGAAAGATCATTTGGCTGGGGAACAAGCATGTTGGCACACTTACTCAAAGAGAGGAGATTCGTTGTGCCTGCCTAAGAATGTGCTCATCCTTTTTGTGCTGTCAGTGATCTGTTATCTCCATGGTATGTTCCAAGTGTGGCAAGCAGGATCAGGTTCAAATGGTGACCTCCAGAACAAGGTGGTTTGTTCACTTTTACCCTGCTGCAGACTTGAGGATATGGAGAAAGATTCTGCTAACACAGAGCTCTGGTTAAAGACCAGTATGCAGAATTTTGTCAGTTGTGGATTCTGCCAGATTCTGAGTGAGATTGTCAAGTGCTTCTATGAACTGGACTGACTTCTTAGCTAAAATGAAGGATTTCTCTCTAGTTTACTCATGCAGTGGATAGTATGACAGCTGCAAAGAGTTATTAGCAGTTTTGTTTGTTAAATTTTAATCACACAGCTACAACTTACAGTCTGTGAGGGGATGGCAGCTCTCAGAACTCTGCTTTAGTGCAGGAAAAGGGCACTAGCACCTACTGGGGCAGAGACTGACTTGTGCTCTGCAGGACAATGTTGGCTTCCCAAGTTGCCATTTAAGCTATTTAAGGTTAGAACAGTCTGTGAGAACAAGGATTTCAGGTAACTTATTGCTCAGAGGAAGCATTTAATTTGAGCATTTCTTCAAGTAGAAAGGAATTGGTTCATGCTGAGAGCCTTTTCTGCAGCCTGTACCGTAGGTCTATGCTTTCTCCCACATCCCAGTGAGACCCTTGGTTTTGTGTCAGAGTTAAATGAAGGCTTTTCACTAGCCTGAGTTAAGGTGTATTTTGTTGTTTGGTGTGTGTAGGCAGGGACAGCTCATGGAAAGATGTCATCATTCATCTTAACGTGCATCTTGGATCTGAGTGAGTGAATGACAGGCTGGTTTTCTTCTGATGGTCCCTGTGCAGTTCTATCCTAAAATCCCTTGTAATGGCTATTGCTCAGGTGGTGGGGCTGAGAGCAGAGCAGAATGGCTTAGAGCAGTCACCATTTTGTTCTCATCCTCTCGTATGGCTTGGTGATCAAGAGGGGGGAAAAGCTCAGCATGGACTCAGCAAAAGGTAATTAATTTCTCTGGCATTCCTGGACCATGCTGCTTTCAGGTAGAGAAAGAATTTTCAGGTAAACCACAGCATGATTTCTGTTTCCCACTTCTCCTTTTCCCTAAGTGGTATCATGTAGGGTCAGAGACTGGTCTGTGGCTTAGCTCCTGGTTTGTTTTCTTATATCACCTTATGTGATGCAGTTTCAATGACACTTTTCAAGTGGCAAATTACGAGTTGCTTAGGAAAGACTTCTTAATGCTGTTTTTCCTGGCAGTTTCTTTCATCCTTTTCCTGTAAGTCGTACCAATCCAGGATCTAGTGGGGCTGCCTGCTAAGCAGTAACAGATGGCCCATGCTAGCTAGGACAGGAAGGATCATAGGGGTAGGAGCCAGTGTTATCTACATATGTGTTTTGGATTGCATTGTGAATGCTTCCCAGAAGGAAGCACAGCTGGCACTGGAATTCTGGAGATCAGATTTTTGGTATTCTTTATTCCAAGTCTTGGCATACTTGAAAATCAATGTATGTGGTTCATGTCAGGCTAGATCAATAATACTGAAATTATACCTCTTCTTAAATAAAATTGCTGTGCTTGCTGGTTTTCTCCTTTTTTTGGTTTATCCTGTAATCAAAAGTACTGTGTAAGAAAATACACAGAAGAGAGCCACCAGTTCCATTATGTAATCTTGCTTCCCTGTGTGCTCTACCACAGGATGGCCTGAAAATGTAGTAACTAATGCAAAACTGAAGGAGGAAAACCAGAATTAGTCGTAGACAGTTTGGACCAGGATTTCCCCCCACACCTTTGCTCCTGCACTAAAAACTGGGGTACCATGATAGGCAAAAGGCCAAAAAGGAGAGGGGGATGTGTCAGAAAGTGGCCACCTTGCAGAGCTCATATTCTTGGGGTAGTTTCTCCCTAACACTGGGCTTGTAGCACCCCCTATGCTCCCACTTGGTTTTAATCTGTAGCAGTGGGCTCAGCTCTAAGGAGCCAGGGAAAGGCATGGATGAAGAAAGCTTTGATACTAAACACAGTCTGTGGAGGTCAATCTGTGATTCTGCTAAGGTGGCCAAAGGCTCGTCCACATCCACCTGTGCTTTGCTCACTGTATTTTGTTCATGTTTGTCAAGGCAGCAGCAGGCAAAGGCCGAGAGATCATAGACGTGGCCACGTGATTGTGATTTGGTAGATCAGGACTTTCAGAGGGCTCTTACAGTATCTGTTGTTATCTGTTTCCTCTTGACACTCAGAAATGACATGATTAAAAATGTGAGAAACTTCTTACTGAAAAATTCTGTCAGACAGGCACGGGAAATTCATGACTTTGTGGGTTTTTTACTTTTTGTTATCGTTGTCCTAGAATCTTCCAGTTTAGAACATAACATTTCATTTGGCTCTTCCCTGCCCCAGTTCTGAATTTAAAGCCTTTTCTTTCCCCCAGATGGACAGAGGTTAAGCAGTCCTTGCTTCATATAAGGTAACTAGAGCTTGTGTCAACCCTGGGATGATATAATCATAGAGTCACAGAATGGTTTGGGTTGGAAGGAACCTTAAACATCATCTAGTTTCAATTCCCTGCCATGAGCAGGGATGTCACCACTGGATCAGGGCCCCATCCAATCTGGCCTTGAACACTTCCAGGGATGTGACATCCACAAGTTCTCTGGGCAATCTGTTTCCAGTGCCTTACCGCCCTTTGATTTTTATTTTCAGAAGCAGGATAATAACCTGTAGTAGATAAAACACATTAGAAGTGCCCAGAGAATGATGTGGATGATCTTAGGAAGATGACCTAAGGTGATCCTGTCAGGATAAGACCTTATCCTTGCACAGCTGAGCAAGGAGAAGACACTTCTCAGCCTAGCCTGGAAACATTTGTCTCACAGCTTGGCTTATGAAATTTGCACTTTCCTAATGCTACATCATAGTGATGACAGTAATTCCTTCTGTCTTGATGTCTGTCTTTTGAACATAAGCAGAAAAGATTGGCAATGTGTTGTGAAGAGATCCATGAGGACTGCCTCTGAATTGCCCTGGGAGAGAAGAGCAAACCAAGTGAGGTGGTGAAAATTCCTCCTCTTCCCCTGTCCCATGGACACAAACTTGCTTGTGTCTAGGGTAAAGCCAGATTCTGCACTCAGTGACAAGCATTTCTGGTCACTCAAGAAATAGAGAGATACAAGTGGTACACCTGGGGCCTCCTGCCAAATTAATGTGAGATGTCTTATTTTGGAAACTGCCTTCCCTCCATTTAAAGCATCTTTGCCTCATTTGGTATTAAAGTAATTTCAGAGGCAATTAAAACTTTCTTCGTGCCATTCTGTGTTTGTGAACTCATTTTCTTCCATAGAAGGTCATTTTCCCTGAAGAAGTTGCACCAGCTTATAGAAATGTACAGCTTCCACGATTCTGGTGACAAAACTGCCTTCTGCTGAGTTTCCAAGGAAAGGCTGAGATGTTTCAGAAATTTCTTTTCCAGGTAGGATTCCACCACAAAGGTCTCTCATGCTGTATGCTTTCTTCCCAAACCTGCCTTCTTGAGCTAGCAGGACTCTTCTGCACGTGCTCAGCATTAGAAGTCCAGAGGGACTCTGTTCATGTTGGTCTAAAAGCCCTTCTTTGAAATGTTTTGAGTCCCCTGGGCAATGTTCTCACAAAAACGACCACGTTAAACAGCCTTTTCCATATCCTTTCATTTTCACCTTTCTGGCCTGAAGCTGGAAGGTCATTTCAAGGCTTTTTCTGTCAGAAAGAAAAGTAGCCTCCATTGTCTACCTTTGGAGCACTTCCATCTTGCATCTGCAAGACAACTGTGTGGCCTTTGTACAAAACACCTGCAAAGCCCTGTTTCTGGTTACAGCCTTCTGGGAGTAGCTCTGTGCTAGGCTCTTGATTTGGCAGAAACCAGCTCAAATATAAGGAAGGTCCAAACTTGAAAGGAATCAGGACTGCAAAGCCCTGTTCTCTGCAAAGGCAGAGGAGCTCTCTCTCAGCTACACCTGTCTTCCTGAGACAGTGTGGCGTTGCTCAGAGGTGCTTGTGTCACGGTTGTAAAATGGTTGTGATTCAAGGTGGGCTCTTCCCTGCTCCTCAGCAGATTTGTCTTCGTTGGTTTTGGTTGTACAGCTGCTCCACAGTGCTGTGTTGTGCACAGTATATGTACCCTAGATGTCCTTCATCTAAACTTGCCACAGTGAACTACTACTTTCTGTGAAGGCATCCCATAAACACTTTTAAGAGCTTTCATAGTGTGGTGAAGTGATACTCAATTGTCTGGGGAGATGGGTTATCAATATATGTATACAGATACACTTTTTTTTATCCCCAGGAGCAAATTATTCTATAATTTTTGTAATAAATCAGAAGGTTTAAAAAATTCTTGTGTTCTCTTCTTGTTGTTTTGTTTTCTGCAGTTTATTCAGAGTCCCCCAACTAGTGTTTGGAACGATATAGATGAACTGCTGCAGAATGGGAATTTCTTTTCTCTTATGAATTGACTAGGTTAAGAACTCAGAGGAGTTTGCCTCTCCTATGAGAGCTAGAACTGCTGCAGGATATTTTCAGAGCGGTGAACTTGAATGTTCACTGCATTCCTGCATCCTGCTTTTTCACCAGTGGTCCTGTTTGCAGAGACAGGACTAGGAATACGTTGCTGGTCTTTCAAGGGAAGAAAGGATGAGTTTATCCCTGCTTTCTCCAGGAGACACAGAATACATGGCTTGTGCAGAATGGTCAAATGCACTTACCCTTGATGGAGGTGACAGCTGAGTCTTCTTTAGTTCTCCCGTTCTCTGTTGGCTCTGTGGTGGCGTGCCATGGCATTCCTTCTGGAGAACAGCAAAGGAGGGAGCACCTGCTTTTGTAACTAAGCTGCTGAAGGGATCAAAGTATTTAATGCTAACTCTCCCTTGCACTTCCCTCCTTAAGCTCTGCTCCTGAGAAACAGCTCATTAATTTGTTATCAGCTTGGTGAGAAAGGAGGGGGCGGAAAACCACTAACAAATGAATTTGGTCCAAGTCAGATCTCCTTACAGCAGTCAGGAACCTGCTCTTTCCCACCTTGCTGCAGTGGAGAGGTCAGGAGCTGGATGGTGAGGGAGTTCCTTCCCTGCTGTGCCGTAGACTAGTTTGGCTGCTGCTCATACACAGGCTGCTATATATAAAATGTCTTCTTGATGGACATGAGAATTACCTAAGAAATGATGTAAGGGCTGTAGAGCTTACACAGATTCCAGTGTTAACTGCCACCTTCCTCCCAAAATTTCACACTGGATTTTAAATGTGGTACCTTTCTTTACTTTTCAAAGATCTGTGTGTATATCACAAGTTGACAGGCAAAAAGATCTTTATAATAGTACTTTGACCTCATAAATCAGCCTTGCAGATAGATAGAAAATGGCAGGTTCCTTTTGTCTGGGTTTGGCAAGCACTGCTAGAGGAAAAGACAGTTCATTACCTGCTTAGGAAGGAGAATATCCTTGTCATAACACTATCCATTGCTGGCCTTTTCTCTAGCTCACTGTAGAAATCTGTCACAATGAACCGTGGATTTTTTACCTGACTTTGAAACTGGCAAGAAAACCATAGAAAGACTGTAAAGGACAAATGTTTGCACTTGATTTCTGTTGTAGGAAGACATTGTGGATTTTCACATTACTAATGCATATTTCAAATTGGTCAGAGGAAATGAGGATGTCTGCAAAGACAGAAGATTTGACTACACTTTGTATTACAGCAAACAATATGTGAAGGATGATTCATGTAGAAAAATGGGAAGAATTCAGGTAACTTAATCTGATGACATAGGTATTTGAAGGAAGAAAACTCTAGCATAATTTGTTTTGAAAATCTCTTTATGAAGGGCCATAGTTATTCACAAATACCATATTAATGAAGTTTTATGTCTTTGCTCCTGACATATAGAAATACCTGACAGTATTTCTACATCATACCTGGGTTGCACCCTTGAGGCTCCCAGCTTTAGGAGTAGAAGACAAATGGAGAACAGTTTCTCCTGAAACACTTAATGACGAAATGGCTTTGGTATGTATATCTAACCTAAATAGTAAGAACCTCAATAAAATTGAACATCCTGGAACTGTTCTTGAAGTTCAAAGTTCACTCTGCTTCTGATGCTTCTAGAAGAAAAACAAGGATCCCATTTTTAATACTTCTCCTTGACTAACCAGCAGGTTCCCTCTGTCCTTTTGGGAGGCCCCTTCCCAGACAACTGCCATGAAGCTTGCCTGGGATGCAGCCCTGGTGCCTGTGGGGCATGAGGGACAGACCTGCATCATTTGTCTTCAGATGTAAGGGTAGCCACAAGGGTTCATCAGGCTGCTCCTTCGTGGTGGCAGCTTAGCTTTGGTCTTTTGATGCCTCCTCTGGCAGTCACTGTTTGCCCTGTATTCCAGATGGATGTGTCTAAGCAATCTTCTCATAGCCCTCAAATGTATCACCTTTATGGCTGCTTATTCTCTTTAATTTTCTTTTCATACAATCTCCCATGCTTTGGGATCATTTTTTTGAAGAAGGGCAGTTGATTATTTGCCTTTTGTGATGGGCACTGCTACCTTTGAAGATCATGTTGCTGAGGGAATGCTCTTCTCCCACTGGTGTGACCCAGTCTCTCTTTACTGGCTAATAAATAGCTTGTTTTTAAAGAAGCATCACAACTACCACACTTTTACCAGGTTACTGATGCAGTTAGTGTGTTGGCATCCTCATTTAAAACCAGACTCTTCAGTCTCCCCACCTTAGATTGTAACGTGGGTTTTAGACTTCTACCATCTGGTGTACAAGTATATACATTTGTCGGAGTTTCTTGTTTTTCCCATGTCTTTTTTAAATGGGACAACTCATTCAGACTTCCTTTTTTTTCCCCTCTGCATTTTGCCATGTCCTGTCCTGTCCACAGCTTGAGGCTGCAGAGATTTTATAACTTGGTCCACAGGGAATGCCTCATCCCGAACACTGTGCGCTTTTGCACTTCCCCTTAGCATTTTCTTAAAAACTAGTGAAATCATCTCTCTCTTTTTATCACTTCTTCCCCCCACCCAGGTTAACGCTTTTGGTTTGGTTTAGAAGAACCTGCCCTCCCCTTTGTGGGCTCCCTTTATTTGAAACTCTACCCAGCTCATCAGAAGTCCAGATGCTGCTGAGGCTTTTAGGCTGTGGTACCGTCTGGGGGTCCAAACCTTCACTGCAGGCTGTTTGTCTTTTGCTTTCACCCTTGTTCAGCATTTTTGGAGAGTTATGTTTTGGGAGGGATCTGCCTCTTGGGAACTGCTAAAACAGGGAGGGGGCAACTGCAGTGTGGTGGTAGAGGATCCAGCCGCAGGGCATGGAGGGTTTGTGCCAGTGCTGAGCAGCACAACCACACTAAATCCGTCCTGTGCCAGCTGTATCTTGGATTTGTAACACATTCCCAATGAGGCTGCAGTTATTTACTCTGCACACTGGGCACGGCTGCCTGCCCTGCCCTCCTCAGCACCTGTGCCCTGGGCAGCATTGCACACCCTCCCACTCCGGTCCCCGCTCTGCCCTTGAGATGTGTTGGGTTGATTTTTTCCTACATTCAGCAGTGTGCAGGGGGGAGGGAAAGGGAAAAAAAAAAAAAGGCTGCACTGCATTAAAGAAAGAGAAGGCAAAGAGTGAGGAGAGGCAAAAAGATGGAAAATGAAAATGTGAAGGGGAATGCAAAAGCATGAACTTTGGTGCAGTGAGTGCTGACGCAGGAGGGGCATGGCATCAGATGAGGCACCAGTGCACAGTGATGTCAGGAGTGCAAACTGGGCTGCAAGCCCTAAAGAGCTTTCCTTGTCACCTCATTCACAACTAACCCCCTTGGACAGTACGGCCTTTCTGTGAATAGATGACCTGTCACTCACCGTGTGATTACTGGCAGCACCACCCAGGTATTCCCCAGAGGTGGTGGTGTGGGCAGGCTGCCTGTGGTGTAGCAAACACTGTGGTGTTAGTGGTGTCCAAATGTCTCTCCCCTCCCCGTGCCCAGGCAAGGCAAAACTCGTTTTGAAAACAAACAAGTCAAGCCCAGGGTTGCCTCATGTGCTCCTGTGTTGTCCTCCAGTGGCAGGCAGCATGCCAAGGTCTCCAGAGTGCCAGGTGGCTCTGGAGGAGTGACAGCCCTTTGCTTACCCCCCGGTGTGGGCTGGGAGCAAGGAGACCAGGCTGCATCGGGGGTACCTGTCTCTCACCCCCTAATGCCATTTTCAGAGATTCTCTAAGGCCATGTTAACATGAAATGCCTTTGGGGTGGGAGTTTGTCCTTTCTTTCCTTTGGGCTTTTCTTCCTTCAGACAGCTTCACCTGTCAGGAGTGGGTGTGGATGTTGATGCTGTTGGCTGCCTGTTTCTAGCAGGGTGAAATGTGGACACACAACAGCTGACTGAAACAACTGAAACTTGTTTGTGCATGCAAAGATATCAAAGCATATCTCTGGGCCAACAGAAAGAGAGGAGGGGGATGTATGGAGGAGGAAGGTAAAAGTTAATGGAGAAGAAAAGGATAAAGGGAAACTGGTACTTGAGGTGACCAATCAGTCACTTGATGGCCAATAAAATAAATAAGTGGCTAGGCAGAATAAATCAGGAAGGTGGAAGAACAGATAAGGCTGGCAGGACATTTTGTTTTATGGCCCTGGGTACTTGCTTTCTGGGACATTTCACTTTCCTGAGGTTGCCACCCTCACTGCTGTTCTGCATGTGCGTGACACCAGCTAACTCTAAACCGCTGTAGCGTGGGGTTTGTTTCTTCATTGTGGGACTGATTCATGCCCCTCCCTGATCCCCCTTCAGCTCCCTGTGCCTCAGAGAAGGGAGTTGCTGCCCCACTGGCCCCACTCTTTGTCGGGGGGAGGCAAAGGGGGAAATGATGTTGGGGCAGGCTGGTTTGTGGGATCTGTGGGTCTCAGAGGGGATTGTGCTGGGATAGAAGAACCCCTGGGAGTGTGTAGGGGAAGACATCCCTGGGCTGCCTTTCAACACATCATCAGGGCATAAAACCCCTTTGTGTGCAGGTTGGTCTCTGCAGGAGAACCAGAGGGGCTGATGGGATGGAGGAGAGGCACATGGTACTGAGGGCAAGGAGGGAAATCTCTGGTCAGGTGGTTGCAAAACTCCTGTCAGCCCTTTTCCCAAAAAGCTTCATAATGCTGTGACTCCTGGCAGCATCAAGATTCACAGTGTTTTCACCAAAAATCAGTGGTGCCAATGGCATTGGACATGAGCACTGTAAATGTGCAGGCAGAGCCCACTGTGAGGGCACCTGTGCCTTGAGTCGAGCCCCCACACCTTTGGAAGTGCCTGTGTGACTGTGTTTCAAAACTGCATTTTATATATCCTGTCTGTGTAGGGAAAGGGAGCGCATATCAAGGACACTCAAAAAACATCCCTGGCTGCAAGGACTTATGTCACCTTCTGGGGGACTTGTCACAAAGCCAACTACAGCCACATCTTTGTCCGTCAGTCATGTTGCTGTTCGTGAGTGTAAACACTGAACCCCCCAAGGTGCCAGGCAACTCACTGCCTTGCATGGCATTGGCTCTTCAGTGTGCTGCTGCTGAAGGTGTTTGTGCTGTGGGAGTGGGGCCTTTAGTGTAGTCTTAAGCCAAAGGACCCCATGTGTCCAGCTCCAAGGGTCTTACTTCCCATCCCATTCCTGTTACAATTCCATTTTCTCCCACTTCTTATTTTTTCTATTGAATTAAAAAGCCATTATCACTAATAATCACATTTTAAAAATAGGGTTTAGAACTTCAAGAGCTGCCTGGGGGGGGACAGAGTATCTCTTTTGTTTACAGGAGCAAATCATTAAATCTTTAGCAGACTATTCCTGTTGCAGAGTAGCTTAAAGAGACTTTTCTGGTGACATTAAGGGACAGAATATGTTGAGACGCCCGATAATGGTGAAACTGTGCTTATGGTGGGCAAGCCTGTGCTGACAGCAGAGGGCTGTTCAGAACATTTGTACTAATGAACTTTCTTTGTGCTCTGCTTGTTTGTCTGCTTTGTTCCCTTAAATGATGGCACATTTGTGGATAATTTCCTCTGCTGGTGAGCTACCCCCATCAAGTTGAAAGTTGTCTATTTTTAAAATGCCAGCTGCCTCTTGGATAAAAAAGCCAGTGCTGATGTACCGTTGCTTGCAATGCATTATTCAAAGTCCTTTTTAGACTCTCTCAAATAAAGAGCTTCATTAATATTTCAGCAGTCGCTGTGATTCTCTCCAAGGGGGCTCCATTCCTTTTTCTCACTTGACACCCCAGTATTTCTGTGTGTAGTGAAGATGATTGGATTTCGAGTTACCTTTTGTAGAGCGAACTCATCATTTTCTGGAGGAAGTGGCTCTTAAAAGAAAATTTGACCTTGAGGCTGATGCAGATACCTGGCATACCCAGCATCTTACCTCAGCCCTTGGAAACAGGAGTGTTTTGGAAGTGAAGGGGCTACTTTTGTGCACCAAACACCAACTGTTGTGTGTCATCACATGGACTGATCATTCCAGCTGGCTTTGCTAGCTTAAGGGGAAATAGGAAGGAGGATTGCAAAAGAGAATTGGAACAAGTTGGGTTTTTATATGTGAAGATTTACTTAATAAAGTTTTCTTATTTAAATACTAACGCGTTTGCACTGATTTAAAAAACACACTAAAGTCTATTTTCTTTCTTCTTTCTATGAGGTACAGAATCTTTGATAAAGCTGGACTTTTGAGAAAAAAAAACCACAGTGATTTCCTCACTTGAGGCACTGGTGGAAAATCAGTAACAGGAAGGTCTAGAAAAAGTGATTTTAGCTCTAAAGAAGGGAGGCTGAGACAAAAAGTAACAACCATTCTGAACTCACTGCATAGGGTAAGTTTTGTTAATTTATAGGCATCTTAATTCTTTCCTTGTGATGCCACAATAAAAGATTCCTTTGGCTTGATTGTGCATGACAGGTTTTAATGCTGGGAGATGGAGATCTACTGATATGGAGCCACGTAATAATTTTAAAAGGTAGTTTCTCAATACATCAAGCAATTAAGTGTTTGAAGGGAAGACAAGCGTTCAAAGCTGTTGCTCACCCGTGAAACAAGAGCAAGAATGATAGTGATTGCTAAAAATCTGTGGTGCAGTCCCCTGGGTGCACGTGAGCTACGGGCTGGAGTCTCCCCCGCAAATGGAGGCAGCAGAGAAAGGGATGATGAAGAGGTTGATCTAAGTAGGGTGGGGACTGCCAGTTGCTTAAGAAATAAGCAACCACAAGCATAAAAGGGTTTTTAGACAGTGGGTAACTGGACACTGTTTTGGCTGCCCGCAGTGTGCCTGGTTTGCATGTCAGGCAGCTCTTGCACTGTAAGGCCTCCCATCAGGACAGCATGCAAGTGGAAGCCCGTGGCTTTGCTTGTGAAATACTAGACATGCTGTGAGCTGCAGTTGTTGAGCATCCAGAAACTTAAATTCTACTTTGCTGTTGAAGAAAATTATTCTGACCAGGCTTGTTAAGAATAGCTTTATGTTTCTCTCCTGAGTCAGCAGTAAAATGATATTCTGGACAAGAAATAAGTCTTGGGTTTGGGGCGTTTTGTGGTAGGGTTTTTTTTGTTGATGCTGCTGTGTTTTAAACTATGGCTCATGTTGTTTTGCCTTATTCAGGATGAAATCAAATTTAGTTCCATGAAGTGGGAATAATAGTTTTAAAAGTCCTGATCCGGCTTTCCCAAAATGTACAGAGGCGTTGTTTATTCCTTTAGGATGGAACTAGGAGCTGCTGTTCTCAGAAAATAAAGATTTTACACACACATACACACACACACACTCTTCACTGGAATTATTCATGACTCTACCAGTGTAATTTGTTTAACACTTAAAGGAGGAACTTGGCTTACAAACTGTTCAGAAGGTATAGGAAGCATATTGCATGGTGCTGGGAAGATGAAAGGGATGCCAAAACAACGCTGGTATATTTGGAAATACTGTGTATTTGTGGGAAAGTGGGGAAGCAGGGTGGGGTGGGCTGGGCTGGGCTGGGCTGGGCAGTAAAGCCCAGCACCTTGTGGAGGTCGTACAGGCCCTGTAGGCTTGTGCTGCGCGGTCGAACAGCCGAGATGCAGGACTCCGGGTGGAGGCAGCAAGCTTCAGCACCGGGGTGTTGTTTATAACATGTGATTAGCGGGGTACGCCCCGGCCAGCATCACCCAAGGGGTGAGCTGAGCGTGCGGGAGCGGCGCGGGGCCGGCGGGTGCGGAGCCGGGGCAGGATTTGTGCCGTGTCCCTGTCACAGCCCCTTCGGCGCCTGCTCGAGATTATCGTGTCACGCGCTTTACAGGCTGACCTTAATCTTTCTAATACGGGATCGCCCTCCCTGAGAGGGACAATAAACAACCCAGATTTTCCTGCTGATGGTAATGCGGTAAGCAAGCCCATAGCTCCGGGGAGGA
Organism: Lophotriccus pileatus; assembly: GCA_035583135.1. Lineage (NCBI taxonomy): Eukaryota > Metazoa > Chordata > Aves > Passeriformes > Tyrannidae > Lophotriccus > Lophotriccus pileatus. The sequence continues at coordinate 108,039,729 of JAWWES010000001.1, forward strand.
AGCGTTCACAGGGCGCTGAGATGTGGAGGATGGAAAGATTGTCCTGGGGAAAACGTAGGAGAGATGGGATTGCTTCCTATTTTCCTTACTGTGTGTCCATCAGGGCTTTTGGAATGGGTCTGTAAAAAGTTCCTCCTTCCAAGGTTGCTTTTCTTGGCCAAAAAAACCTTTTCCCCATTGCACGAGGACCCCCTGAGACACTTCAGCTGGCCATCACTGGCTCTTTCAAGTCACTGGAGATACCTGCTTCTTATTCCCTGTCCCAGGAGGGAGGGAAGGCATTCCTTTCCTTTTTTTTCTGGCCCTGATACTACTGCCTTTCCTTCAGCAAAGTGTTAATTACAATTAAATGTCTATTATGGTTCCCTGCTTGGTGTAAGTGTGTAATAGGTGGCCTGCTTTTGCAAGGGTTGCAGAAGGGTCCCAGCCCAAGGGACCTGTCCAAATGGTGTCTGGAGCCGTTGCTCCCATCTGGTTGTTAAGCATTTGACACTTATTATTTTACTCAAATGGTGGCTGCTGGAGAAATTGGAGCCTTTGTGTCTGAGGACTGGCCGATGTAAGAGCAGATGCTCCAACAGAAAGATGTGTGCTTGGGTCTGCCTGAGCTTGCAAATGGCTTAGCTTGGGAAAGAGGAGCCAAATCTCTTTCAAAAACACTTAATATTTGCTAATGGTAAATATTTTTTCCAACATAAGAAGCAAGGGCTGTGTGTGGGAGCAGGAAAAAGACAGTGGCCAAAAAGCAAGTTCAAGTCATCTGGGCAGACTTTTGATCCGGTGTCTCAGTGGATACAGTTAGTGCATGCAGATGCTTTTTTGTAGCTTTAGAGCCTCCTTCTCAAAGTTGTGTGTTTTATGGAAATATTGGCACTGGTCACCTCCACACACACGTCCAAATTTGGAAGGTTGAGATTTTTATAAAGGGACAAAGGAGTTAAGACTTTTGTGGTGGGACACATGGTTTTCTCTTATTCCTGTCCATTTCCCTTTCCTTCTTCCCAGTCAGTTCTGAAAAAGGTCTCTAAGCATTTCTTGCTGAGTCTCTCTCCCAAAGGGAAGAAGACTTTCTGCAAGCCTTCTTACTTCTATTTGCTCAGAAGGGGACCAGGAGATTTAGTCAGAAAAGCTGGTGTGGTTGGAGGACAGCCAAGCAAACAGACACTCGCACAAATCGGTGCTACTGATAGAGTGAGACACTGCTAGAAGTGACTCAGAGGAATTGGCTAATATGTCCTGCAGCTACAAAGAAGTGTACAGAGCAAAATGTTGTTCTCAGCAGAACATCTGATGATGCAGTAGGTAAACTAGTTTTTAATGGAAACTGGGAAGTGTGGCTTGGAAAAATGTCAGGCATAGCCTTGTAGGTAGAAATTGGATGCTATATTCTTGGATGTTTGCAAGACTGTAATGATTATTTAAGAGAGTAGAAAGTTAATTTGTTAATTAAATGTTCTGTCATCTTGCTCCTCAGTGCCAATTTGTCTGAGTCACCACTTATCAGCCCAACTTTCCTTCCTACAAGTGTCACAAGCTTAAATTATAACCACGGCTTGATCTACATGTACTGGAAACAACTCTGCTCGTTAAAACCTGTGCAATATGAATGTTGCCTGTAGCATACCCAGTGTGGTTAAAATTACCTCTTTTGTGGGAAACATATCAAAACTGTTGGCCTGGCTTGGATTTTCTCCTGGAAACAACCACTCTACTGTCTATGGTACTGCAGAAATGCTGTTGAGTTGTACCAATGGACAGGCAGAAAAGGAGAGTGTCAGCACAGTTTGGTGTGTCTGTAGGAGCTCTGAGAACTGAACTGCTGCAGTGTGAAGCAGAGAGATGACACATCACAAGTGCCCACAGTGCAGCATCTACATTTCCTTCTGGTTTTTGCATCCCTGCCCTGGAGCTGGGGGTTTTGCCAGGCATCAGTGCAGTCCCATGCAGCTGCAGCCTCTTCACAGCCAAGTTTTCAGTGGAGATCCCAGCAGGGAAAGCTTATGGGAGGCTCAAAAATGTAACTGGGAGCAATGAGAAAATACATGAAGCTTCTGGCATGCTGCCTCTTGCCTGGACAAATGTCTGGTTTAAAATCTCTTTGGGAGGATGTCAGTTTGGAGCTGAGCTCTCCCAGCTCCAGGGAACTTTTGCGAGGTATCTCTGGCTCAAAGTTGCTCCTTGCTCGTGCAGGAGACAAGAAGAAAGGCTTTTTGCTTCTGAAACAGCCCAAGCCAAGAGGCTTTTGGAGAAGGATGCTGAGGAGAGCCTGTCCTTCCTCTGGCCATCCCAGTGAGAGCTGGGGGCCTAAGTCCTGTCCAGAGGTGTCAGCAGGACCTTGCTCCACTGCTCTTGCCAGCTCGTGGCCTCCTGCAGAAGCAAAGCCCTTTGCTATTAGGTGAGGTGTTAGTAAAATATGTGCCCTGCTGATTTACAGCCCCTACAAGAGCATCATCAAAAGAGGGAACATAATTTTGCTAAGTTTGTGCGTAGCTACTTCTGTCAAAACCTCACATGGTGAAAGTTTCTTCAAGGCAAGAAAGTGAGCCTCCTTTCCTGCAGAATCTTCAGTAATGCCTTAAAGGGCACATTTCACTGGTGCAACACAAAAAGGCTCTTTTTGTGTTGTACAGCGACAGTGCTATTACTACACAGTAAATTAGGCCTTAGGCCTGAAATTAAGTTATTTGGACTTTTTAACATTGTTAATAGGAGAGATTCAGAGGCTCTTTTCCCTCCTTTTTTTTTTTTTTCTGCAATTTCCCCCCTTACTTTCCCCTTTTTGCTTTTATATCTGAAATTATTTAAAATTACCACAGATGGACCTTCTGGGCAGAATTATCCAAAACTGGGCAGCATAAAGAATACCTCCTTGTGCTTGTGTCCATTAGTCTAATGGGAGTGAGGAGTAAAACTCTTGGCCAGGCTTTCAAAACATACCTCTGTGCCTATTTATTTTGTGTCCTGTAGAGTCTTTACCTCCCACGAATGTCTTCTGCTCATGAAATGACAGCTCACTGACAATGCTGAGCTGAGGTCTCATGTGCTCCTGCCCTCCCTCTGGCTGTGTGACTGCTGCTGATTGCACGGGCCTTTTTCCATTGTTTTATTGCCCTCAGTTTATGGAAGCCCTTGTTGAAATGTAGCTCGTGATGAGATTTACTTAAGTACTAGTACCCAAAGCATTAAAATAAGGAATTCTTTAAAAAATAATATTTTGATCATTAAAAAAACCCCAAACAACTCTTTTCTGGAATAATTATTAATTAAACAGGTGGGAAATTCAACAGTACAGCTAAGGAGAAGGAAAAATTTGTTGTTTTGATCAGCTTTTCTGTCTTCTATAAGAAATTGCTTCCTTTTGCAAAAGGTATATTGCTTGCTAGCAATTCCTGTTGACCTAGAGAGCCTCGGACACTAATTGTGTCTGTGTTTTGCTGGTTCTCCAGAGAACCACTAAATGCAGTAGATGATTGTCTGAAGGCACTGAGCTTATCTGGTGTGAGGACAGCAGTCCTGCCGCACGGGCTCTTGCCCACAGCATCTTGCACTGCAAGCTTTTTGGAAAATGTGGTGCCTCAGTTGTGGTGAGGGGAAGACTGACTGCCTTAGGAGGCTGCACAACTGTCTAGTTGGAAAATACAATTTATCCTCAGTGCATTTCTCTGCAAAACCACACTCCGTGGCATGATTTATCCTTGTATGACTAGTGCCATTATCTTTAATGGCTTGCATAATCAAGTTCTCACATTGTCCTACCCCTCACTGTATTTTACTTTGCTTCTCATTCTCCTCCAAGCCTCTGAAGTCTGCTATGTGCTGTTTGGACTTGGAACAAACCTGTGCTGCTGGACACAGAAATAAGTGCACAGGCTCTGCCTTGCTTGGCCATTTGACCACCTAAGAAGCAAGGTTGGCAGGCTTATTAATTTACCCTAAACAACCTCTGGAAGCATGTTTTAGATTAGAAGTAGTGTCAGGCACCATCAGAATCAGTAAGAGATAAGGGTTGAGACCAGTGAAGGATTTGTGTGATGTTCACCCAGCACTGGAGAATGATGGGAGCACTGGCCTTAGTCCAGGAGAAATGTGACCCAGTAAACTTCTTAAAAGACTGTTCAATCACTCTCTTTATTATGCCAGAGCATACAGGCTGTATACAGGATGAATGGCATTTTCATAACTGCTGCCAAAGGAAACATTTTCTGTGCTGCTGTATAGTAATTTTCTCCACTTTGGAGTCCTGGCTGGCAGCAGAAGAGAGCTGCTCCTCACCTTTTCACAGGGGTAAGGCTGTAATGGGGCAGCTTGAAATGAAGTGAGCTTTAGGGAGACCCTTCACCAGTGATTTAATTCCATCAAGCCTAAGCACAACTCCATTGGTCTGTATGTTTGCAGAGGAATCCATTGGCTTTCTGTAGTCGTAGAGATCAGGAGCAAAATAATACAGGAAAGAAGTTCTTTTTGAAGAAAAACACCACACACAACAGATACCTGGATGGGAAGAGCAGTGTGGTTGCTTGGCTGGAAGTGCAGTGAGATGCCCTGGCACTCGAGGACTGTGGGCGCCTCTTGTAGTGGGGGGCTGTAGCATCCAGCTCCTGCCGTACGGGCTCCTTCCCAGGGCTCCTCAGCTTCCCCCCCACTACTGTTGGATGGCAGGGGCAGCACTCGGACACCAGTGGTGCATATTTCACCCCCACTTACCAGTTACCTACCCTGGCTATCCCCCTCCCAGTGCACGGCGGGAGGAGGGGAAGACCATTCTCTGTTTCCCCAGTCTCACAGGCTGCTTGAAGAAGGATGTGAGACTCCCTAATCCCTTTCTGGCAGTGCTGTGGTGAGTAAGCACGGGCTGTGAGCTGCTGGCCACGAGCAGCCTCAGTGGGCCGAGTCCTTGTGCTGGACTGTGGGACGTGAGGGTGATGTTGCCCTGCCCTGCCACTGATGCAAGGCTGGAGAGGGCAATTCCTTTCACCCTCTTGCTGTTTGTCTGCAACAGATGATTCAGCTTTGGCTGCTCTGTGTGGAAGGTTCTATCTCTGAGAATCAATGTTACTACTGGACACCTGCAATGATGAATCAACCAAGGAAAAATCCTCAATAACGTCCAAAATAGCACAGTGTCTCCAGGTGGTTTTTTTTAATGCCTCAAACCTTTTCTCTAGCCTTTGCCCTTCCCAGTGGTTTATTGCTTTCCCAAAATAGGTTTCCTGGGAAAAAAATTTTCCACTAGGTTCATTCTGAAGCCAGAGTGCAAACTGTTTATTTATTTAATTGGTTTTATGTTCCCACCAATAAATTAATCTTCTCTGTGTTTGATTTTTGAGCAAGCAAAGCTAAGAGAAGGGGCAATGCATTCCAGAGATGTAGGGTTCTCTTTTTCATGTTTTATTAGCTTTTTCCTTAAATAAAAAGCTTAATTAAGCATACATTTCTCATTACAGTCTGTGTAAATATGGCACCCAAAGAACATGAATTGGGCTTCAGAGTAGTTTACTGTTCCTGTGCAGCCCATCATTTTCTTTATAAGAACAATTCCTGCATATAATTATTTTGTTACCTCAGTATATTTATCTTTTGCAACTTTATACATGACTCTTGGAGATTTTCCTGGCATTCTGACAGCCTGAGCTTCCCCAGCACTCAGACAATGCTTTTCTCACAAGCTTCTAAAACTGCATTAGATTTGGTATTTTTTATTACTTTTTAAATCTACATTTGTTTTTTTATGCATCACAAGCCACAGTGCTCACAGTTGTGTGTACAACCCATCTGCACACGAAACAAGAATGAAATATGCAGAGTTCATTAGTCAGATGTGGTGAATGGCTTGAAATGTGTAATTAAAGAAAAAACAAAAAGGGGCCAGTGAATCAGATATTCACAAAGTAATAGAGGTGGGGAAATAAACTTCATGAATAATCTGCTGTTTGAAATGTAGGCTCCCTGATTTGCCCACAGTTAGTTCCCACCCATGTCTTTTTTTAGGGATGATCAGTCAGTAAAAATATATGACATCCTCAACTTTTTATTTCTTATGGAAATTCTGCTATGTTAATTCTTTTGCCTTGATAGTAGACCTTTTGTCCTTAATCTATTTTAAAGTTAAGCATGTCTGGAGTCTACAATGTACCTTTGTTTAAGATTGTAATGCCCATATCTTTCCCAGCAATGGTATGGCCCTTTTATCTTAGAACTGAAGCTTTGGAAAAACCTATTTCCACTTAGGAAAAGTCTATTCCCACTTAATTTTTATGAACTGGCTTGCAAAGGCAAACTTGTGACATCCTTGATAATCAGCCCTTGCAAGATTAAAAAAAGCACAAAGAGCAAGTAAGTGCTTTATGTCTCTTCTTGTTGCTGTTAAATTTTGGTGTATTTTTAAACCTTTCCTGACAATTCATGCTTCTTCTGAGCTTCTCATCAGTAGAGAAGTTGAACAGAATAGAGGTTATTTCAGCTAATTACAGGGTGACGTTATAGCTTGAAATGGAGGATGAGGAATGAACAAGCACTTTGAGTGCCCATATTCCATTTTGTGCAGGCATGTTAATAGCCGTATCTGTTAGTATATTTTTAAGGCTGTGTTCAGTCTCAATAGGGTGATGTTTGTCTGTGGGCCTCCCTCTTAGTCTGTTTGGGCCCAGTGTATTTCTGACAATGCCTGCACTGTCTCTGTGCCGTGAGCCGAATGGACGACTTGTGAAGGGGACTGAGATGTTACACTGGCTTGTCAGTGATGCTCTTCATTTGTATTCTGCTCAGAGGGCCAAGCCACTGAGGAGGAGACGTGCCAGAATGCTTTCCTTACGAGAGCCCCTGCCCTCTTTAATTTTCCCTTGCACTATTTTACCCCAGTGATCCTTTCTCTTTCAAGGTGTAACTGTTCCTGCAGCACGGAGCTTGGCTTTAGGTGACGAAACAGATAGGATGTGCAGTATACCTGTAAACCAGGGAGTTGTGTTGGGCACTTTATTTTTGGCTGTGAAATGTAGCATTGGGAAATAGAGAGCTGCATTGAGAGCATCTGGTGCCTGCCCTCTTCCTGGCTGTGAGGGGGATTTCATGTGGGCAGAGAAATGTGAAGTATATTGTGGGAGTGTGGCCTGTGCAGAGCTGCTTCTGAAGCAATAGCTAGTTCAGGTTTTCAGGAAATGGCACATGCTCTTGGAAACTCTCGAATAAGGAGCTCCCAAAGTGCTGTTGTTTTAAATCCAAAAGGCTGGTTTTGCTCTAAATCTAAAAGGCTGCTTGTCTGAGACCTGACGTGCTATTCCAGTATGTTTTTCCTAAAATGATGCAGCGATGCATCCTCAGTACTGAGGTGATGTGTGGACAAGTGCAGTATCCTCACCTGCTCTGCTGTCTGAGACAGGGTGGCCTTCAGGGAGACAAAGATGTCTTAATAATATGAAGTAATTTTGTTCACAAATTCTTTAGTACCTTCTTGTTAGAATCTTCTGGGTTGCTTCTGTGGTTTTCTGGAATGTGAAGGGTGCTGGTTTTACATGCTGTCATCCTTCCTTGCTTTAACTGCAGCAGTTTCCAAATCTGCTATGAGATGGTCCCGTTTTGGGGACTGCTGATGCAGCACAGGGCCATCGCAGGAGAGACCTTGAGCCATATCCTTGTGCTGCACACTGACAGGGGCCAGGCAACTCCAGCTCATTTCCCAGCAGTCAGTGATTAATGTAAACTTCAACAGCACCAACTTTTGCCTTCTACCCTGTGAGTTGTCCCCACCAGCAAAAGAAAAGTCTGACTGTTCTGGTGTCAGCTCTAGTCTGTGCTGCTGTCCACATGCTGGTGTGACTTTTCTCTCCTCCATCCTTCCTGCAGCTCCCTTTTGCCCTCTGCCCTTGAAGACTCCTGTGTAAAGGCCAGATCAAACAGTCACCCTGAAAGGAAAATGCAGAACAGAGAAAAGGCAATTTTGGTGAGGATTGCAGGTCATATGTCAGGTCAAATCAGTCCCTGATGGAGACAGCAAAGAAAATGTAACACTGCAAGAGCAAATGCAGTTTTCTGAGGAAAGGTCTGTGGCTGGTTTTGATTGCTTCAGGGTCATCTGCATGGCTGCCTAGAAACCCTCTCTGCACTTAAACTCATATGGTGCCAAGCTCTTTCAAGTGAGGAAAATGAAAATCAGGAGGAGGTTGCTGGACACTGGCCAGGGCAAGTGCCTGACCATTTATGTGAGCCAAGTTAGGAACAGGACAAAGCAGCTCCTACCTTGGTATCCCAGGGAGTGCAATGACATGAATGAAGATGCTCATTTCTTGTACTGTACTATTATTTTTCTCTGAGCCTCTCATTGTCTGCCTGCCTGTCCTGGAAGACAAAGATCTAATTCTAGGTTTAGACAGTCACAGGTCGAGTCAGGGTCAGTTAAAAACTCCTGGGTACATTCCTAAGGAAAACTGTTTTCTCTATTCCACTTCCCTCGTCCTTTAGGTGTGTACTGGAAGCAAAGGTCTTACTTTCTTCTTGAGTTTCACTGGCTTTTGATATGGTGGGTGCTGTAGGATAGTGGTTATGTTGCTGCCAATATTAGGGAGAGAAAATTCTTCTTCTTGAAGAACGTTTTGGATGAAGGCCTGGTAACCAAAAGGAAGTTCAAACAAATTCACCAAATACACCTGGATTCATGCTAAACAAACACATGTGATGGCAGAGAAGGCCCTGATCTTCGAGGGCTGTGAATGAATAAAAATGGTTCCTAATTTTGAAACAAAGTGAAAAATAAATGCCATTACAGCTAGAAAACTAGTCATATTCTAGCAGGAATGTGGATCCTCTATACAGAGCTAGAACAACTGTGCAGTAAATCCTGTTACCTCTTCTCCTTCATCAGTGATTTTTGCAGGGAAGCAAACTTAAAGGAAGTAACATCACAGAGAGTGAGGCAAGGCAGAAATAGTAGGTGGGCATGTTTGGTGCCTGATTAATTTGGAACTGAGTGTCAGAAAGAGAGGTCCCAGCATCCTCTGAACAGAGTAGGGGTGATCTGTTGAAGTCCCAAAGCTCTGTTGTTTCCATGCATTACACATTTGTTCTTGTTGCAACAATCGCCATGCCGGTGGAATTTTCTTACATAATTAGGAGGAATGCGATCACCTCCAACCCTGAGAGCAAATGAGCTCCTGCGGCAGCAATTCCCATCCGTGTGTGTGCTGCATACCAAGGGGAAGAGGAATACAATGGATTTTATGTGTCTAAGCAGAACACAGTGTGCAACTGGAAATGTCTCTTCTTGTAAAGCAATTTTTTGGGCTGATGACTGGACGCTTTTCACTTGAAATTTTCATTTGAAATTAAATTCCTCTTGGCCCCTCTGCACATTGGGGTTTGGATTGATGAGTAATTTCTCACGAATCTGTGCATCATCTCTGCTTTGTGTCTTCCTTTTCTGCTTCTCCCAACACTGTGCAAATTGATGGCAAGAAGAGAGCATGACTCAAATAGTTATTTCTTAGGCCTTCGGGTTTTCTCTCAAATAGGAATTTTGCTATTTCAAAGTTATCTTTCAACCATAACTAGGCTTGTGCTAAACTAATAAACACATACAGTCTGTGGTACTGGCTAAGCAAAGCCTGTGAATTAACTACATTTTAGTCAAGTGAAATGTGCAGCTTGGGTTTGCTCTGAGACAAGTGTTTGAGTAAAGGATCAGCTCTCTGTTTCGCAGTATTTTCAGCAAGCTTAGGAAAACATTTTGGAACTAAATAGGCAACTTTCCCCAAAATGCTCTCCTGACTTCAAGTTTTCAAGATCCTTAAGGGTGATCTCGCTACCTCTTTCTAATACTTTGACTTCTGATCTGAGCCTCTGATGCAGATGTCAGCATGTTCTCAATTTTTGTGGAAATGTCCTTGAGTGGAGCCATCTCCAGTCAGAAAAATCTGTGGAGTTGAATATAGCAAAGTGCTGTTTCAACTCAAGTTTGGCTTTCTTCCAGCTGACATAGCATGTGTTCCCAAAGTCAATTCCAGGACAACTTTTCTTCCCTTTTTTCTTTTTTTCTCCTTTTTCTGCACCTTTCTCCCAAAGCCATTTCAGGGAAGAAAAGTCACATAACTTGTATTGACATCTAAAAGACACAGCTTTGAATGAATATGAATTCATGGTTATTTTTCATCTGATGTGCTGGGCCATTTTTGTCAGAAATTTTTTCCAGAGGCTCACCAATGAGAGGAGGAGGACAACTGAAAAGGTTTGCCTTACTTCCCCTTTAGAGATATCTGGGTTGCCTGCCTGGCTGTAATGTATCTGTTGGCATTATTAGGCTGAAAAACAGGAAAGAGTCTCTGTTCTTGCCAAATAATGCTCTTTTGCTATGAAGAAATTTTGCCAGAGTCAACCCATCTTCTGTTGTCATGTGAAGTTTCCAGAATAATAATGGATGCTGACTTCCAAATATTTAGAGTTCCCTAATTAGAAGACATTATCTCTGTGCTCCACAGTAGGGGAATTACATACGCCTTCCTCGCCTTCCCGGCCCCAAGGGGGCTGGAATGAATGCTGGGGTGTGAGAAAGCAACTCCTGTACCATGCAGAAGGCCCATGAGCTGTGGGACAGCACTGCCCTGACTTTGTAATGTTTTCCAGAGAGGCCATGCCCCACCAGGAGAAAGCCCAGTGAAAATGGGCAGACCCCAAACCTGACACGTAATCTGAGAGGTTATGCTTTTCTGACTTGCAAGAAGACAGGCCTGATGTTTCAGTGAGGATATAACATGAACTGTTCCTGTTGGTAGCAACGCAAGTTGTGTCCTGAAGAAAAAAAAAAAAAAAAGAAAAAGCAGCTCTGGATCACAGGGCTGATGATACAGCTTTCAAAGCAGTGTTACTCTAAAAATATGCAAATGCCACATGTCGAATAACATCAGTGAGGATGCTGAGGCATGCTGGGATGCTGTGCTCCCTGAGGTAGTAAAGAATGTAGCCAAAATCTTTTAAGGTGAGAAGTGTGAAGTCCATCTGAGAGTTCACGTGCTGGTGCTGTACAGCATCCTCTCTTCATGGCCAGCTGCACTGATCAGGAAAGTGGAAGTGCAAGCAGGAGTTTCTGGGTGAAGTGCAAAATACACAGGCAACTGCTATGGTGCACTGCATTATCTGCACAAAAAATCTCACAGTTCCAGCCAAGCCCTGAGCTAGCCTTGAAGCTGCCTGCCCAGCCCTCACAGAGCACACCCCTGACACAGCCTTCATCCTAAAAAAGGCATTGACCATGGGCATTTCCCTCCATTGACTCCTCTAGGGGCTGAGAGTGATATTTGGCTGAGGTTTCTCTTCTTCTGCTGAACTAAAGTCAGTTGAATCATGTCCTTAGTAAATGGTACTTCCCTGCCATCACACTGATAGCACAAACCATTTGTGACTTAATTTTCAGTATTAACGAGGTACTTGCTGCATGTAAACTTCAGTGGGGTTTGTTGTAGCTTCTATGGTTATAATATTGCTTTTGCTCTTAGTGCTTACATTTGTAAAGCTGATATTCCTGGAAAACTAGGAAAAAATGAGTAGGAAGGAGAATGCCAGGATGTTACCAGGGGGTTATCTCTGCTCCTGAGTGTGATCAGCAATACTTCAGTCATGCATCACTGCTATTAATCTACCCCGTGTTTGAAGAACTCTGCATAAAATCTATTCCTATTCTTTGTTATCACTATATGCCATTTTTGTGTTTGATCTGAGTCATTCTTGCCCCAATTTCAGTCCATTATTCTTATCTGCTGTGGTTATGGAGAACAGATCGTTCTATTGACTTTTGTAGCGTGTTTCTATGTACATAGAAGTCCATTATCACCCTGCCCATAGCGTTGCCCTCTCCAGATGAAAACATGCAATTTTCTTTAACCTCTGCTGATTTTGTAGGTATCTTTCTTTTTCTTTGACCTCTCTTCCTTCAATCCTATTTTTCTTTTTTTTTTTTTTACTTAAACACTTGGTGCAGGAGACAATACTTCATCTGAAGCCGAGCAGAGGGGAAGAATGATCTGTATTGTTGGTGATGTGGGCTCTTGTATTTATTAATCCCAGCGTGTTCAGTTTTCATCACAGTATGACTTCACTCAGACATGTTTGCCTTGCATTCTGCTACACCCCAAATCTTTCCCCGAAGAGCCGTTGTCTGAACAGTTTTCCCCTCTATTTGCACAGTTGGTTGTTTCTCTCTGTGTGTAATAACTATCCTTTTAGCCATGTTGAATTTCAAAGCATGTCTTCAAATGATGAAATAATCTCATATAATCTTGTCCTCTGGTATAATTGAGTTCCCTCCAGACCTGTGTGCTACAAATTTTAATAAGAATGTCCTCTGCTTCCTCCTCTCCTTCACTAATGTCAGTGTGCAATAGAACCAAGAACAAGAAAAAAAGGGGGAAACCTACTTGACATCTCTTTTTGCTTTTACAGTGTCCCATTAATGACACTTGTGTGGCTCCTCTATTTGTTGCTGGTTTCACCAAGACTGTGCTTCCTTGGTTGCTTATGGGAACATCCAGCATCCAGAGAATTGTGGCTATACGTGAAGAAAAAACTATAAAAATATTTTTACACAGAGAGAGGTATCTGGAGTTTTCCTGTGTAAGTAAAAACTCATGGACTGCTAAAATACCAGCTTCCTCTTCAGTTTCATTATAGTCAAGTTGCAACAGTGAGTGATTGTCCAAAACAATGTGGGCATATGTGCAGGTTCCTCATATGAAAATCTTAATTTGAGATATGAAATCTTAATCTGAGATAAAAATCATGCAGGGAGTTGTAAATCAGTCATAAACATGAGGATTTTGGAAGCTGGTAAGAAGCAGATATTGGAAGGGCCACATTCCAGGCTTCAAACGTTCAAGAACAGGCAACTGGGTGTTGGCATTCAGCAACATTGGCGTTGAAATCTCCCATGTTAAAAGGCCCCTTAGACTTGAAAGCTAAATTATTTCACAGACTGAAGGCAAGTGTAGGTTCAAGTGCTATATAGGTCCCCAAATCCCTTGCCAGTGCGTGGGTTTTACAGTAGGTTCTTTTCATAGTACTTTTGCACTTCTTTATGTGCGACAGCTGGGGAGAATGGGGATGGCGTGTGTGGCACCGACAAACGCTCAAACTGAAATAATCTTGAAGAAGAGAGTCTTCGTGCCACTTTCTCTTTGGGTGTCTGATGATAGCAGCAGATGTCTGCGGTGATGGAAGATGCAGGCTCCTGCTGTGAAAGACTGTAATAATGAGAAGCATTTGATGAGCCGAGTCTGTTTCATTCTTACTGATGAGTTGATACTTTAAGTATACAAATAATTACAGCAACTTCGATCAGATTTAGTTTAGGTGCAACTGGAATTGATTCCCAGAGAGGCAGCTTGCGTGAACTGAAAAGTAACTAAGGTGTGATGTGGCTGAGTGTGCTGTCTTGTGGGCTTTATTTTTCATTCCTTCTTCATCTCTGTTTCCCCATCTACTTAGCACTGATTTTATGTCAAATATCTCCTTAGAATTTACTTGTTCTGCAGTCTTTAGGGTTGTGTGGCATCATTTTGGTTGCCTGGTTATCACAAGTATAGGGAAAACAGACTTCTTGTTAAATAGGAGTCTTACAGTGACACTCTGGCAGAGCCAAACTACAAAACAACCTGACTTGCTGCAATCTGTGTGTGCCTCGTTGCCTTCTTCCATGCTGGAAGGAACCTGAAGGACCTGTACAGGATGAGAAATGCAGGGGCTGGAGCTAATACTGCCCTTCAGAGCAGTCATTCGGGCCTGGTGGACTGGAACACTTCCAGGGAAAGGGTACTGATACCAAAGTATCTCCACACATCGCTGCTAATACTGGGAAGGAAAGTGCCCGAGGGAAGGACAAAACTCCGTAAACAGCTCTGAGGTGGAAATTCATGCAGCAGCCCTTTCAGTTGCTTTGACCGAGGGTAGGCCAGCAGGAAGTCTGTAGCAAGCTGTTGCTTTCTCCAGGTCAAGGAAAACATTTGAGGAATAATCTCCCCCGGCTTTATTTTGCTTTTCATTCCTGTGAAACAGTGGGGGTGGAAGAATACATGGGCAGCAGTTATTGTTTCATGGCCAGTGCCCCAGGGAAGGGGGTGCAACCTGGTAGCTGTGCTGCTCACCAGTCACCTGCCTTCCCGTGGAAACTGGGGGCAGGGACTGCTGCAGGCAGCAGATGCCCTGCTGGCTCTGACAGCTCCTGGCTCCACTTGCTCTGAAAGATCCCCCAGATCTGTAGTGAGTTGAAATAAATATCCCTTTCCCCATGCCACAAGGTCTTGCCTTGAGTTTTCCTACCACGAGAAGGACCAGGTGCTACCTGTCAGCCAAGCGCAGCTGCAAGGACATGAGCCTGGAGGAGCAGCGATGGGATCGCTCCGAGAGGGGCTGAGCGCTCCTCCCTGCCTGCCGGCCAGCAATTAAAGGGTGGCTGTGAAATGGGGGCGGGTGGGAGCGGGTCATTTTTGGAGAGCTGCTGGTGAATGTGTCACGGAGCTGCCTGGCTTCACACCGCCCCAGCAGCGGCCGCCCTGTCGTGAGAGCAGCGCTATAATTAGCTGGTGGCAATCAGCAGCCGCGCGCTCCCGTCCCAGGGATTCGGGCTGACTGAAGCGGTAAATGCGCAGAGCTGTGGGGTTTGTGCTTTTAATGACTGCATTTTCCCGCTGCCAAAACAAACTGACTTTTTCAACCTGGATTTCAGACTGATTTGTGGCTTTATTTCTGTAATTCAAGAGAAGGCTGGTCTTTGCTTTCCCTGAGTAAATTCCTGGAGATATGTTGAAGTATTAATAGGCCTTATTGACATTTCTGTACAACTCCTTCAATTTACAGGAAGCTTTCATCAATTAAAATAACCTCACTGATTGGAATATGTGAAGATCCCTTTAACCCATGTCCTTACCATGTTAGCCCACTCCGCTTGAACCACTTGGGAATACAGGAACCCTTACAGGGTGGGAAGTTCCATTTTCACTTATGGAATTTTCTTTACTTTTTGATGGAAGATCCTGTGTCATTTTTAGCTAAGATTGTTTTCAGCACTGATGGATGGGGAAATTATTTGTACCCCAGACCTTCTGACTTGTATAATCTACTTGATAAGGAGGATAGAGAAGAGATTGTGGCAGTATACACCACCAAATGTTGTTTCTGCAGGAGCCAAAACTAGGGAAGGAGGATACCAGATCCTGTTCACTCTAGTGCAACACGATAAGCCAATCCACCATGGATTTGTACTGTCTTTTAATAGATTTTTTTCAAGTGCAGTTAACTTAAATGATTTTCAGGTACCTGCCTGATCTGGCATGTTATCCATTTCCATTATTTTGTTCTGTGGTGGTAGGAAATGTGCTTCCCCTCTCTGAAAATGATCACTGTACCTAAGGTTTGAGGGTTTTTTGTTGCTGACATGTCATTCTACAACTGCTCTGGCAGTTTATAACAGCATGACTGTGGGAAAGGAGAATGAGGTCTCACATTTTGGTGTGCAGGGTAGGATCCAGAAGTCTGCATTACATCAGACTGAGCAAGACTGATTTTGACCTGATTCTGTCAAACTCAAATGCTGACAGTAAGAGATGGAAACATGAACTGCTTTTGGTGTCAGCAGTTGCAGAGCATGATCAGTCTGCCCTGCCTTTGGCTGGAGAGCTGGACAATCAGTGTCTAGACGTACTAACAAACTTCGAGGACTTCTTTCAGAGTGTTTTGTTTTGGTGTTATTTTGTTGTTGTTGTTGGTTGGTTGTTTTTTGTGGGGTTTTTTTTTTTTTTCAAACAATCAAATAAAGTGTTCAGGTTTGCTTATCATGAGATTTGCATTGTACCCTGTGATCAGCCCTTAGACCACAGCTCTCCATCCTTTGCCTTTAATTCAAATTACTGGGCTGCATGGACTCTCATCTGATGCCTTCATACAGCTTCCTACTCTCCTATGCAAGGATAAAGCCATTTATGTGAAAAAGCCCAGAGTGAACTGAGCAGGTCTGTGCCTGGATCTCTGTGGTGGGGCTCTGAACCACTAATCTCTCCTGTGGTTGCTGATGTGCATTTGGAAGCATGAAATAACATCATAAGGCTTTAAAGCTGATGCTGTCAGATAACTTTGCAGTCTCATCTTTCAAAGTCAAAAGTTTTTTCTTCATAAATGTACATATGTTATAATCCTGGACACCTTGTTTGTACCCATCTCTTCCCTTTGTCTGCCCTTTTCCATTAATTATTCAGTGATTCATAAATAAATCAGGAGGCAAGTACATTTTGGGAGATTTTTCAAATGTTGTTTATAGAATAAATTTGTTTGGTACAAAAGATAGCTCTAAAAAGCATTTGGTATCAGATAACAAGACTGTAAACCTAAGCACCTGCTTCACACCCAAGTTGCCATAACCTGAAGGAGTTTTTAGGAGGCAGCACTGCTTGCAGTGTGTGATACTAGAAGTGTCTGCTGCCTCACTTAGTGTGGAACTAATACTTAGAGGCTTTATTTATAGCATGCAACAGCCTGATACACCACAACAAGCAGAACCGCTCTTCGGTGTCATGGGGTTTCCCTGGTGTTATGGCTTAACAGAAGGATGGGGCCATCTCCTCACTGAGACATGTGGTGTGGAACTCAAACTCTCTGAAGCAATTTTCTTTAGGCTGTACCGTGTGCACTGAGTGTTTTATGCCGAGGCTGGCACAAACCAATTTGTCGATGCTCTGTTTACCTTGTACTCCACACCGTGCTGCGCTCCCGACAGGAAAGGAAGGCACTGCATCCTGCTGCTCTCATCACCTGGGAGAGGGATTATGATGGGAAGCAGAGCATCCACTGGAGTTGGAGCTGTTGGCCATATATCTGCTGCTCACATAACCGATAATCTCCTACGTTCAGCACGAAGCATCCGGAACAAAGTGCTACCCACGCCGTTCCCCTGCTGACATCCATCGTTCTAGTTCCCATCTGCTCGCAGGTTTCCAGGGCATCAGCTGTGTTCCCAGCTGCTGGTCCTCTCACGTATCGCTCAGGTCCCAGGACAAGCTTCATGCAGAGTTGCCCACTAACTCATCCCCTGAGGGCTGGCAGATTATCCCTTCAGAACATGGCTCCTTAGATTTATTTTTTTATTTATTTTTGTACTTGGATGTAGATGTGTATTTATCTAATGCAATGTATAAAATCATACATGTGGAACTTCTAGGAAAAAAAATTAGTTAATTTGCCATATGCTACTGGCTACTTTACCAGGCTTCTCTCTCCTCACCTGATCTGCACTCTCAGCTCTGTTTCAGCCCTTGAATGTCTTAAAGTCTTAGACACATTTTTTCAGTCACTCAATCTGCCATAAAACACTTTTTTTCCTCTGGACCTCTGAATTTCTCTGCTTGTCAAAGGCGTAATTTAAACAGCCATGGCTTTAATCATGTTCTTGGACTGCTCCTGAACAGGATTTATGCTACAAGAGAAGTAGGAATTTTTCCTTTCCCTTGGGACTTGTAGCACTTACATCTTACCTTGGAAAAGACCCAAGATACCAATTTTTAACATTCTTACTCTCTTTACAAGAAAGTGTAAGTGTTCTACATCATGTAACAGACTTCAGCATCCTCCAAGCCTTGTATCCATCATATTGAAAGGATACAAAAAATAGCTGTGGTAGGATTTGAAAAGCGGTCTGATGCATTTCCAGAAAGGTGACATATGGATGATACAGGGTAGCTCTTTTTTAACATTTCTGTCTTGCCATCCAAACCCAATTGTGGCTTTACCACCTGTGTACAATTCCATGGTTTCAAACTCATGCTGCAGTCACCTTGTATGCCCTCCTTCCCCATCACATATTCCAATTCGTCCTCTCAGACTCTGCTACAGAGTGACTTGAAGGGACTCTTCAAATTTGGCAGGGACAGTGTAGCTGCTGTAGAGACTGTAATGCATCCTTCTGTATTTTATTCATCACTGAAAGGGGATTTGGAGAGGGTGGGGATCTGAATAAACTGTGTAAAATTTTCTGCCAAGAGCACGATAATTAAAAGAGAGGAGATAGTAGTACATGTAATAATATTGTTACCTGTGCACAAAGCAGGGCTGATCTCAGTGTTGGAAGCTGGATATTTCTGAGCCGTGTGCCTTTAAGACCTACATACTGCTGTGACATTCATTACCTCAGGGCTTTTCTTTTGAATTTCCAGCTTCAGAAAACCAAGCTTGATTTTTTTTTTCCCCCCTTCCCTCCCCTGACGACACTCTGAAAACCAGGAGGTGTTTATTTGAAAGAAGACTCCCTGCATATGAGATATGGTGCGATAAGACATGTTGCAGTAAATAGGGGTAGAATCATGTGGACATCCCTGTCATAGAGCTGGCATGGCTGGGCTGACTGTCACCTCCCCTTTACCACGCCAGCTTTGTGATTTAGGGCAGCTACAACTAATTTTTCTCTATTGCTCCCTGACATCTCGTGGCAGCACCAGGTAATGCAGTTAATTGCTTAAAATTTTGCCAGAAGGGTAGCTCCGACATTAGATTTTGAAGCTTCAGTGGTTTTGCTGGAAAAGAAACTAACTTGGCTGTTGGTATTGTATTTTGGAATGGTGTTTCCCCCTGGGTAAGAACAGTTCTAGAAGGATGGGTTTTGAGCAGGCCAAACCTTTCAATAAATATGTATATATATATATATATATGATGTTGGAAATTAAATTGAAAGCTGCATTGACATGGTTCATCCTGTTTTAAAATGTTGCCAGTGAAATTTCAATAAGAACTTCTTTGATGCTTCAAGAGGAAAAGGTTGATGATAGCAATGCTGCAGAAGAGATGAATGCCGTTGGCTGGCTCTTTGATATTTTCTTGCTCTAACAATTAATTCCCCAAATGAGTTAGAGTGTGCTGGTCAGCTCTGAGAAAATGGCCACGTCTGGAAACAAAATTATGCTTATTCTCAGCTAGAAAGTAGAAGTTCTACTTCTACTAGAAGTAGCTACAAGCTACTTTGTGATAGAAATAACCGAGTCCATTCTATTCCTTTCCTTTCCCCCTCATCCTTAAGTGATGAGTTGAGACAAAAATGAGGATACAGCAAGCAAAATGGGCTGTAAATAGATGTGTGTGTGACAGGTGCAACAATATATGGGCTCACTGCAGTTCCAGCACAGGGGCTCCCGGTTTTTGTGTGGCTGCTGAGAAGGTGTCAGTGAACCTCCCCCCACTACTCAGGTGCTGTATAACAAATAACAAGGTTTCTCTGTGAAGACCAGTAGTAGGAAGAGATGGATACATTGTTAAAAGGAAGGGCGGCTTGCTCTGTAATGGTTTGGTTTCTATTCACACGTTCCACTTGTAATCCCTGGTTTTGGCTTCTCTCTGGGTAGGAATAGTGAGACCTCAGTGGGAATGCAAAGTAGTAGTGATTAATTTTGTGTGACACACTGCAGATTGGACTGCTGTTCCAGTTTTGGGTAGAGTGCATGAAAATCCATGTTTCTTTCTCTCTCTGATCTCCAGTCTCAAGATAAGAAACCAGCCAGCTAATACTGGGAAATGCAATCCCCACAGCTTCTTATCTGTGCAGTGAGGATTGCTGCATTCAAGAAGAGGTGTTTCCAGCATCATCCCTGGTTTTACTCTGTGCCATCTTGGCAATTCTTATATGTGGATGGCATGGCATGATCAGCAGCTCGTCCCATCTTTCTCTGGCAATTTAATGAGGTAACAGCTACAAGTATCTTCTTTTTATTCTCTTCCTTGTTTTAATGCTTTTTTTTTTTTTTTGCTAGTTCCAAAGCCCCTCCATCCTGGATTTTATCTAAAAGGTTTCCCAGCTTTATTTATCTCCCTAAGTCCACGAGTAGATGGCCACACATCCCAATTCTTAGTGTTTGAAGGGAGGGCAGAGCAGGGACAGGATATCTCTTCCAACAGCCTTGCTCAAGCAACAAGCTGCAACCACACTCACCACAAGAACTCTCACCGCTGAAATAAAGGCTTGGGCTCTAGGGGAACCCTTGGGTTAGGGAAACTAACACTGAGGAACTCCTGCCACAGCCCTCTGCCTTCTCCTAAACAGAAAAACTCGCAGCCTTGTGAGCTATAACGTGCTCCAGCCATGTAGGACAGATGGGATCACAGAGGGTGTTTTGGGGAGAGCAAAAATGCTCCAGCACCATAGGAGATATGGTGTCTCTGAACCATCCTGAGGGACAACCCTTGAAGGGTTCTGGTTCATGGAGCCAGGCTGTGACCAAAAGGACTGAGAGTTCCAGAGAAAGGTGTCAGGGCAAAAAAAAGAGAAAGTAACATCAGGATACCTTGAGTTTATTATCCCCATCCTTCGTGGTTTGCTTTAGAAAGTTTTAATGGAGATCATGTCAGAGGAAGATGCCCAAATTAGTACTTGCTCCTCTCACTGTCCTGTCATTGCTAAGTTCATGAGTTTAATCCATTATCTTGGAATTATTTTTCTGCAGGGACTTTGCTGATAATATCAGAACCTTTTTCTAGCTCGACTGTTACAGTCATTTCATCCTTGTTCACGGCGTCAGTGTTTCCATGTTGTAGGAAACAAAGCCCCTAAAAATTAAAACCTGCCTTCTACAAGGATGTTTAGTAGTCTGAATTATGCCCAAGTCTATTATAGCTTATCAGGTAAAATATTTACCATATGTGTTTTCCCACTGTGAAAGACAGCTAGACTTGATTAGATGCTTAAATGCTCAGATGTTTTGAATGAGGAATCAAGGGAAACTTCTTGGTTGGTGGCAGAGGCAGCATTAAGGACAATATGAGCCTGTGAACTGCTGCAAGGTCTCCCAAGCAATAAAACAGAGTGAAAAAAAAAATTAAATTGCATTCTGCAATCTTTTGTGTTTGAGATGACTGAATCTTAACCTACATAGCAATAATTTTCTGCTCACCGGTGAATGAATGATCACATGAAAGTCTGCTCAGTCGTTTGGTGGGGAAAGAGCAAGTGCCTAGAGCTTGTGTTTTCGGCAAACCCAGGGGAGTCTTGGTCTACCTCCTGCCTTGGAGAATGGTGTCCCCTTCATATCAACTACTGTTTGCTCTCTGTGTCAAAGAGTAGTTTCTGCTCTCCTTCCTGTCAGCTGGCTTTTATGTGGAGGTGAAATAAACTCTGTGTGCTGAATGCTAGGTTTCATGTAGTGCAATGGCTCTAAATCCTGCAGTGTGGCCCACACCTTAGTAGAGGGGTTATTTCAGGTGTAGCACCCCTGGAGTAGTTACACCAGGCACTTCTGTATGAAAGTACTGATTTTGTGTATTTTAGTTACATTTGCTGCAATGTAGCACAGGACAGCTCTCTGCTCTCTCATACACACTTTATATGACTTGAGAACAAGTAGCTCAGCCTGTGAACATTGTGAAAATGTCCCAGAACTGATGGCTTTTAACATCAATCTGGGGTAAATTAGCTGGGGACCTTGCCACCATCAAGCCAGCAGGGGTTTGCAGTTGCTTCCTTTTTGTACTTCCTCTGCATTGGAATAGAAGATTTTGATTTAAAACCTTCATTTAACATTTGGGAGAGACTTTTTTTTTTCCTGTTTGGTTGTAATTGTTAAAATAGGTCAAGGTTGAGATCCAGATCATCATAAATCACTCCCCTTTAAAGGCAAATGTTTTCCTTTGTGGCCCGAGGGACTGAAATCAAGTCTGACAAGGCGCACAGACCTGCATTTCATTCTTGGCTGTTCCTCACTGCCTCTGTCATTTATTTTTCTCCATCTGGAGAGCGGTGCTTACCTTGCACTGCTGTTGTGGGGATTAATTAATCCCTGTATTTGCACAGCGCTTTGAACGTGCCCAAACGAAACACTGTTATTTTAATTGCCTGGTGGCTCTGTGCAGCCTCCTGGGACAGCAGGGTCTGAGGGCCAAATGGATGGGCAGAGTGATGCTCCTGTGCCGCCCCACGTGCTGCCTTCTGAGCTCTGCCTGCCCCCTCCCAGCCAGCCCAAAAGGAGGGGAACACAGGGTGTGACAGATCTCTGGGTTGGGCACAGGCTTATCAGGGTTTGTGGAGACTCCTGGGCTGTTTTCTGTGTCCCATGGCTGGACCAGCCTCTGGTAGAGGAGCTGCCTGTGCTGGCGAGGAAGCTGCTGTGGGAAAGCCTTCTTCAGCCAGACTGGCTTGCAGGTTGCAGGTTGCATCTAGTACCGACTAGAAATTTGGACCTAAATTTAAGAGCCAGGTGTTATATTTGGTTATCTATTGGTGTTTGGAACCCAAGAGGGGATTTGGCCTTTGCTTAGAAGATGTCAAACTACCTCAGGATGATGCCCTACAACATATGCAAACGTCTGAGGGCAAAATGGTCACTTAGCCCTCTTAAAGGTACATTATCAACTATGCATACATATAATCTACTAGGCATTTAAGGCCATAAACCAGATCACTGTTGCTGTCTTTAGAGGGCCACAGGCTTTATGTATTTTCTTGGCAGAGGGCTGTCAGACAAACTTGTGGTCTCACCTCCTTGAATTTTCTTTGTAAGTAGCTGACCATATTGCTGTGGAGGGGAGGGTTGGTTCACAGTAAAACGGGGGCAGGTTAAAGGTGTAACAAGGATGTTAACCAGCTGTAGTTACAGCAGTAAGAATCTGCATACCAGTGATTGATTTTCCAAACATCTCCTTTTAAAAAAGATATACACTAGTGAAGCATGTAGGGCTTCACAGATGGGCTGTAAAAGAACAATAGAAACATTGTAGTGGTGTTTGCTATGTCATTTCCTTCCATCTTTTCATTTGCTGTCTTACTCTATCATTCTTCTTTCTAGTTTTGTCTTGTCAGTTTCTGTTTCCTCTGTTCCTTGCCGGCAAAGACATTTCCAAGTGGAAGTGGATGCCAGCATGGTGGTGTTCATGAAATAGTGACCTCACCTGCCAGTGGCCCATAGCCTTGGCAAGGCTGGCTATAGGAGAGCTGCAGAAAATGCAGCCCACGAATGGACAAGGGACTGGAAGCCAGAAGACAGAATTTACTTTGCTGCCAGAAGCCAGAGTTTACTTTGCTGTTATCATGATGGTGGATCCTTTTCCAATGATATATTGAGGACACTTGGATGCCAGTGGGAGGAAGCTGAGTATAAAAGAACACAGAGAGGGAAAGGCCTCCAGAAAAACATTTGAGTTACTAATGATGTTCCAGAGAGCAAATTTAGGATGACAATGCTGCATGGACAGTGATGTCTGTGGTCAGCCTGTTGTGACCTGCTGGAGCAGTGATGTGGGTTTTTCCTTGCAAGGAGGAAGAGGACTATGAAAAGGCCACTTTTCTTAAGTTTCTTAAGCTGAAAAGCTGCTGCATAGGTGTAGCTTTCAGAAAATTTCAGGCATGAAAGAGGAGCTGTGGAAAAGGCTTGAATTACTCTGTTTCTCTGAGGAAGAAAAAACTTGATTGTAGCTACAAAAACCCATCAAGGAACACCACACTGTGTCACCATGTTTCTGTGACACAGTGCAAACACCAGTCTGGCCATGAACAGGCTTACTACATTGTCTGAAAACATGTATTTTGATCGTGTAGCAGCTGAATTTCAGCCATCTTTATTGTGTCAAGTCTGTGCTGCATTAAGCATTCCTGCTAAATGAAAGTTTTGGTGGTGACTCACAGCCATGGGAACGATGGTGTGAGACCTGTATGTTTACTGGGAAATCAGAGCTTGGAGCTGACAGACTCAGCTCGTGCCTCACTTTGGAGTGATACCAGTGTCTTGTGAGGTATGGATTACTGTAATTTCCATCTTCCTCCATGTGCTTTGCCACAATTTAAAAGATTTATAGATGGCTTTTGATATAGAGCAGCATCTGTAAGAGGGTGAAGGATAATTGATCAGCGGCACAGCTGACTGCCTGTGCACGTGTCACTGCAACTAGAATGACCTGCCATCTTCATTTAAAGCCTCTGCCCTTCACTTTCTTCCTGCCATGGACTGTGTTTTACAGAATAACCCAAAGCCTTCTCGAGGGCACTCCCTTAGTCATCGGTGTCCTGTTGGCCATCCCTGGAGCTATTTTATTATACCTTCTTGAGAGTGTCCCTCATGTTAGCCACTCTGACATGGGCTCCTCCTCTAAAAAAAAAATTAAGGCAGTTGCCTTGGGTAACGTTCATTCTATTAATGTGCCTTGCAGCGATAAGAGGAATGACTGTCACTTGAGATAGCTGGAAAAGAAATTGAGGAATTTATTCAGCAGAGTGCAAATTGTATTGCTTTCTCTTCCAGGGAGCCAGCAGGTACCAGTGGTTGGTGTGAGGTGGAGAATTGCATGGTATTGGAGACATGACTGTGATCCTCACCACATGCATGCTGTGCCTTCGTCATTCATTGCTTTCTTCCATCTCCTTATTTCCCCAAAAAGTGAGAGGAAAGAGGCCGTTGTCTTTTATTCACTGGCTGATGGAAGAACAGCCTTAATGCTTCTCTCCCTATGCTTTGCATCCTTGCTGTTAAAACCTCATGTAGGGGCCTTTCTGCTGCCCTTACTGCCCAGCCCAACAGGGAACCAGAGTTCCTTTCCATCATCCCTGCACAGGACCTTACCATGCCGGGACCTTTGTGTGTGTAGGGGGTGTAGGAAGCTGAGCCCACGTTCCGGTTCTCCCACCTCCAGGTGAGGGAAACCAGTGTGCCTGTGTAACTGGGGCCCCTCATGTGGGCAGGCAGATTTCATATCTTGGCTTTCAGCAGAAATGCCCAGGCACTCCCACACAGCTTTGTCTTTAGGCTCAGCTCTCACTGCCCTGGGTTTACTGTGTATTGGTTTGGTTTGGTTTGGCTGGGAGGGATGGAGGAGAGTGGGAGGAGTAATCCTCTGTGGTCAGTGGGTTACCCTTCCTCTGGCTTTACTCTTTGTCATGATGCACTGATGGTGTGGGAGCTGTGCAGCAACCTCTGGCTGAGCAGAGATGGTCAGTGAAGCCTTGCCAGGTTATGCAGTGCCTCTAGGACTCAAGCAAGGCTGCAGCATCAGTTTCTTATCTTCAGCCACCTAGTGTAGCTCCCTTATCTGTGGGGTCTGTCGTGTGCTTGCTCAACCCACCAAAGTCTGATTGTGGTCTCCAGTTTCCAGGATGTGAGGCCTTGGTCAGATCTGTTTGGCCTGGGGACCATTGCATGACCTGAAGAAGGCAATTCCTTCCAGCAGGAGCAGCCCAAACTGCAGCTCCATAGGGTCTGGCTTGGTCATTCTGACTGTCCACCTGTGTCTCCTCTCTCTGCTGCCTTGAGCAGTCCTGTGCTGTGGTTGCATTTGAGATTGTCCTGCTGGTGGCCATCAGTGTTAGAGATGACAAGATGTGCTGGAGCAGTAGGTGCTCTCCCTCACAGGTGTTGCCTGGAGCACTCACAGCCTCTCTGCTGCTGCCCCATTTCTGTTGCCTCCTCGCTGTCAAAAAGAAATGCTGTCAAGAAACTAGGCTTGGGCATTAGAAAATGAGATAGTTTTGTCTTGCTTCCTTGTTCCCAGGAGGCAGGAGGGAGAGGAGAGGGAAGAGGAGGAGGGTGTAGAAAGCAGTCTGATGGGCTACCCATGGCACTGCCATGTCTAGGCAGTTTTTGGTAGG
This sequence comes from Lophotriccus pileatus, assembly GCA_035583135.1. Taxonomy (NCBI): domain Eukaryota; kingdom Metazoa; phylum Chordata; class Aves; order Passeriformes; family Tyrannidae; genus Lophotriccus; species Lophotriccus pileatus. The sequence continues at coordinate 108,065,299 of JAWWES010000001.1, forward strand.
GAATGTTTACTCATGCTGCTATCATACTGCCAGGAGGTGACTGTGGAAAAAAACACAATCCCCTTGGGAGCTGGCCTGGGAGCAGAGGATGGGAACACCCTCTTATCTTCCAGACCAGGGTACAGAATGAAAGCAGGACCTTAAGCCAGTTGAATATACTGATCTGGGGTTTTGCAGGAGAAAGCTATTTGAGCAAAACATACCAGGTTTAGTTGTGAGTTTATATGGGGTGAAGGGAGTATGGGCTTCATGTTCAGTTCTGATCAAAGTATTTTTAGAAGCAGGTCAATTACATAGAGCATTCCTAAGCTTTCGTTGCCCTGCTACACGTTAGTCATTAGAAATGTCACATTTTTGCTGTCCATCACCTCTAAATTGAAATAAAGGACATAAATTTCATTAGGACACATTTACTGTGCTCTCTCACTACCTCTTAAATGCTTAAAGTTGGTTCACAACCGGGTATTAATAATTGCATTGTATTCATTTATTTTTAACTTGACTCTAAGCCTGAAAGCAACCAAGCAGAAAAAGTGTTTAATAACCAACAAACTTAGAGCAGTACACATAGCCCAGTGCTGTTAGCATCCTTCAGCAAAAAAGATTTAAGTGCTGCTGTCGTCATTTAAGCTTTAGGGGGTAGGAGGGAGTGGGGGAAGGGAGAGAAGAGATGTCTGATCCACTTAATGCAAAGTATAAATTGATGTCTTTTTAATTTTCTTCTTCTAAGATTTCCCACTTTACATGTAAATACCAGGCAGCACTGTGGCTGTGCTGGATTTCTGATTCATATGGAGAATGTGTTCATCTGCTGGAACTTAACTGATCACACTGAGTTAAGGGGGAGGATAATAAAAAGCTATGGAGTGCATAATGGAAGGATTTAAAAATGAGGCATGGAGGGCAGGAGATAGAATACAGAGTAATTTTGGAGCTAAAACTACAGTTGAGATTAACAATATATTTCTGGACATCTGGCTGATCTAAAGTCTGTGTGACAATTATCTTGTAATTGTTAAACCTGCCGCCTTTATGTATGGGATTAGGTCTGTTTATATATGCATGCAAAAAGCAGAATGGTTATTGATTCTATGCAGCATAATTTGTGTGGGTCTTAGTTTGGAGTCAAATGGGGTTTATTTCTACTTCAGTTCACATGTATTTTGTTCTTGTTTAGCTTTTTTTTCTCAAATACAATGTGAGGACAAGAGCATCTGTGAGAAGCTTAGTGACAGGAAAAGAGTTTAAAATGAAGGTTACTACTTTTAGAGGAACTGATTTATAAAGGAAAAATGGGCATCTTATTAGTTACTAAAAATGTATCTTCTGAACAATTGTGTGAAAATTAGCATCTAATAATCCTGCATCTGTATTTAATCCCTTTCACTGCTACGGATCTTTAATTAAAGACTCTTTTGTCTTTACGCCAATTAGTCTGAGATCCTAACCTTTGTGCTTAATAAGAATGGTTGCAGGAGCTTTGCTGACATCCTTGGTGCTCTTCATAAAGAAAGAAAACTCCTAGGAAAAACACATTAATATCAGCCCCCATGGAAACACTCGAGCATTTCATTAGCAGTTGTAAGCTGGAGAGACAATAAGCCAGAGGGAAGGCTTTATTAAGCAAGAGGTGGTAAATGGAAAATTGGCAGCAGAAAATCAAAGTTTGATCATGAATAGCCCCTCGCAACTGCAACAGCATCTTTATTGTTCGTGTGTTTGCATTTCCATCATGCCCTGATCACAGCTATCTAAGGCCATGTAATAAATAAATAACCCTACCTGCATAAGCAAGAAAAAAAACCAATATGATGGCTCAGTGCCAGAAAAAGCTGCTCTGCAGCCATCTGCTCAGCATCACCCCAGCACCAGCCAGCACTCTGTGAGCGGGAAGTACAGATCATTCCTCGAGGCCTGGTGGTCAAAATGTCACTGATTTTATGTTCTTTGCAGAGTATATTAAATGTGATCTTTCCCTTACAGCAGCAGCCTCCACTGGTGTTCTAGTTACACATCTACATTAAAAATCCACTGTAAATACGTTGTGTCTATATTGAAAGGCTGAGGGCACAGAGTTGAAATACTGAATATTTTGGTTTGCTGGTCTAAGATGGTATAAATGGAAAAACTGAACACATGTCAAGGGATTTAAGAGAAGGGACAGATCAATGCTGGCATGACAGTGGTCAGGAAAGGTGATGTTTCTGTACAGGAACATTTCCAAAGATGCTTAGGTACCTAAAAGTGCAGATAGGTCCTGGGGTTTTCAGATGGCTGCTGGACCTCTCTGTGATGAAAGACAGCCTTTGGAAATGTGGTGCCTATTTTCTACTGCATTATCTCTTCTGAATATCTTGGTGCTTTTGAAATTTCCCTGTTTACATGCTGGGCTTTTCACAACCCATGTTAATCTGGCTTATAGTAGTTATGGAAGCTGCTGCCTCTATATATTATGTTCTGCTCAGTGAAGCCCATTCTTGGCACAATCTCTGTGCTTTAGTAGTGTTGACAGCCAAAGTCGGTGCTGGGGTTGTGGACTGAGAGATCGAAGAAGGAAACAGAGGGCATAGGAACTCACAACTCTGGTTTAGAGTTTAGATACCTAAAATCTGTTAAAATAAGTGACCTGTAGTCAACTAAGTGGGAAACCGTGGTTTTTGCAGCAGTTGTGGTTTTTATGGAGGCTCTCTGTGGGCACCAGTGACCCTGATGTGGGGTCACACTCTGGAGTTTGAGAAGCTTCAGTCGTCTGATGAGGATTTCAAAGAAAAACAGGAGCTTGATTTCTCTCACCCACTGTGTTCCTTTACTGGGTTTTGCTGCCAGGAAATCCATGTATTAGACTCGTAATCCAGACAGTGTTGTGGGCATTCACTGCTGTTCATCTTGAACGCAGGATCACCAGAGCTCCTAGGCAGTATGGACCACTTCAAGCTTTAGTGCACTGCAGGGCTTGGGTTCTTCTCTGTGTTAATGGCAGGTCAAGCAGAGAGCTGGGATTGGGAGGCAGCCAGCCAGGTTAGAAGACTGATTATTGGTGTGTTTAAACACTGAAAAAGACCTTACATAAACATGTATTTTGTAGAATGTAGGTATTTCTAGAACTGCAGAAATGCAGGATGGAAAGTGCCTCCTGGAGGAAAGAAGTCCACTGGAACTACATCATCTGGTGCCTTTGTGTATAGACCAAACTCCATCTCAGAGATAATTGGGCTGTTGCCTCCAAATCTTGTTGGAAGGCTATTCAGAAACCCATTTGTATCCTGAAACAATACAGTTGTGGCTTTGTACCCATGCAGTTCCCTGGCAGTAAACAAGAGAAGCCAGCTGAGCTCAAAGGCAGTTGGATGTATTCTCAGGTATCTCTGTGTTCACCAGAGCAAGCCACATTCTTCTGTTCCTTCCTCATACAGTGGGCTGATCAGAGGAGGAAGAGCTGAGCATTTCTTTAGGTCTTTCGTGCTCATTACGTCATATTTGAGCATGTCCAGCCAGAATTGTGCTGCAGAGGAGATTTCTTCAGTGCTTTGTTCTGTAGCACCTGTATCTCCATGTGCCTACTGGAAGTCCATCATTTGCACAAGCATTTTACATACCTGCTTTGCATTGGTAGCTAATACTCACCTTCTGAGCAGCTGGTACAGATCTTTCATCTGTAATTCCTGATGACTTGAGGCCAGGGTATGTCAGAAATCTGACATTACACAGTTAGTCAGGTTCCTTCCGTTCCAGTGTGAAACGCTTCCATTTCCTCCAGTGTCCTCTGTGTGACGGTGCTGGCCATTTTTATTACCAATAAACTTTCTTTAGCATGTTCCTCATTTTTTTGTAACACTCATAAAAACAAGTCAGCTCCAATGCTTGCAGAATTTCTCTAATAACTACTATTGGCAAAGGCTGTTGCAGCTTTCCCTGTGTTGCCAGCTCCTTTATCATCGGGCTCTTTCAGTACAGCTCCTTTTATGTTTCCCACATGGTGCTCTGTCAGCAGGTTTACTGAAGGGAACTCAGATGGTTCCATAAGTATTTCTGTTGTATAAAAAGTGAATCAGCTTTTCAGAATGAGTTATTTGGGTTAACTTAAAATAATTAAGCTTCAGCGAGCCTTGGTTTCTGCATGGCCTTCCTTATCCCACTTCATACTTACCTTCATTTGATAAAGCAAGTTAAACAAGCTAGAAAAAAATAATTTTATGTTCTCTTGTTTTTGTTTTGTTGTGATGGATTTTTTTTAAATTTTTTTTGTGGTCAAAAAGGACATCTGTTTACATTAATAAAATTTTTTTTGCTTCATTTAGCTGAAGTAATGCAGATGATGCTGCTATAGATGTATACTGATGATGTGGATTTGAAAATTAATGCTGTTTTTAAGTTTTGAAGGAAATATTTTCAAAATATTATTGTATTTTGATGGGACATTCTGAGCTTAAGAAATAACAGCGAAGATAATACTTTTCTGATGGCTTGTTGCCAGGTTTCAAACCATTCCAAAAGGTGAAGGCAACAGCTCATACCCAGTGGTATGTCTGATGGTAGATGCTGCAAGAATATTATTTTATTTTCAATACGTGGGCCCTTGTTTTCCATTTATGTTGGCACTTTATCAGCTTGGACAGTTAAAATGATCTCTACATTTTCTAATAGGTTTGACTTTCTTCTTATATTTTCATTCTTAAAGAGTGCAGTTCCTTTAATGATGCATCAGGGGTGTATTTACTTGTATTGACATTAAAATAGCCATTTAAACGAGGAAATATTTTCTTCAACATATCCTCAGCACAAGTGTAAGTCTGTTTCAGGAGCCCTTACAGGTCTGAATTTATCAGCACATTTGATCAAAGTAAGTTCAGCTTACTTTGCCATGTTGGCACAAAGGGGATTTTGGCTGTGTTTGAGCAGTCCTTTTGGAGGAGAGGGCAGAGTATGCAGAAAGGATATTTTTTTCATTGTGGTTTAAGCATGGCTTTGCTTTAAAGGATACTCCTAATTATTCTTTATATGATCTGGGAAAGGAAGTAATACAGTGTAGTGGAAAAGAGCTGTTCTGTTCTACCTTTCTGTCCTCAGCAGATCACCAGTGGCTTTTGAATGTCCCTCCATGGAGGAGATGTAGAGGTACTGAAATATATGGCAGCATCCACATATTGTTTTTTTTTTGTTGGCTTCCCTTTGTGTTGGACTGGCATTTAGAATTGAGCAAACTTAGAATCATGGAATCATTAAGGTTGGAAAGGACCACCAACCAAACCACAGCACCAAGGGCCACATCCAGTCATTTCTTGCATACAGTGGAGCCTTGGTTCATATGAGCACTTGAATGTGAGTGTCAGTAAGTAAAATCAGCTTTGGAGTTCCATGAAATAAAATCACTTTCTGCTTCCATGAACGCTTACAGTGAGTTTTCTTGCACTAATCTACACCTGTAGGGTGAGTCTTGAAGTCCAAGAACAGCTTACAGGCTGAGGAAGCCAATGATGGTATAAACTCTCTCAGAGAAGTTCCTTTTACTTGTTGGGCTGTGCCGTCTCCGCTGGAGGTTGATTTTGGAGCACTCCCTGTTGGTAACACTTAGATGGGAATAACATGTTTTTGAAGAAGCACAATGTGCTGGAGCTGATTGTCAGGGCTGTCACAGCTGGAAGCAGCGTTCATTTTCTCCCTGTGAATCCTAGGAAAGTACACGATTCCCAAACTTTGACTTCAGCAAAGTTCAGGCAGGAGGGCTCCCCAACAGCCTGGCATGCTTGGAAGCCATGAGGTCCCCCTGTTGATATAATCCATACTAAAATGCAGGCCTTTCTATTTTTATCTGTTAATTACATAGGAGGATGTGCTCCTTCTGTATATTGTCTGGAGGTTGGAAATGATAACACTGTTATTATTGAGTTCATAATATGGTAGGCAACTTGAAATGGAAAAGGTATGTCTGGTCTTTTCCCATAGTATTTGGTGTCTAGGTTTTTATTATTATTATTATTATTATTATTAGTGGGTGAGCACAGCAATGTTATTTCTGTTGCCTTTCTTGCTGATACTGCTACTTTTACACTACAGGTCTGCCAGGCTCTGATACCTTAAACTTAGAGTAGCCCATTTGGTAGGACACCATGGTGCTGGTGTATCATTCTGGATTAACAGTGAGCACCAGCTACAGCCAGCTGGGATGGCAAGTTTGGGAGCTGCATCCCTGTCTGGAGCCAGTCACAGTACAGTCTTAGTGACAGCTGCTGGCAGTGTGTAGTAGGAGCTGGTGAAGTAAAAAAGGAAAGCTTGGTAAATGCATGTAAGAGACTAATCAGCTAGGAATTTGTGTGGCTGATGCTCAGCCTGTTAATGTTTTCTATTTTCTCTCATTAGTAGGTGGTTCCCCAAATTGAAACTTTAGCATAGATGAGGCTTGAATAAGATCAACGGGCAACACTGTAACCATGAATTTTACAGCAACCAGTCAAGTGAAATAAAACAGTTTGATGTGTATAATAACAATAACATTAACTTGCCTTACTGCTAATATGAATGCTGGTAAGATAAATATTGAATATCTGTAAATAAACTACCATTATTCTAGCATGAAACCTCCCTTCAAACTGTAATTCTTCTCGAGAAAGAGGCAGTGGTTTTCTTTAATCTTTGCAACAGGCACTCTACTCTGAATCATTTCCTTTAATTGCTGTTCTAAAACATATAACAGGTTTTTTAATGCCTACTTTTGATATTTGTCTTTTTTCTTTCTGTTAATTGCAGTACTTCCATTCAAGCTTGAAAATTAAATTGCTTCCTCAATGTATTTCTCCTCTGCTGTGTGTAAACATAGGTTTTTTATTAGCCCTATTTCCAGGGAAGCTGGAAGTGCAGCAGCACAGAGCACTGGAGAGGTTTTGGCCAGTTGTTGTAGTTACAGGTGCTTTAAAGGAAACTTGGAAGAGCTGCCACGCAGAACAAACCTCATCTCCTCTCACTCCAGGGAATTTATCTTGTGCTTAGGGAATGAAGAGCGGCACCAAAAGCCAGAGGGATGACTGCTCCCCTCTGCCTTTCCAGTGCCTGCTCTGACCAGCTCAGAAAGGCTTTGCAGATTGCACTCTGAAACTGTGAGTGCCAGAGCCAGGGATCAGGATAAAGTCCTCCTCTCTCCTTTCATTCAAACAATCCACTTACTTCATTTATTCACACTGAGTGCAGATTTGGTTAATAAGTGTATTAACTGTATATCAAAACCTGATTAGAGCTGATGAGATGGACAGGAATAAAAAAGTCCTAAAGTATTTAAAAATGAATCATCTTTCATAGCATTAAGATATGCAAAGTCCTGTACAATTTGGTCCATCTGTCATTTAGGTCATCATTGTAGTTGTTTCAAGAAAAGAAAACTTGAAGGAGAAAGGAGCAAATGAGCCACAAGTATTATATGTAGAAATCTAAGAGTTTGATTTGAAACCCGATAATAATAATCCATCCCTTCTGGAAATCTCACTCTGCAACTCAAGTAGCAGGATCATTCCTGCTCAGTTTTAAGGTATTTTGCTGTTTTTGACAAAGGGTGTTTTACAGACCAGATGGAGGGACGTGGGCAGGGATGGGTGGTCTGCAGATGGAAGCGGCCGCCGTTGCCTCCCAAGCTCTTTTGCAGGGACTCACAGCAGCTCTGCCAGGAATCACGTGGGTATTTGTCCCTGTGCTCTCACAGGAGCTGTGGCAAGCTTCAGGATGGGATGAGGGAATCCTGCATGTGTCCCACAGCTTCTGGATCCACACCTAAGCATGAGATGAGTGCACAAAACATTATGTGGTGGGAGACCTGTGGTTAGAAAACTTTCCTGAGGGCCTCACCATCCTGATGGAGGGTAGAGCTGCAGGTTAGTTTGTGTTTCAAAAGGGCATTAAAGTACCAGCAGTTACATGTGTGTTATCAGCAATCTGGTAGTGTCATTTTGTATTGTGATTATCTGGTATTTTTTAAAGGTTTGTTTTGGTTTGTGTTGTGTTGTTGTTGGGGTTTTTTTAAGAACCAAACATTGGATTGAAACTTTTTAAGTTTTCCTCTGACTTATTTTTTTTTGTTTCTTTTGGTGGGGTTTTTTTTTTCAGCTGGAATTTAGCAGTTTGAGTCCAGCCTAGACAAAAAAACGTTTTTTTCTTTTCTCATGAAAACACATACAGTCATTCGCACTCAAAGGTGTCAGTATTTTAATTAAGCAGCTCTAAAGTGTAGCAAAAACAAGCTCATATGTGTGAGGAATATGCCTTTATTTTCAGACACATGCACAAGTACAGTATCAAGCAGGCACTCCTGTATCTCAACCATTTCAGCATCAGCATATGTAAATGTAAAGGAATATAAAACACAAATCAGTTGTTTCTTTTGATTTCATCCAGGGATTTTTGGTGAATGGTTGCAGGCCATAAACTATTTTGAAATAATATTTATAATCTATGGTGTGGGGGGTGATTGTTTTGAATTTTTATTTTGGCAATATTTGTATTTTAATAAGATGGTGTATACTACCAGTTCACTGCAACCTTGTACTAAAAGCTGTGAGCATGTTAGGGAATTGTAGCTTCTTTTCTGCAGCCCACTGAAGCTGCCATGTCATCACTTGCCCCTTTCTTCCAGCCAGCTTCTGGAGCAGACGTCTTTTTTCCAACGAGGATAAGGATGATCTGATCTCATAGCTTCACACACACAGAGCAGAGCATCACCTCCTGGAATATCCAGCTTGCTTGCAGATAAAGTTACTGCATCCCTGCTAAACTTTCAGGGAGTTGATGGTCACTTTATCTGGCATCTGGTCTCGCACAGAAGGCCCCAGCATCCACATGGTTTTTTCCGGGGGTGTTGTGTCTGATTTATCTGTAGGCAAGTGCTGATTTTAAGGATTGTGTGTTCTGAAAATGCACACTTACACTTTTTAAAAAAACTTTTAGGAGTTAGTTACTGGCGGCACATGGTGTCTGTCTGCTGTGTGGGCTCTGAATGAACTGACAAATTTGAATTTCATCCGCCTTCTTTCTCCTCCTTTTAGCTGCTGGGAGGATTGGACTCAAGAGAACAACCTTGGATTATTAAATCCATCTCCCAGCAGTGCAGGAGAGTTCACAGAGCATCTGCACACCATGATCCATGGGAATGCTTTCCTGTTGGGATTTGGGGTAGATATTTCCTTCCTCTCTCTAAAAAAGCAATTTGAACATTGAAAGCGACTTCTGGCTTTGACTTTGGCTGTTTTAACAGGAGTGACATGTGAAAAACAGATCTGTACACAAATGAACAACAGAGCAGCATGAAAACTGTTGTGTAGACACAGAGGCAGAGTGGTGGACCTCAACTGGGCAAAACTTGGTTATTTTAGAGTGGAACAAACCATGCTTTTGACATCCTTACCCTTGTTTAGTTACCTTTTTTTCTTCCTTGACTGTGCTGCCTGTGTTTGGGAGGAGGAGCAGTAGCCAAGGTGTGGGTGAGAGCAGATAGAGAGGATTATGGAGAACATCACTGGTTTTGAAGGACTGACTGGGGTACGCTGAAACAAGGACATTTACTTTCTCGTGATGGCCCACGTGAGCTGTACAGCAACAAAGTGGGGATGCACCATGAGTGCACTGCTTCCAAAAGCAGACCAGAGACCACTGCAGCATGGTGCCTGGAAGAGCTGGGGAAAACATGGCTCATGCTAAAGGAGAAAAGGAAACCAGAAGTCTTAATTTTGAAAGAAATGTGTCCTTCTCAAAAAAAAAACCAAACAAAAACAAACAAAAACAAAAAAACCCTAGCAGTCCCATAGTAAGAATGAGCTTCTTAGCTCATTCTGAGTGTGATTAGGCGATTGTAAATAGCCAGTGATTTTCCATAAAAAGAGATCAGTACATTAGAGGTTTGGATGCAATAATATAATCCTTGTTAAACTTTAAACAAACCCCTTATCATTACATGTGCTCCCAAGCTGATTTTTGGATGGATTGAACTTAAGTTAATGCTGCAGCTGATGACCTTTTTGGCAGAGGCAGCCTGGCCCTGCACAGATGGAAGCTCAGATCCACCCTGGCCTCCACCTTCCTCTTCACAGGCTCCAGCCAATTAGGTATTTAGTGGGACCCCCCAGCTCTGCACTTGTCCTGCTGCCCAGCAGCCCCTCTCCCGTGGTGAAGGGATGAAAGCTGCCCAGCTGTCATCTTTTTCAGGCTGGTGTTGTGCTGTCGGCTTCACCTCCTTCCCTCCCACCTCTCTCTCCTGAGAGGAGGAGGCTGCTCCCAGCCTCATTACTCTCATTTCCTCCCTAAGTGCATTCATGGCCAGCGTGCACCCTCTTTGTTCCCAGCTCAGCTGTCCTGTGGCTTAAACAGCTCCCTCTTGTCCTTGGTGTGTAATCCCCTTAACAGGCAGGTTTATATCCCCTCACCCCTCCTCATCCCACTTCATGCAAGGCTTTGAAAGCCACGTGTCCTGCCTCCTGCTGCAGAGACTCTCCATTGCCTCGTCATCCCGGGAGTCTTTCCATGTACCTGTTGAAGTATCACCTCACCTTTCTTGAATGGGGATGACGGAATTTACACCCCCTGCAGACTGTGTTACAGAGTTTTGGATGGGGCTCACCAGTGCCTGGTGCAGTGGCAGCCTCTGCACAGCCTCTTCTGGAAATGCCTTGCCTTTGGAAGTGCACCACTGGCTTGCATGTGCCATTTTGCTCTCTGTGTATGCCATGAGTGGCTCCTCATCGTGGTCAGCTGGCATTTAGGAGACTTTTTCCTCCACTATTATTTGCAAATTTAGGAGTTTGCAACTGCTGGAATTGGTCCCAGCAACATGACCTTGTATCTGGTACCTATAGAATTTCATTGCATATCTATTGCTGTACACCTCAGTGCCATATTCAGCTTTTTCTGAAGGTTATTAGGACTGTAGTTGCTTGAATACAAAATGGTTCTGAGGGAGTTTCACACCACTCCTGTTGTGTGCGGTGACTAATGAGCCTGTAAATCTCCTTTTAATTCTTTTCAAGTTTTCTTACTGCTAAATCCCAACATTGCAAGGCCAGCAGATAAACAAACTGTGATAGCTCTGCTTTTCTTCCAGTTCCCAGAGCCAGCAAAGCAAGAAATCACGCTGGGTCTTGTGCTGCTGTGGGTGTCATTACTGCCTCTCGTTATACTCAGAAGAAGCTGTGTTAGATCAGCAAATCATAAACAGAAATATAATATCCATATGGACAGTGGCAGGCTAGCGCCTAGGTAAGGATGGAAATGGACTGATACTGCTCTGCATCTGCCCAAGAGTTTTTGAGTGCCCAACAGGCCTGGTTGCTGCCTTTGCCCCCCGGGCACATTGCTGGTGACGGTGCACTGGAGAATACCTTCTCCACGTGCTGACAAAGCACGTGTGTTAGATGGGTAAGATGCAACAATTCCCTTGAGGAGCTTCCTCTCCTAAACTGCATTGCAGCAGCTCCCCTACAGAGCTATTTTGCAGAGTCTTCCTGACTGCACATACTCTGACAACTTTCGTGGTGACTGCTGTCATCCAGCTTGTGTGCTGGTGCAAGAGAGTGTGGTTTTTCCTTGTGCATTTGACTCGGGATGCGCTCATCATATTTTCTTCCTCTATAGAGCTGGATGAACTGCACCACTGTGTGCTCACTGCGTTTTTGTTTTATTCTTTTTGAGAGTTGAAGTTGTGATGATTCACTTGAGTTTAAGCTGGTGTACTGTGATGCTGTAATTTGCTGCTGCGTGTCTGAAGACTGTTAACATGTGCAGAGAGGAATTCCTGTGCTGACTGATCCACTAAAATTACCAAAACTCCTTCACTGAGGCCTATCTCAAAGTCTTCTCTACCAGTCCTGAGATACAAGACAGTCCTTCAGCTAAAGTCCAAAAGTCCAACTCATACTTGTGCCAGCATGAGCTTGAAACATAGTGCTAGTCTCATGGATAGCACTAGAAGCTATTTTTCAGAGTGCTGCATTTTGCTCCTTTACTTTTTTCATGCTGGGATTATAGAAGTTTAGATTTTGCATTGATTTATTAGGAGGCAAACAAACAAAAGCATTTAAGGGGCAATAAAGTATTTAAATACTTTCCTGTTTCAAAGCATCTAGTCTTTATCTTGCCTTTTTTATCTTTTGAAGTCTCATATCTCTGTAAAATTGGAGAACTCTTTTAAAAAGTTTGAGGTCAAACTACATTTCACTGTGGAAACAACAGTTCTGTCATCTGTGTGTGTTGCTACTGCAGGGATTTGAAAGTGCGAGTATCGGGGACAGCTGCTGCATTTAGGTTTCCAAAACCTTTTAGGCCCCTCAGGTAAATATTCTCTGGGTATATCAGTTTGCTGATGATCAGTTAGTTCCTTCTATTCTCTATAATACCTTCAAAACAACCACTATTTCTCCAGTTAGGAGTGTGCTTTAGCCTTTTCCCAGCTGCTGCCCCTTGCAAGCTGAGCTCTGTGTGCCCACTTTGTGGCAAGGGAGGCTGTGACTGTTCGCTATCTCTGACCTCTCAGCAGAGGAGGTGTGGGTGAGGGGAGGTGAGGCCCAGTCCCACTTCCATCATGGATTGGACAAACAGGTTCCCTGAGGTTCCTGGTCCTGCCCAGAGGAGACTGCATCTCTGCCATTCAGCCACTCTCTGGAAACAACCTGTGCCCCTGCAAAGCCCAGCCTAAAGCAGTCTTGCCCCCCACTAGGATATTTTTCCTTCTGGTGGCCATGGATCACTGCTCAGCTTCTCCACAAGTGGCCACAATTGCCATGTGTAGGAGCTGGGAGGTGAATCAGTATTCGGGAAGAGCGAGTGGCCACAGGGCTCCGAGCATGCCACTGCCGGGGGCTGAAGGCACCTCCTTTCTCTAATTATGTGCTTTAGCTTGCAGAGTGGGATGCTGCCTTTGATGTCTCCACTCTGTAAGTTCTTTTTTGCTCAGACGTTCAGTCATGCATATTTAAAGCTACGTTTCGAGAAATTAGGTCTGAAAATTCCCAGCAGAAATGTTTTTTTTTTTGCATTTCAGTTTTATCTGGAGATGACCACATTTTTGTCTGCAGCTGACTTAAAAGATACATCAATTAATAGAGCCACTGGTGACTAAACTGTAAAACAGAATATTTTCTCTCATTTAATGAAGTGTCTTACGTAAAAATAGGTATAATTCTCATGATAAAGAACTTAATTTTACTAAGATTTCCACTTTTTTTCTCTAAATGCAAGGTGTAATACAGCTGAATCTTCAGCAGAGGAATATGGTTGTTTATTATAAACAGTCATTGTGTGCATGGTCTTAGTCTAGAGGTCAGGTCCCAAGTGACCTTATTCTTCCTGAATGTTCCTACAAGTGGCATGTAATTAATTATTTCCTTACAGGAAAACTCTCTAAGAATAGGTATTTGCCACAGTATTAGAAAGATATTATTAGTTTTGAGCAATGCTTCAAGGTGGTTTTCAGGCTGTTGTGTTATGTTGTCCCCCCCCCTGCAGTCCTTGTTAGTGTTCGTAGGACTTCTTGGGCCACATCCAATTCTTCATCCTGCAGCAAACAAAATGACTCTGATGTTTTCTTCCCTGCTGTTCATTAAACGATCACTGGCCTCTTCTCCTGGTTTCAAGGAGAAGGTTGCACTCACCTCTATGCGAGTTTAATTCTGTTTTCCCTACAGAGTAAGTGACATGGCCCTGGTTGTCATTTCTGCCTCAGCCTGCAAGGAATGTGCTGTTAGACCTTGGTGTGTGGCTGTTGTATGAATGGGTTGAGTGCTGGGAAACACCTGGATTGTTTATAAAATGACCTTCCTTTCAGAGATCATTTAATTCTACTTCCTCATAGTTGATAGAGGCACCGTTAAAGTTAGGGATTAGTGCACACTGTTGTCTGCAGAGTTGGTGGTGAGTAGCCACATCAGCTCCATGGTAACTTGGTATTGGCATTCACTTCGGCATCTGAGTCAGTATTTTACTTTCTTCTCATATTTTTTTCCTTTTTACCAGCACTACTTGAACTCTGAGGACCTAAATCCAATGGCAACTCACTCAGGACAACTATTAATGTACTTGTAGTAGTGCCCCACCGAGTAAGGAGAAGCACTGAACCGTAAAAATATTTTTTAAAGGGAAATAGTAGTCTACTTTACAGAAAGGAGCTGTGCAAGAACAGGCTGTTAAGCTTGATATCAGTGTGTTTAATCAAAACCTCCCCTCCTGTTATTTTTAGGGCAAGTCTGATGGTTATCCCCTGACTCGGGTGCAGTAGATACTCAGCTCTGACCCCGTGGTGACATGAGAGCAGAGGCAGCATCCCCATTGCTGTGGTTTGCATGTGCTGGTATCCCCCAGTGATGGTTTCTGCAGGGAGGACATGGGCCAGTAGTTTTAATGCACATGAATCTCAGTTTTGGACAGAAACAACAAGAGCTGTGGTGGATAATCAATTTTGTGACAGAAGCTACCACTAGATGGATGCTGAACAGCAGGGATCATAATTCAAATAGATTGCTGGGGTGAAGGGATGAAGCAAGACTTGTTGTGCTGGGCATCCCACACTGGGGGATTGGCTTCCAACTTTTTCTTTAGTAGAGTCTTCACTGAGTAGAGTATGATTGTAGCACATTTAAAAAATAAAAAAAAAAAAAGGACAACTTTTTTTCTATCATCAGATTGTGGTTTTTTAAAGTGGAAATAATTTCATTTTTAATGGAAATACCAGGCAGCACTATTGGTGGCTCCACCTTTAATGATGGTTTTGGTTTCGGCTTTTTTATGGCAATGGGAATAATTTTCTCCAAAGAAGAGCTAAGGACACAAAAGAGTTGCTTTCTTCCAAGGGTGCAGCTCATAGCATCTTTGTTTCTTTTTCACCCCAGCAGAGGTCAATCCTATGCAAATGTCACCCAAGCTGGATTTGCAGGTGTAGTCAAGATCATTAGGTGTGAGCACAGAGAATTCAGATGTTGCTGGCTTACATGCATTTCCACGTTCCATTGTTTCTTACTGCTTTGTCCCTGCCTGTGAAGAGCTGAAATTGAAGCGCAAAAGATTTATGTTTGTTTTAGTCGCCTGCCTGCCCGATGAGAACCCAGAGGCTGGGGCAGAAGATTCAAAGCCAGCCACTCCCAGGGCTTGACAAGCTGTAAAGCAAGAACATTCTGAATGTGATCTGTTTCCTATTTTGGGAAAGTTATAAAATTTTCAGAGGTAGGCCAGTTATTTTTAAGTCTCTCTGGACATGCTTTTAACGCAGGATTTGTTCTGGATGCTGTCAAGGTCGGACGTTTTCCTCGTGAAAAAGTTTCCCTCCTTTGGGGAAATGTCTGGAAGATCTAATTAGCTGTGAGCTTTGGTCCTCTTTCATTTCCTCACAGCCTGCTAAACCTATCACTAGGCCTTTCAGCTTCAAGATGGATTGCGTTAGTTCTCCCTCTGCCTTCCCCTACCTTCATCCATTTTAGGTACAGACTTTCTCCAGCCTGTTTGAGGAGAAGATTTTCCAGGAGAGCTATGCAGAGACACAGCATACCCCTACCAAAATTTAGGGAAGGGAGGCTGCTGTTTGGAAAAGGAAGTATTGGACTTGAGACGCTGAATATATCAACAACATGGTTATTTTCCTTGTGTCTGACTCTTTTCTGCTGCTTTGAATTTCTTTTTAAGTTGCACACATTTTACCTTCATTTAGCAAGGTTGCAAATATAAAATAAAATAGAAAAATGTTACCTACAGTGAGATCCTGATTAATGAGTCTTCCCTCCTGCATCTCAGTTCTGCTGATAAAGAAGCAGTTCAGGGACATGATGAACTTTTTCTGCTGCTTCTGGAAGCAGTAGGGATTGCTGTGTGCTCCATATCAATCAGGACCAGGTTCCAAGTTTTATTTTGCCAGAGCTTTGTCCTCCTCTTCATTACTAATGTCAATAGCTGACATTAGTAATGAAGAGGAGAACATGAATTATGTAGACAAATAAACCAGCAATTACTGCTGCACATTTATCTTCACCTCTGTAATTGATAAAATTTAAATGCTCCATATGGAAGTCCTGTGTATAAATTAGGGTTTAAATTAGTCTTGAATATCTGTGAATGGGAGGTGTAGTAGCTTTCATATCTCCTATCTCAGACTACAGCAGCAGCTTCCTTTATATCATGCCACCAATGCTCTGTGAGTTTTGGGATATGAAGACAGGAGACTCTGTTAGGATGTGCCATGCATCCAGTTTAAAGGAGTACACAGTGTTTTCCTGCCTAATTCTGACAGAATTAAAGTCAGTGCACTTTCATAAGTTATTCTCTGAATTCTCTTCTCCACGTATTTCATTGGTGTTGTCTAGAAGGGATTTAATAGTTTAATCTTTGTCCCAGCACTATTAAAAGAAGTTATTCACAGGCATTTTTCTGTTGCCTTTTATTGAGAAACTGTGTGTGTTTAGCATTGGTTCTGATTTCAGCAATGCCCAGCTCTATCAGGATATCACTCTCCTTGTCTCCTACAAAGCTGCAGCACATATCCTTTTAATAATGCTGTTGGCCATATCTTAAAAGCAGATGGTTAATTGGAAAAGTGAAGTTAGAGCTAACATTCAGTTCAGTTGTGTTTCTGCCTGCCTGTAGCATGTGAATTTTTTCACCACATCCAATCATCTCCAGAACTGGGGGCAATACTGCAGATAACATTGGAAGCATCTGCGGCAATGCTGAAGGAAGGCAAAAGAGTAGAAAGCCTGCATTTGACTGAAATCAGCAACTGGTGGGGATGTGCCTGTGATACCATGCTGGAGGAGAGGCAGGACAAAGCAAGGAGAGATACTTTGGTGGTCCATGTCTTGCTGTCCTGCTGACAATCCCCAGTTCAGAGGAGAGAGTAAATGTGTGATGGTGGTGGGTTGACCCTGGCTGGATGCCAGGTGCCCACTGCTCTCCCCAACTGAACAGGGGGAGAAAATATAATGAATGAAAGATTCATGTGTTGAGACAGGGACAGATCACTCAGCAGTTACAGTCACAGGCAAAACAGACTTGACTTAGGGAAATTAGTTTAATTTATTACCAATCAAACCAGAGTAGGGTAACGAGAAAATAAAACCAAGTTGTGAAAACATCTCCCTTCCACCCCTCCCCTCTGCCTGGGCTCAACTTTACTCTCAGTTTTTCTGCCTGCTCCTCCCAGCAATGCAGTGGGACAGGGAATGGGGACTGCAGACATCACATGTGGTCCGTGTTACTCCTTCCTCCTGAGGGGCAGGACTCTTCACACACTTCCCCCACTGCAGCACGGGGTCCCTTGCAGGGGAGGCAGTCCTCCCTGAACTGCCCCAATATGAGTCCTTCTCAAGGGCTGCAGTGCTCCACAAACTGCTCCAGTGTGGGTCCCCCACAGGGTCACGGGTGCTGCCAGAAAACTTGCTCCAGTGTGGGCTCCTCTCTCCACAGGTCCACAGGTCCTGCCAGGAGTGTTCTCCAGTGTGGGCTTCCCACAGGGTCACAGCCTGCTTCAGGCTGGTCTGGGTTGGGGTTCTTCCACAGGCTGCAGGTGGATCTCTGCTCCACCATGGACCTCCAGGAGCACAGCTGACTCACCATGATCTGCACCATAAGCAGCAGGAGAATCTCTGCTCTGGCACCTGGAGCATCTTCTCCTCCTCCTGCTTCACAAATCTTGGTGTCTGCAGGGCTGTTGCTCTCACATATTCTCGCTCCTCTCTTTGGCCAGTTTCCACCCCCACCTCCCCCTTCTTTAATATGTTATCCCTGAGGTGCTCCCACCATCCCTGATGGGCCCAGCCTTGGCCGGTGGTGGATCTGTCTGGAGCCAGCTGGCACTGGCTCTGTTGGACACGGGGGAAGCTTCTGGCAGCTTCTCACAGAAACCACCCCTGTAGCCTCCCCACTACCAAAACCTTGCCACACAAGCCACAGTGTTACACAGAGTACATGTGAGATATACAGAGTTGTTAGACTGAAGGAGCAGGGGAGCACGGCAGTGCTTGGGTGGCCAGTGAAGTTTGGGCCAGGTGCACGTGGCCAGAGCAAGGGGGTAGAGCTGGTTGAGGGGTTTTTCTTCCCAGATTTTTTTTTTAAAGACAGAACAATCCAATTCACATAGTTTAAAACATTCCGTGGGAACATCTTGATTTCAGTGCAGTTTTTCTTAGAAAATGTCCAGGTGGCCCACCTGCTTCGTTTCCTGCCATCTCGTCAGTCAAGGGCTTCTGGGGTGTGTTTGCCGAGCCTGAGCTCAGACACAATGAAGTGTGAGACCTGCTGGTGCTAAACAATGCAATTTCTAGTTGTGCATAGTCTTTACAGTCCTTTCCCTATTTGGATATCTCCTCCATTGGGTTTTTTTTTAACCTTTAAAATGTTTGACCTAAATGAAGGGCAGGCCTAATAACGTTTTATGGAACGCTACATCTCGGGTTTCTTCGTTGAGGAAACATGAGTCAAGGGACTTCCACTGCAGTGGATTTTGTAAGGGAGACATGATCTACCCTTGATGAAATCCAGGATGAAACAGCTTTCTATTAATGCTGAAGACAGGAGAAACAGCACAGAAAAGAAACACAGGTTGCAGGGAAAAATCCATCAAAACAGTGTGGGGGTGGGACAGTTTGCAAGTATGAAAAAGAGCAGATCAAAACCAGCACAAATCACTTGCAAGCCCATTTGTGGACACAAAACCTGTCTGAGTTTCTGGGGCTTGTTATGATTTTAGGAATTGTCCCTAAGCATGGATAAACCAGGCCCACCCTTGCTGCTAGCAGGAGTCTCTCTCTAGTGATGGTGTCTGTTTGGAAATGGATATGAGCTTTGGCTGTTTTATCCAGATGTGGGCTGTTACTGCTTAAACCAAGGCTTGTATAAAGTCCAAGGAAAACTTCAGAGTTTTTTTCTGAATCAAAGCATAGGGTGAGTTTGTGACAGGCCTTGAAACCTGGTGTTTCGGGGTGTTTTTCTCTTTGTTTTCTCTTAAACACATCAGAGGACAAGATGGTACAAAAAGCTGAATAATCTCATCATATAATAATCACCACTTCTCTTTTCCCCTTCACACTGTGACTTTTACATCCATAAGCATAGAGGGTGGTTTTCACCTACCTGGCTCTGGATGTGTTCAGTGTGTGTGGCTCTACCTCAGGCCCTCCATCACCTGTACGGTCCAGAGTTGTGACAAAGGGGACGCTCAGAGATCTTGCAGGATAGCAAGGTATCAACATCAAGGTCCCAGCAGCAGCAGTGAGAGAGCAGAGCTTCCTGATGCAGCTGCAAGCTACTGGAAGTTGCTCCATGGTCTTAATTAATTCTGCCACCACAAAATCGGAGATACTTGAGGGAGGTGGTAAAAGCCAAGCCTGCCTGCATCCCATCGTGTTTATCACAGCTGGTGGTATAAAACAGGTCTGAGGCTCAGGGGGATGCTCTGATGTTTCTGCCCCCTGGGAGGTGGGAGGGGTCCCAGCCCCCCTTAAAGCAGCTACTGGCAGTTCTCCTGCAGGTCCTTGCATTTGGGCAGGATGTCTCTGGCAGCTGCATTTTAGAAGCAAACATCTTTTTTTTTCTTTCCTTTGCTAATGCTTGTTTATCTGTACCACCCCAGATGTCTAATTTGAGGCAACATGGGCTCTGCAGCTGCCAGTTCGTTTCTTCTGTGACTGCTGAGGATCTGGAGTGGGGTTGTGACACTCTTTCCTCACAGGCTGTAGTTGTCATACCGTTTCCAGGAAGAATCCTAATTCTTGCAGGGGCCATAGAAGTCGGAGTTTCACTGGTGGAGTGGGACTGCTGCTCTCTTGCTCCATGTATGCTGGCTGCTGCAGGTGTTTATAAATAAAGTTGCTCTTGGCAGTGAGTCTTGGCTCGGGGGAATCCTAAAAGTCAAAATGTGGTAGTCACTTTCCTCTGACCGCCCGGATATCTGAAATACTTTGCGTGTCTCCAGCAGAAGATGTATTGATCATATCCATCTATCCATCTGCCTAATCATTTTCTATTTTGCCACTGAATTGTATCATTGTGGCCTGAACAGGAACTTTACAGTGGGAAGGGAATAGGGAAGAGTGGGAAGGGATTGTGCACTGGAGGAGGTGCTCTGAGTTTCCTTTTAGACCTTTCAGATGCAAGAGGACCCACATCACCCTGCTTTTGCACCTATTGGGTCTGACCCACAGGTCACAGGATTGGTGTGGTCATTTGGGGTCAAATGAAGGGGATACAGTAAGAGTGAGGGAAAGATATGTGTGTATAGTTGGTGAGTGTCAGGACCAGTGTCTATTCCTGCTGCCTTGTTCTCATGCCAGCACTATCCTGGTCTTCTGTCTCCCGATGTCCCTCCTGCTTTCAAAGGAAAATCTACAAACCAAACCAAACCAGAGACCCGGTACGTTCATCGTTCCTTTGACTGTGTGATGGAACAGAGAGATAGGGATGAAAAGTGTGTCTTGAAAATAAGGAAACGAGGTTTGCCTTGGGGTGGAGGTAGGCATTAGTCATACCACTGCTTGTGCTCTGCTAAATAAAGGTCATGAAAAGGTTTGTAGGGAAGTCTTCTGTTTTTTCCTCTTCACAAACAAAATTCCGGCCAACACTGCTGCAACTTGAGGTGCATCTGCAGTGTGTCTTTATGGAAATTCCCATCCCCTCTGCACGGTGCCAAGCTTGCACTTGGAGGTTTAGACCTCCCAGCAAACTGGGGGATTTCCTTAAATCCCTTTAAATCAGAGCTCTATTAAGAAGCAGAAGGGGAATAAACCACTGAGAGGCTTTCCTCCTTTTTTCCAAAGTCTGTGTGTGCCATAAATTGAATAGGCTCCCCCCTGAGACAGGGGGAAACCAAACTCCTAAAGCACATAGTAAAGGGTTAGTAATTGTTTCAAACAGCCAACTAAAAATGGTTTTTATTACAAGGCTTGAGTTCTCTTTCATATGTGAAGCTGCTTGTTCATTTTGGCAGTGAAGGCTGCTTTTACGCCTCCCTGGGGACAGTGGTAAAACTTTCAGCAGCTCAGGCACAGAAACCAGGCCTTTGTGGAACTGGAGGCGAGAAACCAAAAGTTGTTCCGCAGATTTCCCAGTCCCCTGTAGCTTGCTTTCAGATTTTGCTGATTAATCTGCACCCTCTGAAAAAGCTTTTGTTAGAAAGAGGAAGGAGAGAGCTGCCAACAGTGTTGTGTATGGATGGGACCAGACTTGGTGGGGGCATTTAATGTCTGTGGGGTAGGTAGGCTACTCAGTGAGTTTTTAGACATGCAGCTGTTAGTTAGTGGGGTTCAAAAAGTGAAGAATCAGCACTTTTCACATAGTGGCCCTGGAAGAATGACAGGAGGTGGATTTATTCCCATCCCCACCATGGTCAGGAGACCAGAGGTCTCTGCTAGTCCTGTCCCAAAGGTGCAACAGAAATGCCGATGCAGGGTGGGGGGAGCAGGGGGAGCTCGATGAGACAGAGGAACATGATGTGTTTCTGTGGCAGTGCTGCACTCTGGTGGGCTCCAAGTGGGAGCCAGGTGGGGACGTGTCTTCCCTAGAGCTCTGGGAGCCACGGAAGCGGATGAGCTGGGAAGTGTGGAAATTGTCAGGTGAGATTGTTTTCTCTGATATAAAAAAAATCTCTCTGAGGACAAGTTAATTTGCTTTTGACTGCCTGATCTTCTCTCCTTCTGCTTCTCTATTTATTTCACCTATTTTTGTTATTTCTTCTTTTCCTAGCATCTCTCCCTCTGTATCTTTCTTCAGAGTATCCATTTTGTACCATCCCTCCTCCTGGTGTTTTCCTTAGGTGGCTTTGATTATTCAGCAGCTTTGCTGAATGCAGTTCCCTCTCCAGAGAGGTGGAAGTGCTGCACCAGAGCAACACCCACTGCTGCAGACACAGGTTGAGCAGAGGAGGGGCTCCTTTGCCTGCTGGTGCTGAGCAGCAGGACGGTGGAGAGGCATTGTGGGCAGCGCACCCTACGTAGTCCTTTTTGAGCCAGCCTAGGCAAAAAAGCCAAAAAGCTGTTTTCCTTTTTTATCTTCAAGGAGTTTTTCCCTGACTTATTTCACATCAACCTGTATGAAAAGTAGATGAAAGATCCTAAAACGTAGCTCATCTGGGAGTTTTTAGGTGCAATGTAACTGTGAACAAGGATCTCCTGCGTGAAGAACTGCAGGGCAACCCCGGTGTAATGGTGTTGAATTTCAAGTTTTCACAGCAGCATCAAGATGTTCACAAGAGGATAGTGCCCTGTGACATGGCAGCCTCTGCTTCTGTGTCTTGGGCAAGAGGTTGGGTGCTCCCAGAGCCCGCTGGGTGCTCCCAGAGCCCACTGGTGTTCTCCCACCCTGTGTTACAGCTTCTGCACAGCCGGGGGGGGGGTGTCACTTGCTGTGTAGCCTGGGGAAGGCTCACTTGCCAGAGTAACACACAGCAAGGGGTGTTCATATTTCTGAAAAAGAAGGACAGAACATCAGGAAGCAGGTTTTTGAGGTTCAGGCAGTTTTTGTGGTAAAACTCAGGAGTGTGAGGTGGCAGCAGTTATTTGTGCCCTTTGATAAGAGTGCTGGAATTGGGCACCTCTCCCAATGTGCTGTAGGAGCAGAGAGCCTGGTCCTGCAGGTGGTTCACTGCGTCTGACCTTGGCAACTGTCAGCTTTGCAGTGATTAGTCTTAGTTGTTTGTCCTTCAGTGTCAGTCGTAACATCTCCAGATGCCGGGATTTAATTTTGTCTGTCCATCCCTCTGGAGTTAGTAAAAGTCCTGAGGCTTCCCTCTGCCAGCACAACAGCGCCAATGAATCTCTTTGGGATCACTGTGTACTGAACTTGGACGCCTTCCCTGGTCGCTCCTGACACCTTTCCCACTTTTCTCTGCAGATCACAGGCGTTATCCTCCTCGCAGTCGGCGTCTGGGGCAAGCTCACCCTTGGCACATACATCTCTCTCATTGCTGAGAACTCCACCAATGCCCCCTACGTGCTCATCGGGACGGGTACCACAATCATCGTCTTCGGGCTTTTCGGCTGCTTTGCCACTTGTCGTGGCAGCCCATGGATGCTGAAACTGGTGAGCACACTGCCTTAAAGAGGGGAAGAGGTTTTGTTGGTGAATCAGGATTCCCCACACGTCCTGCCTGGGTTTACCAGATGTTGATGTAGTTTTTTTTTGGACAAAGGGGGAAAAGAGTCTTTGCCAAAGCCAGTTGTTAATTGAACATTACTGAAATCTGCTACTACATGGCTTATAGGCCCAAGTGTTGTTTGGAGCAGGGTAGAATTGCCCTGTGAGTCATTCAACAATCGTTCTGTTTTTCTCTGAGCCAGATCGATAAGTATATTTACGATCTTTAAAATGTCCAAAGCATCATAAATGTGAAATGCTTTTGAACCATATTTTGAGGGGTCAGTTTAGTACTTGATGTGAAATTATGGAAAAAGTAGCTATGGGGAAAAAAGCACACCAGCCTTTCTTTTTCTCCTAACCTTCACTAGGATAGAATAAGTCAGCCCCAGAAAACAAAGTGCTGTTTAATATATTTGGCCTCATCTCAAAAGCAGCAGGGGATAAAGGTGCACTGAGGAGAGGTACAGCAGTTGTTCCCCAGCCTACTTTAACATCTCTCTGTACAAGTTTCTCTGTTCTGAGTTTTTCAACCTACCTTAAAATGCAAAGTAACTACAGTTTAAACAAACCTATATGATAAATTGTTTTTCTAGGAATATTCAGGAGAATATTACACATTACATGTGTAATGGCTTGAAAGATTCGAAAGAACACTTGTAGAGTACTGAACTAATGAAAAGGACCTTGATAGTACAATGCATCTCTTGCTATAATGTTTTGGGGCTGATTTTCTAAGGAGATGGCATGATTATTTTCCAATTTAAACTTGTTCAAAAAAAAAGAAAAAGGACAACTTAAAGGGAGTTAATTTCCTCAAATGATGGCAGGGCAGGAGTAGGGGAGAGGTAGCTGCTGCAGGTCTGTCAGCAGATCTGGTGGCCAGTTGGCCAGTACCTGCTGCTGTTGTAGGTGCACCACTGCTGTCTCTTGCTGGTGATGTGTTGTCAGGGCATGTGTAGAGGCTTGTTGGAGTTCCTTCAGTACAGATGGGAAAGAGTTAGAGGTGAATGATGTTATAAATCCATAGGAAATCAGGCTCTGTAAGCCATGTAACTTTCTTAAAGGTAACTGCTGTTCCAAGCACGTGGGTTTATTTTCATTGTACGTGTAAGAAATATTTCTAAACTTTTTTTCTCTCCTGGACAGTGATTTGACAGCTGCATTAATTGGAGACAATTTCTTTTTTTCTAGTTCTGCCTTCACTGCTGGCCTACCTTCCCCAGTAGCCTTTCAGTAAAACTAAATTTACCCCCCTCCACTAAATCCTGCTAGGACTGAATTTAATTTAAAGTGTTTCCTTTTTTAATTAACTGTTATTACCATGTGAAGTAATGTAATTTTCCATCCAGAAGATTAAGGCCCATCTCCAACTTTTACCATCCCACTTTGCATTTTTAATTTAACTTCTTTATTTCTGCTTAAATATAGTTTTAATAGTTGTTGAGTGTCTACACTGAAAGCACTGTTTTCAAAGTTTATTTAGCTCCTGATCCAAATGCTGCTCCTAAAGCCAAACATGGACCTTGGCTCAGCAAAGTATTTGAAGCATATGGCTCATTACTCTGAGATTCTCATTACTGTGAGAATATTTCCAGTGAAGTCAATGTTTCAGTTCATTCGTTGGAGAAACGTCAGGAATGGGGCAGCAAACCCCAGTCTAGCAGTGAGATAGATAAACATGAACTAAAACACCTGGGAAAGCCTATTTACCTTAGCAGAGCACCAGGCAAACATGAGGGGTCTATTTGTATTCCTTTTTGCAAGATCAAAACCTGAGTGATTTGGATTCATCTCTGGCATGTGAGTGTGTTTTAATATATATGAGAATGCTAAGAAATGTGGGAACAGAAATGTCAGAAAAGCCAGTAATTAAGCAACATGTATCAATTGTGAGTTCTATATAAGAACATATGTTACATTCAGGTAATAACCTATGTATCTCCTCCAAAAGACCTTTGCTTTCTTAATAAGTTCGGGGGGTTCCTGGAGTGGAAAGTTAAATTTTATGTGATAATATCTGTGCTGAGACAAAAGTCTGTCATACTCTGACTTCTCTTGCCTCCTGCCTTTTCAGTATGCCATGTTCTTGTCCCTGGTGTTCCTGGCTGAGCTAGTGGCTGGCATTTCAGGGTTTGTGTTTCGCCATGAGGTAGGTGGAAATGTGCTGAGTTTGCATGTGGCAGTGCCTCCCTGGGCAGGAGCTGCTGAGTTCTCTGGAGCGTGGAGAACGTGTAGGTCGCTGAGCTTGGCGGCTCCAAACACATCTCCAGGGATGTGGCTGATGTGCAATAATAACATGAACTGCTCTTAAAAACTGATGTGATTCCAAATGAAGGGATTTAGCCAAAGCTGTTGCCCTCAGCTGCCTGATGATTTAGTCTGGAGCTATCAGATTTTCTGTGTCCCTCAAGTAAGATCTTCTTTACTCTTTTACATATGCTGAAGTCTGCAGAATAGATTAAATACTTTTCTTAAACACAGCTTCTTTAGCCAGGAAAGTGCTGTTTTATGTAAGGCAGAGGGCACTTCTGCATCAGGGCAGACTTCATGTTTTGTAAATCTATTCTGTTTCTTTTTTTTTTTGGGGGGGGGAGGCGGGGGCAGAGAGGGAGTGAGATGGGATTTTGTTTCTATCCTGAGAGTAAGGAGAGATTAGAAGTAGAGGGAGGTTGGAAACTGGGACAGGAAGAAGCTTTAAAAAAGCATGATGGTCTAGATTTGTGGTAGCACTTCTGCTTTATCCACGTAATCAGGTCTATCTCTGGCTTTAAGTCCATGGACCTGCATGCCACAAGTGCTGAACCAGAACAACCCCAGACATCTTCCTTGTCTCTTCTCTTTGTATTAACTGGTTTTCTAGTCTCCCCTTTTGACATCAGATTTCCATTGCTATAGGCTTTTATACCCTTGCAAGTGGTGGATTGTTTTTGACTTTGTTCTGAAATACTTGTCCATGTGCTGAGGATTGCCATTGCATCTGGCCTAACCTGCAGCAGCCTCAGTGTCAGGCTGCTGCTCCCTTTTGGGAGACTCAGTCTCTTGTGAATGCCACAGTCGCATGGGTTGCCCAAATCCACTACTTTCCAGCCCCTTTACCATGAAGTCAAAGTGCCATTCCTGGTGTTCTCCAGCTGAGGCACCTCTTGTTCCTTACCCAAATGCCTCTGGTGTTGGGAACAAGGGCTGTCACCTGGCCAAAGGATTCACATCTTCCTTTGATGCCACTGGCTTCTGTCACCGAGGCATTTCCTTAAATTTCAACTCCCACCAGTCATCCATGAGCAGGGAGAAGCATGCAGTCTGCTTCAGACTTCATGCTGGAACAAAGTGTCAAGGGAAAAGCATCAAAGGTTAAGTAATTTCATGGTTTGGGTTTGGTTTGTTTTTTTTTTCAAATATATCAGTTTTCTGGAGTGGTTTTGTTTCTGTGTCTGATAGACCCCACTGGAAGAATGGCATGAATGACTCCTGACAGTTAAGAGGGAGCTCTGCCAGCTCTGGAAACACACTTAAAAACAAGTGGGAAGGGCTGGTTTGAGTGTCCTGTTAGGTTTGGAAATGCATTTGCTTCTTGCAAAAACTGCTTCAGATGTAACGCTTACGGTTGCTCATGTGGGCTGTTTTTTGCCTTGCCCTCCTAGATCAAGGATACTTTCCTTAGGACATACACTGAAGCAATCCAGAATTACAACAAGAACGATGAGCGGAGCCATGCAGTGGATAACGTACAGGAAAGTGTAAGTCTGAAACTGGATACTAAAAATGAGCAAATAAAGAGACAAAGTGTGCATTCAGATTTGGTCACAGAACATGAAGTGTGGATGGCTTGATCTGCAAGTGTTTCTGTTGTAGCAAAATGTTCATTTCATTCATGGCTCTGTTTTTACAAGAATGCATTTGTAAGCCCTTTCCATGCAGAAAATTTAGCACATACTTCATATCTTTCAGTATCTGTCTTCTAGCTTAGCATCTAAAGCAGAACATCCTTCCCAGCTTGGGGCTTTTCAGCTGATTTCATAGATACACTCTATGAACATATGGTCTCTTTCTATTCAAGGCTCAGTGAATTGTCCTAGAAATTATTTTGGTGAGTTGGAGAGACTTCACCTTATCAGTTTGTACTAGCTTAACCCTGTATGTGCTACATGTAGCTCTGTGTAATGCTTTGGGGTTTTGAATTTGCAGGATCATATTTAATCAAATAAATAAGTAAAGGTAACCAACAAACAAAAAAAACCCACGCAAACAGCAGACCTTCAACTAAAAAAGATGTCTTTCTGGCTGGACCTTTGTTGAAAGTTATAAATAATAGCTCTGCTCAAAAAATACCTTATTTTTAGTCAATTGTCTGCTCCCATATTCTGTAAATGACACTCCTGACACTTTCACAATTAGTGGGGCAGGAGTTCGTATCTACTTGTCAAAACTGGAGACACCCTGTCTTTATTTTGATTATGAGCTGATTAAATGGGCAGTGACGATTCTGTACTAATTTTAATTCTGTTCTGGGTTTTTTGTGTGTTTTAAATCTGCCTCTTATTCCTCCTAGCTGAGCTGCTGTGGCATTCAGAGCTACACCAACTGGAGCACCAGCCCTTACTTCTTCAAGCACGGCATCCCTACAAGCTGTTGCATGAACTCCAGTGACTGTAATACTCAGGACCTGCGCAACATGACCGTGGCTGCCACTAAAGTAAACCAGAAGGTACCAGTGACATTGTGCCAGAGGCAGTTGTTGTGACACCATCCAGTGGAGAGTATGGCTGTTTACAATTGCATTTCATCTCAAATGGTTGGTTGGTAATGTGCATGTAGGGCTGGAGTGACGGTAACGATGGGCTTTGTCCCTTGCTTGCTTTCATATTCTTTAATCTGGCCTTTCTCAAATGCCCAGGTGCAGCATTTCTGTTGAGGAGGGAATTTGTTCTCTTTCCTCAAGCAGAGGCTGAGGTAAAGGCACTGCACAGAGGCAGTGCTGGCCAGGCACGGGACCACAAGTGGCACATGTGCTGGATTGTCCATGATGGTTGGGTCGGTCAGCATCAGAGGACAAAAGCATAGGTGGAGGGAAGGACAGGCTTTCCTCTTGCGTATGTTCAAACAGTAATTTCATTTTTGGAGCCTAGCTGTCATCCAAAACAGAGAAAACATGCTTAGGGATTGACAAGAAGAGTTATGGTTGATGGGTACACTGACTTAAAATCTTTGAACATGTGCCGCTGAAAGCACAGCACAGCCCAAAGTGACCCTTTCCCTGGGGTTACCTGAAGGAGCAGGTTGGGGAGACAGAATAGGGTTGGGAAAACAGGAAGAAAAAGAATAATTGGTAAATAAAAATACAGAAAACACTAAGAAAGTGATGAATAAAAAGAAAAAAATGCAGCATCTATAGCAGACACTGCTGCAGAAACACAACTCGAGTCATTGCTTCAACTGCGTGTGTGTCATCAGCTCATTCTTTCTCACTTGAGATTCACAAGAGAGGGAAGAGTTTGTTGGTGAAAGGAATGATATTGTGGCCAAATCACCATGATAAGTTGCAGCATAGCTTAGTCAGACTTAAGGAATATTTTCTTTTCTGTTTTTGTTTTCAGAGTTGAATTTAGAAACAATAAATAGAAGTCCTGAGTAGACAACAAGGGAAATGTGGAAATGCCTCTCTCTTTTCTCTTTCTGTATTTTTCACCTCAGTCCCCTGTGACTGAGAAGGTTGGAGTGGTGGCTGAGCACAGCCTGAAACATCTTTGAAAACCAGTCAAGTAGAGAACATTTTCTGGAATGTATTGAAAAAGGGGTACTAGAGGATTATTTTCCACTAAGCCTTTCTTTTTTGCAATAGTTTAATGAGAGGCACTTGTTGCAGACATGTGGAATGTTAGTGGTGTTCATTGGTTAAGATATTCACAATCACCATCAGCAAGAGTAATCTTGCTGGGTTGCATGAGTATAGAGGGTGAGTCACTCCGTTCAGTTGCACTTTGTGAACTTGTAGTAACTTTATGTTTCTGTAGAAGTGGAAGTAAGGTGAGAGGCAGGACAGCTTGGATCTAGGACATGCACAGTACAGCATCCACTGCAGGCAGAGTGCCTCCTGGGCAGCCCACCCTGAGCCCCTGCTTCTGATCATCTTCCCAGAAGGAAAGCTTTCTGATACTCTGACTGGTATCCTACCAGCAGGTCCCACCTTTTCAGTTTGGGGCAGCCATGGACTCTGAACCTTTCCTGGGTGCATCACTGAGCAGGTGATATTTGCATTCCCAGCACTGATCTAGTGTTTCCCCGAAGTGCCAGGCTTTCTCTGCATGCACAGGTAAATCCTTTTCCACCAAGGAGTTCCTCGTGGCACGGGATGCCTGCTAAATTGTAGAAAGTGACTGAGAGATGAATGTGTCCTAGTACAGGGCTAGTAACTCATTCTAGCCATGTTTGCTCCATGTTCTCCTGTCAAATGCAGAAGTCACCTGACAGAAAGAGATTGCCGATTCCTCAGGAAGTAGTTGAATTAATGACTTGATTTAATTACCTAGGGGAAGTTTGGATGTTTGGAAGTTTGTTTGGTTTTGTCTCATTCTCTGAGACAGCCATTTGTAATCAAAGGATGCAGATGTCTGTTTAGCCCTTTGTGAGATCTTAGAGTTGTCCCAAACATTTGAGCAAGGTGGGATGTTTCTGAAAGGGGCATGGGAATAAAAAGCAAGCAGGAGGAAATGCTGTGTGGCCCTATCCTTCCACTTCAGCTAGGAAGCAAGGGTCATTGCCTCTGACCCAAGTCCCTTGCTCATCTTGGAAATTGGCCCTTTGCTCTGTGTGTGTTGGAGAAAAAGGAAAATATATGTTGCCTGTGTTGTAGAAGACCCTTGTCACCATGCCTGTGGGCAAGTATATTTGGAATACATCTTTTGATGGATCTTGCTAAACTGTCAGCAAGAGAAGTTCTCTGTGAGCTAATCAAAATTGCTTGCAGTTTCTGAGGACTAATGATGAATTAACCAAAGAGGATTAAACTAATTATATAATTGCAGGACTAAAAGACAACATTCCTGGATTGTCTTTGGCAATTCTGACCCTAACTTGCTTAGTGACCTTGGATAAATTATTTAGGCTCTCCATTTCTTCATCTCAGAGGGCACTAATACCTAACTTTTAAGAGCTGTCATTAGGATTAGCTAATTACTGTTCATATAGTGCTTTTAATCATCACAGTTCTTTACTAGCAAATCTCAAGAACTACTACTTCTCTCTAAAACCTTAAGAAAGGAAAAGCTGCATGGAGTCAAGAAGTATCAGATAAAAGACAGTTGCTAATAAACTGTCGCTTCTGGATCATCCCTCAGCTGTGTGCACACAGCACTTCACATATTTCTGTGCCGTATATTCATCTCATGGGTGCTGCTGGAACTCTCACTCAGCACAGTCAGGGCTGAGCAATTAAGCTGTGTGTAAACAATGTGCTTCAGTAAACAGATTATTGTGACGTGGGATTACCATTGCAGTTAGATGTTGCATCTTTTGAAGGCACTTCAACAGAACAGATTTCAGAAGAGGTGGGAGAGCATTAAGCCATGTCAGACAGAATGAAAATACTGCTTGAGAAATCTAATCTCGTTGCATAACATGTAAGACACACACAACTATGGTTGCTTGATGGCTTAATAAGCAAGATTGAATTGGACTTACCATACACTGTGGTAAAACATAGTTAAGAATTGATATGTACACTTAAACATTGCAGAAATGAATCACAGATGTGCTGGTCCTCAGCTACTATTAGGTTCACCACTTCATTACTCTAAGGATTAAGTATCTCCTCATGTTATAAAAGAAGTTAAAGAAATGACACAATTTATTTCACAAATGGCCTGTCTCAAATAAAGGGCATTGTTTTTCCTTCTCGCTGTTATTTTTTACAAGCACTTATTGCCTTGAGGTCAAGTAAAGAGTTCCTACAGTGTTTGCAGAAATGAGGGGGTGTGGATGTAAAATGTGGAGGCAATTCTCTCTTATGGGACAGGAGTCCAAACTGAGAAAGGGAGCTCACTGCTATTTCTGAGTTTTCTAACTTCTGATAAAGTGGATAAAGTTATAATATATAAAACACTTCAGGACTGGCCTGAAGCCAGAGTGATGCTGGTCATTTGAGGAAGTGTGGCAAAAGGTGCTGAGTGGTCATTTCGGATTGTGTGGGCAGATGCGTTAATAATGAAAGGAAAAATAGATGTCATCTTTCTTTTTTTTCTTCAGGGTATTGTATCACTTGTTCAGATTCATGTAGGCACCACAAACTAGGACAGCTAATTTCAGATGGTTAAATTAGGTGAGAGATGGGTAAATTAGGTGAGAGAATGAACTTGGCAAAAATTATTGTACTAAGGAGGAACATCTCAAAAAAGTCTATCCAAGAGAAGGGCAGACATGTATATGAATCTTCTGGCCCAGTCTGGGCTGTGAATTGAGGCATGAGGAAGCAAATCAGCTGGTGGAGTCAGAGTCTGAGCTAGAGAGAGAAAATTGGGTTTGGGGAGCAAGACAGGGAATTTTATGTCCAAGGGCAAAAGAACCAAGAAAATTCATACAAAACCCTTGATAACTTTGTTATATGGTTTAAAGTTACATACTAGTCAGTGCTTTGCCTGGTGTCCCTTGACAGATAAAGGCAAGCAGAATGCCTCAGGGGGCAGTTCTATTAAATATCTAGAATATTAGAAAATCAGCATCATTTATTAATTTTTGACATTTGTATTGCATTATAACATTGGTGTATTGTTACTGGTTTGGTTTCAGGTCAAAGCTATACTGTTTTTTAAAACAATGTGAATCGACTTTCTTTAATAAGAGCCATAAAAATGAGTGTAACATCACATTTAGCTTTTAAAGGTACTGAAATGCATTTGGTTTTGAAAGGAACTGATTTTGTCACCAATTCCCATTATTCACTCATAATTGCCATTAAATAAAAAGGTAAGAGTGTTGGAAATCATAGCAGAAACACTGTCTAGCCCAGGTCCATTTTAAATGAGAAATTTGTATGTATGCATTCATGGCAGGGAAGGTCGATACAAGGAATGATGATGTTTGTTTTTCAGGGCTGTTATGACTTGGTGACCAGTTTTATGGAGACAAATATGGGAATCATAGCTGGAGTGGCTTTTGGGATTGCATTCTCACAGGTAAGTGAATAAACACTCCCCTTCATCCCTTTTCTTCCCCTCTATCTCTTTCTTTACCTGGACTTCCAGGAAGGAAGGATTATGGAAAGGGACTGAACTCAGCATGCTCATTAGTCCTGAGGTCATCAGTTCATTGATTTTCTTTTTTTCAACTTAAATGAAGTCTCTCCTTGGGAATATCAGTTACAGTTGAGCTAATGACTAGCTCAAGGAAAACAACTTGTCCCTCCACTGGGTCAAATAGAGGTTAACCCAATAAAACATTGGCTTAAATGGAGCATAAACAGCTAAGGAGACAAATAGCTTATCTATTGTTTGGACAGGCTTTTAAGTACTCTTATTTGTTTTTAAAGGAGTCTAGAACTCAAAAAAGAGTGTACCTCCAGGCCTCCCTATCCTGGACCTGGAGCCTGGAAGGGGCACTACATTTTGGTGACAAATTTTACTTATTTATTTCCCTTTAACAAAGAACACTGAGCTGAGACCTACCAAAATCAGGCTATTAAACCAACTCCTTGCCTGCATCAAAAGGAGTGTGTCCTGAGAGGGACAAGAGGAAGGCTAAGACAGAGTTTGCTGCTCTCTGATATTCAAACTGCCTTTATGTAGGCAGAAGCTGGGGAAAGTATAGTTCTGGTTAGCATCTTCTGATCAGCAAGGGACAGGAGAACACATACATCTTTCAACAAAATGCCGTTTTATACCAGTCAGTTCATTTTTGATGGCAAGGACTCTACTGAAAATGTGCAAAAGTTAGAGTGAAACCTGGACAATGCAAAGCTGTTTCCAGAGTGGTTCAACAAAACTCACAGTGATGTGTATGATGCCTGAACTGCTTCTTCCTGAGAAGCAATCTGCCTTTTCTCCATGGGTAGTAGATAGTACACTGCACATGTCATTCAAAAAACTATCATGCAACTTCCATTTACTCCATTCACACGATGTTAAAATTCTGGATCCTGAGGCAACCCTGAAAATATTAATGTACCTGTTGGGTGACTCATGTTTATCCAGTGGTTAGGAAAAATGAGGTGCTGGGAGAAATTACTTGAGGTGTCCTTAAAACCCATGAATTCAGTTTGCAGTCTGTAGATTTACACTCTGCTGCACAGGAAACAAGTGATTTGCCAGGGCTGTCACCAGTGGTGGGCAAGTGACTTATGGGAGGGCTCTTGCCCCAGCTGCCCCACATGGTCAGCCCTTGGCTGCAAGGTGTTTTAGTTAAATCTCTGAAGTTTTACTCAGCAGTTACAATGGCCTCCAGGTTCTTCAGGGTAACTGTCCCCAAGCCATGTGGGAAATGGCCACCACATCCTCTCGGTCTGTGTATGCACAGCCAGAGGGAGCCCGAAAACTGTTTGGGCTCAGACCACCTGACTGCCCTGCCTTGGGCATATCTGGAAACCTGATGCCTTGTAGCCAAGGTGTTAGATGTGAGCAGCCCATGACTTGGCCTATCAGCCAACTTCATGTGGGTGTATGTTGTTCATCACAGCACCAGCTGCCCAGGGCATGTGCCTGCGTGTCAGGTTTTCAGGATCCAGAGTGGTGAAGCTTTCTGTCTAGAGCTGTTTGTTCATGAACTAGGGGGACTTCTTTTTTTTTTTTTCCAAATAGGCTATTCTAATTCTTCTTGAATGGTCACAGTCTTGATACTCTTCTCCAACCTTGACTGTGGCTTGATTATTGCTATAAGACCCTGAGCTCATATTTCATTTCGATTTCTAGACAGCCAGAAGGCTATAAAGCATATTTTTAAATGCCTCATGTAAAGCTATCCAAAGAAAAATGGGATGAGTAGAATTTTACAATTCATATGCTGCTGGGGCAAATGTCTCAGTCAGGACCAATAATTGGTGTGTCACAGGAGGCCGCAGGCAGCACTGCTGTGGCTCCGAGTGAAAGCTAAGGTGTTTTGAAATGGTGTTGGCTTCCCAGGCTGTTGATGGCACTGTGCATCCTGCTGCCATGTGTGGATGTCACTCCCCAGTGTAGGTGCAGTGCTCTGGCTCTGTGAGTACCTACCCAGCTCCTTGGGGTGTTAGCAAATGTGTAAAAATGAGAAGAGGGGGGATGCAGGGGAGAAAAATGAAGCTCTCTGGGGCTTTGAAGAATAGAAGGCGGCTGGTTATAATTTACTGCCTAATCTGTTTTGCTGGACCCAATTAGGGACAGTGTTTACAAACTGATTCCAGGTTAACCGTGGCTGGCAGTAATGCCAGGCAGCGCTCCAGCTGTAGGCGAGGTTTTGCTGTTCCTACTGAGGATAGGTTTACTCTAAATAAAAGACAAATTAAATCATGTTGCTCTTCTACAGTAAAGCACACTCAAGGGTCTTCCCTTCAGATGATTTGTTAGGTGTTGACTAGCACAGGGAATGTGCTGATGCCCAGAAATAGGGAAAGTTTGATGTAATGGCATTTTACGTCTTACAGGGCTGGCACAAACCTCCCCATCAGAGTCAGAGTTTTTAAAAACATGCTGTGTTGCTGACCTTGTCTGCTCTGCTCCTTGGGTTTGAAATGATAACAATAAAATAAAATTTGATTGTTTTTGGACTCGGATGCCAATGCTGACTTCCAGCTGGAATAATTTCAGTTTAGCAGGTGCTCTTCAGAGCAGAAAAATGATTGCTGTGTTGTGCCCAACAGAGAATAAAATTATGCAAACTGCACAGAAGATGAAGAGTTTTGCCTGGATAAAACCTCAGTGCAGGCATTGGCTTAAGGAACGCAAGAGGCACAACCTTTAGGGGTTTATACGTTGTGGTTGCAAGAAAGACTACCTGAGCAGGGAAGTCTCAGTGCACTGTTAAGGCCAGAATATTCCCTTGTTTGCTGAAGGACTGGAAGTCAGGCACTCTCCACATGCTCCCAAGGAGTTATTGAGCATATATGGTTCCCATCATTTAAAGGTACATTCCCATGCAACCATGGGCCCTCTCTGCAGTGCTACATCCACCTGCCCTCTTTACTGTCAACACTGATATGAGTAACTCTGGCTGACTGTGGATGCAATTCTGGTGCAGACACCATCTACTCTGTCTGCTACAATTCCTCCCTGAGTATAAGGAGGCTGAGACTTGCACCTATTTGCACAGGGTTTAAGGAGTGGGATCCATATCAGGATCAAACATGTGGCTTGAAATCCATTATAAGACTGGGTTACTTCTAAAGACTAATCACTGTGGGTTCAGTACAAAGATAGGACCTGTGCCAGAGGCATATCAGGGCACAGGAGGCTGAGTCAAATAAGTGACACGTGACACAGAAAATTCTCTGTCTTCTAAAATAGAGCCAGACAACCTGGATGCTTGGATATTTGCATTTTGAGAATATAGCAAGGTAAATCATTGAGCTAAACAATTATTCCTGGTGGATAAAACCAGTTTTAGCTTAGCTGATGTGTTCATGAATTCCAACACGTTCCTATTTATAGATGTTTTCTCAAGGTATGAGAAATGGTGAAGATCTCAAGACTCGAAATAAAATGGAAATTCAAATTGCAATTCAGTTTCTTTCTCTTCGGTATAATAAGGTGTAATAAATATGCAGGACAACTCCCAGTCAGTGTTAACTCTTGCAGAATAACTGTATTAAAAAGCTAGTTATTATGTGTACGGTAGGGATAATATTGCCAGGATGGTTTTCAGTGGTCAGAACTAAGCTGTGGCTGAGATGACTGCCAGAAACCATGGAGACATGAAGAAATGCACTGAAATGAGCTGTGGCCAACAGGATGGTAGTACAGGAGACACACCTGAGGGATGTGGGTTTCCCAGTGCTCAGTATCAAAGAATTTGTCAGCATTTTCAAGTTTCCTGTGGCAAGACCAGAAATTCCAAGGCAAACTCTCAGTTTTGCATATAACAGCTCAGAAGACCAAGACAGTCTTAGAAAAAAAGGTAAGAAAGAGGAAAAGTGAGAGAGAATACAAATGCAGAACCAAGTTTGGCACCTTAGCATTCAAAAATCAAGACTATAAAATAAAATAAATTAGTAAGTGTATAAAAGTTGAGGTGAGGCATTTGAGAGACAATGGGAGTGAAGGGAAATGAATTCAGCTCCTAGGAGCTAGTTTCTTTGTGGCAATCCTTTCATGCTGATCCTTCTGCTCCTTCAAAGGAGCTGCAGGGACCTGCTGCATAATAGGATAAGGGGCTTCCCCCCTCTTGAAGAGCAGAAGAGGCAAATGATGGAACAAATGCAGAGAGCAAGGCAGGCTGGAGAGTGCTCTTTTGTGGTTCACAGTCTGGGAGCCTCTAACCTGATTTAAATGCAGAGGACTGTAGTTATGACTGTAATGAAAGAGCACCATGGGGAAAATTCAGCAGCTTAATACAGTATCACCTCTTCTTGGCTACAGCAGGGACAGTGCTCCTGTGGTTAAATGTGGAAGTCTCCACACCTTGGAAAACACATGTTTTTATATGTGTTCAAAGTACTTCTAAGATATTTATTATAGCTCTGCTATGTCCTAGTAATACTTAGAAATGCTGTATAAAATATGTATGCAATATCTCAATATGCATGCCATTATTTCTGAAGTACAGAAGGTAAATATTATGTTATTATAACCACTTAAATGCCTAAAGCAGCATAAGATCAGAACCAAGAATTAATAAATGGGCCAAAGATCAGAAAAATACATTCATGAGTAACCCACAATTCGTCCTAGGAGTGAGTTGAGTAAAAGAAAACATTGTTATGTGCCTGAAATGCTACAAAGGTTAAACACACTGATTATTATAGTTACAGACTGTGTAGAACAGAAGAATCCCTAATTAAAGGTAGCTGGGGAGGTCTGCTGCAGCTGAAGGGGGAAAGAAAAGCCTGTGGCTTCCTATTTGTACAGGTTGCACCATCTTTCCCCTTGTAAACATGATACAAGCAGCAGATTTAGAACAACAGTGGCCATAGTCTGGGTGCTTGTCATGGGAAATAATGGGTACTTTGTGCCACAGGCGTTAAAAAAACAAACCCAAATACCTAAACTTGAATTTACATGTGTTGTTGGCCATTGTAGAATGAGAGAAGAGCTGTTTTGGGTCTGGTCCAGAATTTGCTCAGTGAAAGTAAATTGGTTGAAATACACTGTGAAGTTTGTTTTAATGAAAAATTCAGTAAGGCAGAGAAGTTACTTCTGAGACCACATGAGGAAGGTGAGAAAAGGCTTGAAGTTACCAGAAACACAGAAAAGCAATAGTGAAACAGGTGGGACAGGGCAAGCCAGAGGCTCTCACTCTGTTTGGCCTGTCAAAGCACAGAGAAATATATACCATTCTCCAAACCAGAAATCTCATTCTCCAAAATGGATCTGAGCTAAAGAAACATGGCACAAATGAGCAGCAGGACTGTCAAAGCCTCCCCAACTAAACCTGCAGAATGTGGTCGGTTTTCAGCAACACTTTCCAGATCAACAAATTGATTAAATCATCCTCCCAGAGACAGGAGTATTTAAGCATGGAAATCCAAAGCCCAGCCAGACGATGATGGCATTCTCATCATTGCCGGTCCATTTCCTGCCTCAACACCTGTCTAGAGAAGTTGTATAGAAAAGAAAGCAAGATGGCTAAAATTTCTTCTTGGTATCTAGGGAGATTTTCAAACCTGAGGAGGGTTTTCAGCACCCACATCTTTTTGGCAACTAAAAATACAGCCCTTGAACTCTGCTGGCTTTTGTTTTGATTGCAGGTTGGTCAAGAGCTGCTACCTGTACCTTGTGTCTAGTTATAACCAAGGCACTGGCATCTTTGCTGCCAAAATCAGGGGGGTGCATGTGGGGAACAGAAGGGTTCAGCCTGCCTTTAAAGGTGACTCTGTGCCCTTTTGAGATGCCCAGAACAGTTCTGGTGGGCACTGAAACAGGAGACAGAGCAAATTTCTGGCAAATGAAACATGGCCTGACAAGGATTGTGACATCTTAGAGGCAGGAAACAGTTTATCTGGATTTGAGTTACCCTAGCTTGGTCTTGCTCTTTGCTGATCCAGCCCAAATCAAGCAATTGGCTGGTAGAGAAGACATATATTTTGATGGTGATCATGTTAACAGGGAGCAGTACGTGGTCTGGGGGAAAGGACACACAATCCCCAGAGTGAAATAGAAGGAGCCAGTTTAGATGATCAGCCAGCCAGTTTTTATCTAGTCATGATCTGAGAGAGTTCTGCTGCTGCCAAAAGGTTATGATCCCCCTTGCCATGTGCTCTGGCTGCAACAGAAGGAGATGGACAGAGGTGGTGCCCTGTGGGCATGAGCAAGCCAGCTGGAAGTGCTGGGACAGCCCCTGCTTGGAACCAGGTCCAGAGAGGGCTGTTCTGTCAGCAGACACAATGCTCTCACCTCACTCCTTAGCAAGGGATGAGCTGTAGCAGTCTGGCTATGCTCAGGAGTTAATTAATTGACCAAGCCAAATTAGAAAAGCAAGGTTGAATTATTTACAGTATATTAACACTGTTGGCATATTCAGGGAGCACTAAGAAACTGCAATAGGTAAAACGTTGAAGAGACTGAGTGCTTATTGACGACTGGAAACCTGGGATCTGTCTTCAACAATCCGATTGACAGCCAAGGGAATAGTGAAAGACTTTTTAAAAATTTATTTCCAGATTTATAGCACCCATTTCTGAAGTGCTGCATCACTTATAAAGAGAGCATAACTGCTCTGGGGCACTAGGAATCTTTTCCCTGGCACACTGTTAGGAAAGTTAAGGGGACCACCAGCTCTCTGGGATGGAGAAAGAGACCCAGGTGGAGAATTCTAATGTCTCCTCAAGTTCATCCATCCACATCTGGCTTGGCCAAGCAATGACAACGGGATTGAAAAATACCAAAAGGTCTGCTGCCTGTCAAATAAATTCTCTCTGATAAAAATCAAAAGGAAGATCTGATAAAGAAAGCTGGGAGATTTTCATGCTGTTTTTCTGATTAGAGCAGTCCTTAAAATACAGCATAAATACATTGTGCATAATGACTCCAGAACATGAAGTATTTGTTTACAATGACCCCTCCTTTGCTCTGCATCGATAGAATTGAACTTAAATTCTATTCTACCTCTATTTTTGTCCTGCACAGTTGATCGGGATGCTGCTGGCATGCTGTCTGTCCCGGTTTATTACTGCTAACCAATATGAGATGGTGTAACAAGGTGAGCTTTTCCCAGCTTTCCAAGCACTACTACTATATAAGCCTTGGTGTGTTGTTGTGGTTGTGCTGCTTTTGCCAAAAACAGTGGGCAAGTTTTAGATGCTCAGCATATTCACTGGGAATTAAGTCTTCCAATGGGCTTCTTTGCCTTGGGATTTTCAGCCCAATATTGTGTCTGGTGGGAGAAAAAAAAAGGGGAAATGTAGTGTCGAATGTTTTGTCATTTCAGTTTTCTTGAAAAGAGATGGTAAAATGCCTGCTGTGAGTGCTGTTACAGAATGACAGAATCACAGAATCCGATAGGTTGGAAAAGACCTCTGAGATCATCAAGTCCAACCTTCGACCCAACACCACCTTGTCTACTAGACCATGGCACTAAGTGCCACATCCAGTCTCTTCTTAAATACCTCTCGGGACAGTGACTCCACCACCTCCCTGGGCAGCCCATTCCAGTGCCCAATCATTCTCTCTGTAAAGAACTTCTTCCTAATGTTTAACCTAAAGCTCCTCTAGTGCAGCTTAAGCCCGTGCCCTCTTGTCCTACAGCTGGTTACCTGGGAGAAGAGACTGATACCCACCTCGCTACAACCTCCTTTGGGGTAGCTGTAGAGAGGGATAAGGGTTTTGTTAGCAACCAGAGCAACCCACTTGTTGTTTCTTTCCCTCATCCTCCCCTCTCTCTAGTCTTTCAGAAGTGTGAAGTCCAGAGCCTGCCTGAAGACCAGGAGCTGCAGAACTGGAGAAAGACTGACATGAATGTTATAGCACACACTGTCTCTCGCACGCACGCACACCCCCACGAGCAAGCACGTGCGCGCGCACACTCGCACCCCTCCTCCCGAACTGTCCCATGCGTAGTGTTACCATTCTGTGAAGTACCGCGGTGCCACCGAGAGCAGCCGGGTCCCCTCGGCCTCCAGACCCAGACCCAGACCCCCATCCCCTCGGCTCGGCGTAGGACGGCACTGTCTGTATGTTCTTGGTCACACAGTAGTTGCATCGTAAGTTAACAAAGGTAATTCATTAACAGCATTGATCGGGCTGTGCATGTAGTGACTGGAGGGCGTAATTAGCCTTTCACCATGGTTAATAAGTGTTGCACACGTTCATATAAACCGGTATATGAAATATATATTCTTTTGGTTTCATCTTAATTTCTTGGGTTTGTTTATTGCTTTTACTAAGGTTTTCATCCTTTCCCCCTCTTCCCCACGCCTGCCCCCTCCTTCCCCTCCCCCGCCCAAAAAAAAGGAATCAGTAACATAACAAAAAGATACTTGAAAACGATGTTAAAATGTTGTGCTTGAAGGGAACCGTTATTCCTGATGTTCTTCTACATCTTTGATTCTTACTCAGTGTTGTATGCCTAGTGCGTATCCCGGTAGGCTTTGTCTAGTGCATTTTGCCTCGGAACCTGATCCTGTGTAATACTGTTATTAAGCTGTGTTGTTGCTTACTGTGAAGGCAGAAATTTTGCTTCCTTTATTTTTATTACGTAGTTATGGAACTAATTGAACTGTGCTGTACTGCGGCCTTCATACTTTTTTCCTGTTCTTTCTTTTTCTTCCTTTTTGCATTGAGGTTGCAGCCACCAAACACATTGTTGAATCAAATCGAAATAAAAAAACACACACACACATGCAAAAAAAAAAAAAAAAAATCACAAAAAAACCACAACAGGCATATGAAATATTTTTGGGGGAAAGCAAAAGTTTAAAACCTTTTTAAAAAAAAATAGAACTTTTTTAATAATGCCTCTGTCTAGCATGCCAACGAGAATGCATTGATATTGTGAGTATTTGTGATATACGTATTAATAAATGGAACCATTACAGATTTCTAGCTGCTTCCTTTTCTTTCTTTAGTCATAATAAAACCCTTTTTTTGGGGGATAGGAAGTGAACATGAAACACCCAGACACAGCTTGGAGTGACATGTCTTTATGCACTTTTTAACAACTAACTCGCTTGTGACAGAAAAATGTTACTATTGGGGGGGGTGGGAGGGGGGGGCAGGGAAAGAGAGAGAAAGAGCTGGAATTGTTTCAAAACTCCCAGAAAAACCTTCCACAGCTGTTTTCACCACATGACAAATACCCTCTGCTTTGCAATTGTTCTTTTTGTGACTGTTAACAATCTGAAGTGTTTAATTATCCCATCCTTAGTCCCATAAGCGATTTTGGTTGGCATTGAGCATTTCTCTCTGATTTTGGTGCAAATGGGGGGAAACATCAGATCCTGGTGAACCTTCAAGGGTTGCTGGCATGGTCAGTGCACTCCCACCCACAGCTATAAAAGGTTTCTCAGCCACACATGCAGAAACCTGTTGGCACGTGCCGAGGCAGCCTGTCTTAAAAATCCCAGCAGCAGCAGCTTTATTCAGAGGGCCCTTCCAGACCAGGAAGGAGAAAAAGAGCTTTGCAAACAGAAGAGGAAGCTGGTTCACAATTTTAAATCTGCCCTAAATAAAGCATCTGCTGTGAGGGGGAGAGCCACCTCTAAAGATAGAGAATGCCAATACAGGTCCTGCATCAATGTTGGGCAGCTAAGCAGTGCTGTGCTGGGGACAAAGCCACTCGGCACAGGTCACAGCACTCACATTTATAGTCCCTTTTGAGGGCTCAGAAAACAGTCACAGCCGCTCTCTTGGTTGCTGGGGCTACACAATGCTGGAGTGATGCCCTTCTCCTGTAGGCACAGGAAGTTCACAGAAGGTTGTTTTTTCCATGCCAGAAAGAACTGGCCCAACAGCTGCCCCAGTTTCCCTCCCCTATTCATTCCTGGGCAGGTCTCCCCTTGCCCCATGGAGCGGAGGGAGGCGGGTGAGCCTGCCGCCTCCTCCCTCAGGAGCCACCAGTGACTTTCCAGAGTGGAAAAGC
This sequence comes from Lophotriccus pileatus, assembly GCA_035583135.1. Lineage (NCBI taxonomy): Eukaryota > Metazoa > Chordata > Aves > Passeriformes > Tyrannidae > Lophotriccus > Lophotriccus pileatus. The sequence goes on from JAWWES010000001.1 coordinate 108,107,560, forward strand.
ACCAGCCTCTCCTTGGTTTTTGTTCCTTATTTTTTCACTTCTTTTTCCTGAAAGAGAGAGTTGTTTGTGCCAAGAGCTGTTTCTTTTGAAGATGCTGATGTTGGATGACAGGTCAGCAGGCCCCCAAACGTGCCCGTCCCCATTCAGTAAAGCATGTGCTCAGCTTTAAGGCATAAGTGTTGAATTAAGTCCATTCAGAGAAGCCTTTCAGTATATGGTCAGTTGTTTCCCTCAGTGCAGCAGCACTCCAGCTTGTATGGGGTAGGTGTGTTAATTGGGCTCTTGGCAGCTTCCCTAAAGAAGATCAGGTAAAGGAACAGCTTGGGCTTCCCTGGAGAAATCCCCCTGGCTCGAGCTGGGGCCATGCAGGTTGTGCTGGCCCGGGTAGAGGATCCCCACACTTCTGGAGGGAGAAGCAAGAGAGTGGATATAGGAAAAAAAGCTGGAGCTGACAAGTATGGATTAATGTCAGCTGGGCACAGATATGCAGGATTTTCCCTCCAGAAGGGAAGCTGCCACAGGGTGCCAGAGGCCTTTGCCCCAGGGGCTGAGTTTATACCCTGTGGTATGAACTGAACAAGCAGCGGAGGAGACAGGCTCCTGCTGCACTGGGCTGGCTCTGGCTGCCTGATCCCTTCCCAAGCAAATTATGTTCACTGCAATCACCAGACCAAGCCGAGCCAAGCAAGGGTGGGAAGATTTGGGAGTTATAGCGGGGGCGGGGAGCAACTGGGTGTATCCCAGGAGGGAATGGGGTATGTCTTGGGGACAAGGAGAGTGGAGCATCAGAGGATTGTTTTTAGGATGGAAAAGACTTCAAAGATCAGTCCAGCTGTTAACCCAGCACTGCCAAATCTACCACTAAACCATTGGCATAGATGAAGAATGACTGTGGGAGGAGGAAGGGGCACCACCTTGTTTTGGTCCCAGTGAGCTGCTAGCTTGGTTTGGCTGCAAGGTGAACCAGCAGCCTTAGCTGACATGCATCCTGCCCTGAGCTGCCTCCCAGGGCTTGTTTCTGCTGAGGACAGCCCTGAGCCCTGCCAAGAGGACAGTAAGTTGCTGGGAAGGTGACATTTCCCAGTATCATTGAACTGGACAGCTGTGCTGGAGAGCCTTGCTGGCTGCTGCCATCCTCAGGTGAGCATTGCTGCAGGGGAGACTGGCTTTGCTCACAGGAGTTCAGCCTGCTGCTCCTTGGGGAACCCCATGCAGCGCCAAAGATGGTTCTGTCTTCTGTGACTCTTCCCCTTGACTTTAATGGCTCATTACTGTGGAAGATAGTTTTAAGGTCAAGAAATTAATTTGCTGCCAGCCAAGCCCCATGCATAAAATACCTGGCATCCCACTGGGGAGGCAGGATCCATCAGGATTGTCAGACTTCTACCAGGGCTGTTAGGGCTGCTTCAGTATGAATTTGTATCATAAAAATAAAAATCTTTGTGATTCAACATAGAAATTACACTTCTCCTTTTTTGTAAGAGTGTTTTGCCCTCCAAACTTGTAAAGTATGGTCAACTTTCTGCAAGGTGTTTTTACCAGCTTGGCCTAATTTTGAAGAAAAAAGCTGTTGCTTTTGCCTTTTTCTTGTCACTGCACCTGTTCCTACTGCAACCAGGAAACATTTTATTCAAAGGACATTTCATTTTTGTCCGGCATGACTGCAGATATTTGGTACACACAAGCTCATTAAAAGCAAGCTGTGCTGAGGCAGCAACTCCTCAAGCTCAGGAGTCTGTTCTGCTCTGTAGTAGCTGCAGTGTGCTTATTTTTGTTCTCTGAAAGTATCTGTAGGTGAAACCGAGTGCTTATTTTAGATTGTGGTCCTTCTATGTGATCGATAACTGGGGATGTGTATTACACACACACACACACAAAACATCCAGGCCAGGTTGGATGGGGTACTGTGCAGCCTGGTCCAGTGGAAGGTGTCCCTGCCCATGACAGGGGCTTGGAACTGGATGATCTTCCAACCCAAACCATTCTCTGAATCTCTGGTGTGCTATACAACAGTGTAACTCCTAGAGTGACATGCATTCCTAAAACGACTACTAAATCACACAAATGCTATTTTTTATTCACCATACTCACATAACACAGTGTCTTGGCCAAGACTTGCAGAAGCAATTGATTTCAGGCAACCCCCTGGAGGTGTTTACAGAATGTCTTAGCTTTCAGAAAGTGACAAATGACTAACTTTTTGATAATCCAGCCCTTTCAAAACCTCTCAGGACACTCAGAAATGAAAAGTATTTTTTGAAAGCCCTATCTCTTCTTAAAATGGAGATCATTCAACCAAGTAAAGAAACATTAATATTTTTTAAACTGTGATTTCCAGAGGGAAGGACAGTTTTTCTGGCTTGCATGGAAGGCATGGTTTGTGGGTTTTATCTTCTTGGGTAGAGAATCAGAAAACATGGTGTGAGAGAAGGCTGATGCCCCATAGGAGAACTGCTGGGGTGGGATAAGAGGAGAAAAAGCAAACAAACAAACAGAAAAAACCTATAAACTTATTTTCCTTCAGTCAGAAGGGTTTGCAGTGGGAAGCAGTTCAACCTGATTGTGTATCTGACATGGCAGTGCAGCAATCTCTAGCTCCAAGGTAAGTAGGCTCAGCAGCTCAGGTCTGCGGCCAGGGGGCCTGAGATCTGATCCAGAGGGGACTGTTGTTACCTGCCAGGACACCTTTTACATTCTCCAGATGGTGAGGGCAGCCCTTTGGGGGAGTCTGTAGGTGTCAGACTGCTAGAAACTATTGCAGTGCACATCCAGTGAACTTCACGGCCATCATCAACCTGTGGCACTACCTGAGGCTTTGCAGGATCAGTTGGACAGTGGTAGTTTCCTACTCTGCTTCCCATGGGCTGACTGTGCATCTGTGGGATTTGCTTTCAATGTAGTGTTTTTAAGTTTTTGCGTGCTAAAAAGACCATGGTTAGTGCTTATGTTGATTTTTTTGGTATCTTCAGCCCTGCAGTTATTTCTAAATAAAAGCAAACAAATTATTATCCAGAATTTCCTTTATCCTGGAGTTCAGTGTGACCCAAATATCAGATGAATGACTCTTCCTCCCAAGTATAGGAACTACATTGACCCCGTGGGTTATTGTGTGCTACTCCATTCGCCTTCATGCAATCCTGGGACTTGGCAGGGCCAGGGATTGCCTTGTTCCTGCAGGCGAGGTGGAATTCAGCTCTGCAGGGAACCAGCCTGAGCCTTGTACATTCCCTCTGCTGTGCCAGCACCTACAGCCTGCCAGAATCAGTTCTGTGCCTTGGGGGAGTACAGAAAACAGGTCTCCACCTGCTTTGTGGAAGCTCGAGGCAGCGTGAAGGTATGAGACCCAGAAAATCCTGGCCAGGACCACAGCAAGCTCAAGCACTGAACTGAGCATAGACTGGCATGGTCCACTGGTCTTTGTAATGATGGGGGTTCCTCCCCATGCTTATCTGGATAACCTAACTGTTCCCAGCTTCTTTGGACTATGCATTTTAAATGCTACAATATGAGAAGGAAATCAAAAAGCCAATCAAAATTATCTCTATGGGACCCATTCAATAAAAAAGTTATTGGCAATTAGCATGGGTTTTTTATAAAGAAGTAATTAGCCCTCCTGCCCTGAGCATTAATGAATGCTTTTCATTACACCCCAAGGGGTAGTCAACCCAATAATAATCCACTTCAGATGAATGTTGTTCTAAAACGACGTTGTTTGACAACAGAGGCAGCAGGACAGTCACGAACAGGAGGCAAACCTACCCTGGTGGGCACTGGAGCTGGTTGCTTCAAAATGAAAGATCATTAATAATTTGCTTGGATTAGTGCAATAGACTTGATTTCTTACTCCTAATGGCGATGAAACAAAGCATTAAAAAAAAAAAACAAAAACAAAAACAAAACAAACCAACAGGGTCTCATTTTTCCCTGGGTGCAGAGCTAAGGAAGCCAATGGAGATGCACTAGTACCAACCACAGCCTTATACTGATGGTGCCTGTAGAATTTGGCAGGGTGGAGCACGACTCGTGTGTGGTTGTCTGGATGTGATGATTTTATGGTCTGAGAGGTGTTTGGCAGCCAAATGGCAGAGGGTTGTGTGTCCCTGGTATCTCCACTGCTTAACCCATTGGCAATACAGGGAATGCGCACCAGGTGACAGCACTCCTTCCTCAATGTTCCTATTTGATTGTTGGCATTTTCTAATGAGGTATGTGTTAGTGAAGATGCAAAAATTGCATTGACTTCTCAATTCAGTGGCTGTCCTGTTTTGACATTCATCACGGCCACCTGGTTCTCCTCAGGGTGGTAAGCGCAGCACAGGCAGGGCTCTCTGTCAGAGGAAAGCCCTCACATAATAAGCAAATGAAACAACCATTTCCCTTCCCCTGCCCTGGGAGCATCCTTGCTGCTCCCTGAGGCAGTGTTTCACTCTCATCCCCCTGTGTCCCTCGCTCACTTGGGTCTGGAGGGAACTCTGGCTGCCCCTGCTGACCAGGGGGCTCTGGCACAGCTTCCTGCAGCCAGGCTTTAGAAGTATCCCCATTACATTTACAAACCTGAGGATTCAAGTGAACAGCTGAATCCTCCTCTCCAAGCTGGGCAGCCAAATTAAGAAGCAGTGGTCCAGGATGATTCTGAGGAGCTTGGCCCTCAGAGCTTTCCCCATGGAAGGACTGTATGTTAAGGGGAGGTCTAATTAAGGAGGCCAGCAGCAAATTCACATGCTGCAGAGAAGATCTTCCTTGCCCACTTCTCCCCTTGCCTATTTCACGCTTATTTGCTAGGAAGTCTATTCCCCCCCAGCCAAGCCAAGAAGATGCCTCCAGCCTCTCCTGCTTTCCAGCCATCCCTGTGCTCTCCCAGGGAGCAGGGACTATCCACCCCGTGGTGGGGATGAGGGCTGCCAGGGGATAATGCTGCACCCCCTGGGACTACATGAGCACTGGAGGCAAGCGTGGCAGCCGGCTCTGGAGCCAGCACAGACTTTAATAGGCAGCTCCTCCCAACGCCTCTGTGGTGGCCACGTCTCCACTGCTGCTCCACGCTGTGTGTGGCGAGAGAAACCCCTCAGATGAGCAGTAAAAGTAGCGATTGCTCATCTTGCAGTGTGGTACTGCCTGGAGGCGATGGCGCAGCATCGGAGCGCCGTGTCACTGGATGCGTCAAGGAAATTCAGTCAAGCCATGGAGCTAAGGCTGTAGGTGCAAGGACAGGAACAAACAAGGGCAGAAAACAAGGAGAAGAGAATTAGGCGGTGTGGAGGCTGTTGGGATCAGTGCAATGAGCGCAGAGCTGCATTGCAGTTGCTTTAGGCAATCTCAATTTTGGCATCTCATAGATTATGGATGCCTAATTTCGCAGCTGTATGCTTCTTTGAGCACACATTTGTTTTGATGTAATTACTTAATTCCAAAAAAAAAGTACATGGGGGAATTTAATTTTTTTTTCATGTGGAATCATAATCATTCTCTAAGGTACCCTTAGCAGGGCTGCAATCCCTACATCACCACCTCAGTGCCTGTCACACCAGCTCTTTATGGGGTGGGGAAGTGGGACTGTTCAGCTGCAGGAAAAGCTGCCTGGGCTGAGGAGTCATGGGGATTAAAGGAATGCTCCCACAGAGCACTGGATCCCTGGGGAGGCTGATTTTCATGCTGTGTCATGATTTTAGTATAAAGAGAAAGAAAAGATCCCTCAGTTTAATATTCAGTAGAGTTTATTCTCTATTTTTGCTGGAAGGGTTGGCAGACATCCAGGGGAAAATTTTATAAGGGGGGAAAACTTTTTTTTTTCCAATGTAAAAGTTTTCAGAAGTTAAACAAGCTGTAATTAACTCTGAAACATTAATTAGGAATCACCTAACTGCTACATTTAAAGTATCTGGGCTCAAGGATTACATTTTTTTGGTAATATAATAATATTTTAAATTAATGTACTTGTATTTGCAGCTTTCACTTATAAGAGGGTTGTTTTTTTCAGTTGATTTTTCCTTTTTCAACAAACAAAGTGGATGAAGACTTGATGTAATCTTATTACAGAACCAAGGAAGACTAGGGCCAGGTCTCCTACAGAGATGGAGTCTCTGATTTTCCATCATTATTTTTTCCTTTCCTACCAGGAAAGGAAATTTTTGAGGGAATAGTTGAAATTTTGAAAGGAAAGTATCCTTTATTGACATCACAGCCACAGTCCCGAGAAATACCAGCTGCTTGTATCTGCAGCTAGAACAGACTCTAAGGCATAAAGGCAGCCACAAGCTCAAAACCAGGGGGAGTTACAGGGTGAGTATGTTTTGGTTCAGTGGGAGCTGTGACCCGGTACACAAGTGCACTTACTGAAGTGGGAGGTGCTCATAAACCCTCCCTATAAATTATCTGCCCTGCAAAAACTCACATCAAAATAGCACTTATGGATCTTATCCCAGGTAGGCACAGCAAATGCAAAGCCTGGGTGGCCCTGTACCAGCCCCTGGGGCAAGTTTGTCAGCCTTTGGCAGCCTGCAGGGCAGTCACCATCCTTCCCACTGACATGGGGTCACACATCCAGCACCTCGCCCTCCCCATGGTTCCCCATCTGAGTGGCTTTGCTGCACTTTCAAAGGACGGCTGTGCATGGCAGCCTGTCAGGAGCAGAGGCTGACAGAGTAAGGGCATGGACAGACTTGCTCTTCTATTTGCATTTTGTCTTGAGTATTTGAATAGCTTCCTTCAAGTCCTGAGGTCAGTGTGATGTGCCTAAGTTTCCCCGTTAAAAAGGGATGTAGGGACCATAGGGTGGTAATTGCACAGAAATGCAGGATGTCCCTGGGCTGCTAGAATAAGGAGCTCAGCTCCTTCCAACCACAGAGTTGCAGTCTCCCTTAAAAAGAGAAAAAAACAACAACAACTACAAATTTATAGTAACTTTGAACCTGAAATGTTCCTCTGCTGGTTTTCTTTTTATTATTTTCATGTGGATCAACTGGTGATTGTTTAAATAATGGCAAATGCTTCTCTCTTCAGATAACTGATGTGATTAATAATAGCTTACCTCTGTGGTGCTCACCCTGGCACCAGCACACCAGGGAGCAGCTGATCAATGGCCAAGGAGGGCTTATATTCCCCCTGGGAGTTTCAATGCCTTCCTTGGCAAGCACACGGGCTGGTGCAGAGCAGTTTCACCTGGTGGTGTTATGGGGTCCCAGCACCCAAAAGATGTTTGGAAATTCAGCCCTTCTGTGGTGAGTCCACCAAAATGGCATGGAAGCAAATGGCAACGGGCCTGGCTCTTCTGCCGTGCTGGAATCAGTCTGATCTATCTGACTAAACCTGAGTCATGCTGTGGAGGGTACGACCCAGAGGCCCAGCTGCCACGATCTAGAAGACCTGCATTTCCCACTCCTGGAAGTCCCTTCCAGCCCCACATTGGTACTAACAGTGCAATTTTCAAGACCACAGTCAAAACCCAAGTCTTTTGTGATTTCTCCCCCAATTAACATTCCCATCATTTTGATTCCTTGGGAAAGATGCATGTCTGTGCCACCTGGGGAAGGTACTAGTGAGGGTGCACATCTCTGCATCTAAGGCACAGTCCAACAGCCCAGCAACCCAGGGCTGATTGGCTAAACTGAGTATATTAGTAGAAGCTTAATGAACTGGCATGTACAATCTTGAAAGTGGAAGATGGGCCTGATACAATAGCCCATCATGTGAACCTCTGTCTTATGCAAGTTATTAAGGAGATGATCCCCAGATGAACCCTATAAGGACTTTCCAATTTAAATGTTCATTATTTTTACCACTTACCCTTCAGGGGTAAAATCTGATCAGATAAACCATGCTTAGGTAACATCTCATATAAGTATTTTCTGTACAGTATAACGTAAGTGAGTGGTGGTACTCACATCTCTGTGTGTGTGTGTGTGCGTGTGTGTGTAAAAGACAGCTATTATGCCATTTATCATCATTATGATCATCATTGTATAATATATCTCTATAGCTTATACTCTGATTGAAATTGAATACATTTTTTGCCTTATGGGAAAGAAGAGAATGCAGCAAGGGAAGGACAAGTTAAAAGTAAACAAGTGATTTTAAAGCTGGTACGTATCTCTGAGACGTAACTTTCTAGGGCAGCAGAGACATATTTGGTAGGTCAGCACAGTGGTTCCAAGGATGGGCATACCAGACACTTTCTCTCAGGTATTCCCAGTCACAGCAGTCCTCTGCCTGTCCTGGGCCGTGAACAAGGGCCATGCTGAGTTTTGCAAGCTCTGTGCCAGAGCTCAGTATTTTTGCGTCCTTGGATGTTACAGCCACACGGATGTTGGAGTCACAAGGCAGAGCCCTCAGTGCAATATAACGTTGCACCTCCTACGCACCCACACAGGAGATAGAGAGGTCTAATTTCAGGTCTGCAAGCTCTGACAGTGTCCCTTTCAGTGCTATTGCAATTACACCTGTTACACCACCTCCCTTCATCCCCACTTAATGTATTGTGGCACTCACAGTGGTGTTGCAACGACAGCTGACAGATCCTCTGCCTTTGCAGATCCACTCCTGTCGGGTTGCAGGTGCTTGCTAATCGGATAATGCTGTTGTTTTGGTTGCACTCGTGTTTGTCTCTGCTAAATGACAAGCAGTAGCTTGTGTTCTGCTTTCTGGTGCTTCCCTTTCAAGCTTCACAGTTGTACTTGCCATTTCACCTTCCGCGCGTATCAAAGTTGTTCTCACTGCTTTGTGGAACGGCGGCAGTTCAATCACGGAGAAGTGGCATCCCTGGCAGTGCCTGGCACCCAGCAGCCCTCATTAGCTTCTCAGGGAGGCAGCTCCAAAATCGATGGCAAACAAAGGGCAGTCACCTGAAGCTGGTTCCCAATTTGGTTCCTGCTGATTGATCTGCCAGCTCCACCGGGGAAAAACAAGTTATGCTGGATGTCACATATTTGTTTGTCCATCCCCTTCATCCCAAGAGCGCTTTTAGTCAGGATCCAGGAAGATAAATGAAGGAGGATAGGAGCCCTCACTCTCAAGCAGTGGATGTTTCTGTAAATCACACTCTTACTAATGAGCCCAGATGTAAATGAGGTACTGCTGAAATGCACAGTTAGACACACTTATCATCGGGGAACTCAACAGGAAGATTTCAGCACCAGAACCACAAGGTTAAAAAAGGAAATTTCTCATTATATACTTATTATACTGCACAAAACTGAGGGTTTAGACACTCTTCTCTTAAAAAAATTTGCTCACCAACACCTGAAGCCTGGAGCAGCTCCAGCCTCTCTCAGATAGAGCTCTGCCTCTCACACCATGTAGTCAGGGCTTGTTCAGGGCTCTCATGGCAGGGCCTGGACTTTCACACAGCTCAGGTGCCTGGAAGAACCCTGCCAGAAAGGGTGGCAATCAATAAATTTCCCTCATGCTTGAGATCAGAGCAACAAATCTGAAAACTTAATCTTAATAATACAATTTCCCACCTTGGCAGAGATAAAGGACTTCTCATTTAGTGCATGTTGGAAGAGCCTGTGTAGTGCTAGGCTCAGTCTCTGCCCACAGAGATAATCTCCAGTGAAGTGTTAAGCCCAGCAGCAAATCTGAAGCAACTGTATTTCCTAGTGGGTCGCTGTGGGGGACCAAGTGTCCAGCTGATTTTGGCAGTGCTTTGAACTCAGAGCTGGGAAGCAGCTCCAAAATACAGTCAGACTAGAGCATGGGGGTATTGGAGGGCTGTGTGCTGTGTGAGTTTACTTTGCTTACTTTAGAAATCTTACTACAGATCACCTGACAGGCTTGAAAGATCAAATATAAGGAACATGGAAGGATACCATGAAATATAAATCAGATAAAGGACTGCTTCTTGGTAGGAAAATTGGAAAGAATAGTCAGTGGCACTTTTTGTTGGTTTTACTTGTGGGAGTTGGGAGCTGAGAGTAAGAAGGGAAGAATATTACTTCAGAGATGACACAATTTACATAAATGATCTACCAAAGACAAATGTTCTGCATAAAGAGTCAGAGAGAAAAAAAAATCCTACATATTTAAAACAGACTTAAAAGAAATAATTAGTCTTGTTAGTCTGACATATTAAAGAAACCCCATAACTTCAAACTGATCAGCTCTTGACACATCTTCATTTAGCATCCTACGGGCGTTCAGAATGTCTCCTGTTGGGCTATAGAAAATAAAGATACATGGCAGTCTCTGCGTGGGTGCAGAGATCACACTGGGCAAGGCAGAAATGAACAAACACATCTGTAACGTGATGTCTAGAAGGCATCAAAAAGTGTGTGGCTGGAAATGCCAGAGCAAAGCAGAGAGAGGAAAAGTACACACAAAATCCAAGGGAAAGGGGGAGGCCTTTTCTACAAGGAGTGATAACAAGACAGATTAGATGAATAATTCAAAGAGCTTACAACCAGAAAGAATCACAAAAAGTTCAGAGTGGGAACTTTTCCTACCAGAGCGGGAAAAGCTGGGAGGTGAAGGAATGTGAAGGATCTTTACAGGAAAGATGGGAACAACTTCAAGTCCAGTGAGAAGACAATCCCTCAGCTTTTAAGGCTCTCACTTGTGAAAACATACACTGACAGCCATAGCTAACCAAGGACTTGCAAGCAAGCACAGGACCAGAAAACTCAGGAAATTTAGTAGCAAGATTAAAACTTCCCATGTCAAACTTTCCAATGAGGAACATTTCTAGATTGGATACCTGTCACTTAATGCACTAAAGTCAATGAACTTGACAAAGAAAAGCAGTAGGCCATTAGATGGCATGTGCCTGAGCTAATAGGCTCGAGACCAAGAGGGTACACGTCACCAAAAGCTACAAGAATAGCTGGTGAAAAGCCTTCCCAGGAGCAAGGGGACTAACTGCATCTGTATGAAAAGCACAGGGCTGTTTGCCAGAGACATGAAGGTATGTCACGGAAAAGAGGAGCCCTGTTCTTGTTGCCACCTGCAATGTTTCACAAACCTGAAATTAAGGGATTAAAATAAGCATTGGAGAAGAAGGGTGTAGTAGCACAGCTTGTAGCACCTGAAATGAGAGAAGGTTCTGTAACAGTGTGCTGGTTTGGGCTGGGGTAGAGTTAAGTTTCTTCACAGTGCCTGGTACACGGCTGTGTTTTGGATCTGCTGCAAACACTGTTGATAATATAGAGAAGTTATTATTGCTGGGCAGCACTTGAACAGCGTCAAGGCCTTTTTTGCTCCTTGTACTGCCACGCTGGCAAGGGGGCTGCAGGTTCATGGGAAACTGGGAGGAGGCACAGCCGGGACAGCTGACCTCAAGTTACCAGAGGGATATCCCAGGCCATATGGCACCATGATCAGCACATAAAGCTGGGGAAAGAAGAAAGGGGGGGGGATGCCTGAAGTCCTGGCATTTGTTTTCCCAAGACACCATTACATGTGATGGAGCCCTGCTTTTATGGAGATGGCTGAACACCTGCCTGCCCACAGGAAGCAGTGAATGAATTCCTAGTTTTTCTTTGCGGGCACACACAGCTTTTGCCTTCCCTATTAAACTGTCTTTATCTCAGCCCATGAGTTTTCTAACTTTTACTCTTCCAGTTCTCTCCCCAATCCCACTGGTGGGGGAGTGAGGGAGCAGCTGCATGATGTTTAGTTTTCAGTTTGGGTTAAACCATAACAAACAGCAGAGGAGAGGAGGAGGCATAGGAGAGATACCAGGTCTTGCTTTGAGCCTTAGGCAAGATCATGGACAGCAGGAAGAAACACAATTCTTCCAAGAATCAGGGGTTTTTGTCAGGATTTTATCAGCCACGAAGGACCAAGGGATGTTCCAAACCAGAGCTCCAGCTGGGTGTGAAGGTGAAGACATCAGCCCTGGAGAGCTCACAGCCCTCCTGCAAAGAGACAGAAACCCTTAGAAATTTTTGTAGCTTGACACAGTCCTGCTGGAGGCTCCAGTATGCACCACAGGCACCACAGCTGAGGCTGTCTTGAAATAACCTTCCGGAGTGCTTTGAGAGCCAGAAACACTTCACTGAGTTATTGTAGTCACAAGAGAGTCTTGCAGCAATGAAAGGACCCATTGATGATGTGCCATGCCGGGGCAGGCAGTGATCAGAATCCCAAATCAAGGAGGACAGTGAGGCAGCCAGGAAGACACAACCCAAACCTCAGCAGAGCCAGATGTCAATCCCAGACAATTTAATTATGTCTGGAGGAATCAACCACAAAGCCAGTAAAGCCTGCTGATTATAAGCAACAGTGAACAAGATGACAATGAAAGGGGTAAACAGGGAAATTTAGAAATCGCAAAGGAGGTTGAAGTAGGTCAGCATGCTCACACCCAGCCATGCAACTCAGACCACTTAATAAAGAAACTGCATCGCTCAGATACAGAGTAATTATGAAAGCCAGAGGGGTGGACGTGGTCCCTTCCAACCTTAACCCATTCTGTGATTCTGAGAGGACAGGTATCTGAAACATTTACAAGCATTGCCATTCAGTATTTCTTTCTCCTTCCCCTCCTTCAACCAGTACAATAAGGCTCATGCTACAGGCCAAAATGAAGCTTTAAATAAATTATAGGACTTTGTCAAGCTGTGTCAGTGACTGTAAAATGTTCCATGGTCTCTGGTTCCCACCTTCTCAAGTGTCTATTTCATTAGAATGGCCATATTTTTGCTCTTAAACTCTAATCCATCAAACAGTGTGACATCTGTTGATGTGCAGCACAGACTTAACATGCTTGGTGAAGCTTAGAGGATGATCAAGTGTCTCTGCCTTTGGAAAGCTGCTAATCTGAAAAAATTGAACAAGAACAGGATGTTCACAGGGAGAACTAAAGAAAGGATAGGTGGTGTGTCACCCTGGAAATACAGGCTCAAGTAGCTGTACTCTGTAGTGAGCTTCACATGAGGCACAACAAGGATTGGGAACCAGTTTGGAAAGACATGCCAGGCCAGAGTACATCTTTTTAATGGTCAGTTCCTCACTCTGTAGCATCCTAGTAGAAATTGCACCTCAATTACTGCATTACAGAAAAGGAAAAGGCAGAGCGTAGCACCTTGGCAGGTAACCGTGAGTGCCTTTAGAAGTAGGTGGAAAGTTTGGAAGAAAAATAATGTCAATTCAACATAGCAGCCAGTATACCACCTGGTAATTGTCAGTGTTTTTAGCTTGATGAGATACAGTCAAATGATTTGGAGAAAGCAGAAGCCTCTCATGTGAACACAATAAGGCCTCATGTGCTGTATCTCCAGGAAAAATGGGAGAGCGGGGAAAGAAATGCAGACAAAGAGGAAATTCTGTAACAGAAACAAACCATCAAAGTACAGGATGGTGTAACTGACCCCCCTACATGTTCCCAACATGAACATTCAGTCATTTAGGGAGTCTTCATGGAAAGTGTGGGCATAGTGTTTCCCACGATGCTGAGAAGGAAGGGGTGGAAGTGGGAGTGTGGGAAAGCGCTTTGCAGTGACTCTGCTCACTGACATCGACATGGAGAGAAAACAGCCTGGAGGTTCCAGGGTGGACAGTGAGAAGGACCTCTGTGTCTACCCTGAGGGGCAGTCAAGTGGGGGCTCTTCATCTCAAGGCAGCTGACTGAGGGGCTCAGATCAGCCGTGTGAAATCCCTCCTGCTCCTCATGGCATCCCGAGTGCTTCAGCGATGCTCATACCCGCGTACCCCAGTAAGGCTCCTAAGAAATAGTTCATATCTGAGGCGTAGGAGATCTGTGGAGTTAAGTAAACTCTGTAACAGACTTTTACTGTCAGGCTGTGAGCACAAATTGCCCACAGCTTTTTCAGGTCCAGTATGCTGTGGCTGATTGGTAGCCGGGATTTTACCACAGTCAGAGTATCACTGTCCTTTCCAACTACCGAAATCTGACTTCTGAAAAGGCCTCCATCTGTCTCCCATCAATTTACTAAGTTGTGCCATATCCCCATCTGGCTATTGGCTGGAATTTTGTTTTGTTTTGTCCCCTTGAGTTATTCAAGGAGACACAGAGCTGCTGAGTCCATTAGATCATTATATGTCTCTTAAAGTAGTTGTTGGATTTATTTGAATAGGGATTAGCAAGATTAAGAATGTTTTCTTTACATGACTATAGTAGCCTACAATTTTCAAATGGTAATTTTGTCCATTATATTGATTTGTATTTAAAGGACTTTGATGTTTTTTACTACAGTACTAAGAAAGCAGTTAAGCAACACTGCTGTGAAAACCAACAGGTTTATAATTTTGCTTAGGACTGAAACAACAGATGCACAAATCCCATTGAAATTCAATGAAAATTGACCATGCATCTCTGCAAGTTGCTTGAAAAGCTCATTTATAGAACTTCCAGAAGTAGCTTTACACACAATTGGTGTTTCCCGTCAAACATTCTTCATGCAACTTCACATATTGTTATTTTGGAATGAAAAAAAATTGAAAGAGAATTCCTGACACAGCATTACTGGCATGGAAAAGTGGTTCAGCTCTTCTGAAAAGTTTCAGTCCTTTCCTTATCTATTCTTGTCTCTCTGAAGTGCTGCACCTCAGTTTAGCTATCTGTGGTGCTTGGATCAACAAAGTACAGAAGGAAGCCTCGGTCTGATTTATCTGTCTATCATCTCAATTCCAGCACCAGACACATCCATTATTTTATCCTATACCCTTCCAAAAGAAATACCTGAGTTTTTGTAGCTCTAAGGAGCTTTAAATGATCCACCCAAGTTTCCTTTATCAGAATCCCATCACATTGCTCCATGATCTTCATGCCCAGCACATCACAGCTGGCATAACACCAGCAGTTGGTGCAGGCTTACTGTACCTGAGGTTGCTCCAGCATCTCTAGCTGTTCTTGTGTCTAGTTCAGGGAGATGGGCATGGTTTATGCTGTTAACTCGCTTTCATATGAACTCAAGAAAAGTTAAAGGTGGTGCCAGTCCTTCCTCCGTTTTACACTTACGGAGTTCATCTGGATGTGGACCCCTATGCAAGACCACTAGACTTTGTTGTTTATGCCCATCCCTGGGGCTTCACCCATGCTTGGCATCAACCCTCTGACGTGGATTGGGTCAGTGAGCAAGCACTGACTGCATGAAGCCCCCTTTTACACTCTCTGGCATAGGGGTGAGCTAAAGCA
>JAWWES010000001.1:108122747-108159752 GCA_035583135.1 Lophotriccus pileatus
TGGATTGGGTCAGTGAGCAAGCACTGACTGCATGAAGCCCCCTTTTACACTCTCTGGCATAGGGGTGAGCTAAAGCAGCCGCTCACACCTTGTTTCTGCACTGGCATTATCTGCCTGTTTGCAGACAGGGCCTAAGCTGGGCTGTCAGAAAGGAATGCTTAATTATTTGCTTCCTGTCTCCTGCACAAAGTTCTGCATGAAAACCATGGGATTTTATTCTTCTTGCTGGAGGGAACAGGATGGAGGAAAATGAAGTGCTTAGAAACCCTTTTCTTTCCCAATCACGCTTTGTCTGTTCAAATTATTCAGTCATTCTCTGTGCGCACTTACTGGGAAAAAAATAGCAACAATAACAGCAACGATTATAATACCTTAATGAAATACTGTAATACTGATTAAGAAGTGTTACAGTACAGGTTCTGTGTGTTTGCTAAATGGCAGAGGAAGCACTCGTATCTGTGTGCTGATGACAGGTGAGTAATGAGATCTCAGCCTCCTCGCAACATGCAACTACCACCAACCCTAGAATCTGTAAGGACTAAAATATAAAGTATTCAGAAATTTTTCCTCTCTGTCTCTTTGTATGTATATCTTTATACATGCAGAGTCTCCACAGATAATATTTTTGTAGGAATACAAGCAAATATCCTGCCCCAAAAGTTAAACTGAACTGCAGCTCAGCAGAAATCCTTCCAAAGGATTTTTGATTGGCTACTTCTCTGCCTTTGAACAGGTCTTTGGCATACAAGTCCTTGGAACAGAGGCATTTACAAGTTTGGATTTGAGGCATTTTCTAGTGTGTGTGCTCTGGATATTTCAGGATCTGTGCGATCACAGGTCAGTCCACATCTCATAAAACCAACACTGCTGTGCTTATGCATTTACAGCACAGCTCTGATCTGCACTCAGCTCCTTGTATTGAAAGGAGACTGGTTTTTGGGTGCCTCATCTACAATAATGCTCACAGTTTGCCTAATCTAGCCAAGAAAACACTGAATAAGACATATCCTATTTTAGTCCCATGTTCTTTGCTTTAATATGAAAGAAACCCTGACATTTTATGTCAGAACAGGAATCTGCCTGAACCTCTTTGTCTAAAATTTCCTTCTCCTCCACTGACGTGCAGTGTTTTGCAATCCATGTGATTGTCTTTGTCCTATTCAAGGAGGGACTAGGCTTCACAAACACTGCAAAAATGTAATGAATTTTTAGAAAATTACTCTGAAAACAGAGAAAAGAAGCTCAAAAACACTTTAGGATGTAAGCGGTTACGTAAAAGGTCAGCTGTTATTTTTATTATTTTATTAGTCATTATTGTTGATAATGATGAAAATACTTGCCTGGCTTCAAAAAGGTCATCCTTTCTGCTGCAATACAATCCCTTTTTAAAGGCTGAAATCTTTATCCTTCCATCTCTTTTTTATTAACTCAAGTTTGCTAACTAAGCAAGACTAACTCAAGCCATTGTTTGATTTTGAGTCTGGGTAACCTCAACAGTTTTAAAACTCATCATCCACTTTAACCAAATGTGACAGAGGGCCAAAGATGTCCAAAACAGACATTTCCTGTGGGTTGCATGAAAGCAGGAAGGTGGATGGAAAACACCTTATTAAGGTTCCCAGCTGAGGAAAGGGTTACAGTGTGAGCATAACTGCTAATACACAGTACAAAGTCCTCTTAGGTGCTTAGCCTTAAGCCATGTATATGTAGAAAACCAGGTCTCTCTGGATTTTGTGTTCAAACCCTTCTTTGTTATTCTCTCTTGATAGCAAACCCAATAACCTCCCAAGTAAAGATTTGAATTGTAGATGACAATATAGCCTGTGCTGGCATGTGAAATGAAACTTGGGTGTTATTCATAGCTCACCAAGCCCACAGGGTGTGGTATGGCTTTACCTGAAAGCTGCCAAGTTTTCTCCACGGTGGTACTACTGTTGCCCTGTTTTCCCGCGCAGCAGTAGAGGTGTTTTGAACACAGTTCATTAGTCTATTCTTGTTGTCTTCACTCTTTTTGGCCACGTCTCAGTCTCCAGCTCAACTCAATCTCTTTTTGCTTTGCCTCATCAACATCTACTTTTTAACCTGTTTGGTGCATGATTTATATGCTTGTCCTTCACTCAAGAAGTGCCAGCTCCTCTCTATGACAAGTTATTTTGTCTGTGAAGACACTAGTGTAGGTTCAGCTGCAGGAAAAAAGCTTTATATAACAAAACCAGAATTTCTAAGCCATTATTTCTAAAGCTCTTCTGGAAATTGCTTGCCAACAATTTTTTTTTTTTTTCCTTAAGGAAATGGTATTCAAAGTCCAAACCTGTCTCTTTTTAACCCCTGTTAACCTCAGTTCATGAAGCATGAGACTGTTTAGATCTACATGCTGGGAACTGATTGTGAGGCAGCCAAACTCACTTATCTCTGCCCTCTCTATTTCAGAGGTGACTAGAATTTGTTGAAATTAAACCTAAAACTAAAAGGTTCAGCAAATATTAATTTGTAATTTATAGTAAATTAGATTGGACTGCATCTCAGGCATTTTTTCATACCTAGTTCTAGTCCTAAAAATGTCACAGACCCAAAGTTTGTAGACACAGCACTTTCTGAGTGAACAGGGAAGAACGATTTCAGAGAGTAAATCAGAAATTCACACACGTGCATAAGCCCTGTGGCCCTGTGTGTCTGGACCAAAAGGCTGAGTACAGTGTTTCCATGCTTCCAGTCAACCAGCTAAAAATCTGTTTGACTCCAGGGCTCCCCAGTGAACTTCCTGCACACCCCAGCGAGGGGTTTCCCGGCGAGCCACAGACCGCTCGTGTGGCCACCAGTGATTTATTCCCTTCCCATTGCTATTGACAGCACGAAACACCCACCGCCTCTTTGAGCCGGGGTTATCCAGCCATTGCAGCACGATAATAAAGTCAATAAAATATTGATGTGAATTAATGTTAAAGGAAAGAGGAAAACACAAACAAACAACACAAACCCAAACCAAGCTGAAGTTCCTGTCATCCTAGCTGGGCCATAAAGCTGGTTTTCTGTGCGGGGCTGGCCATGGGGGAGCGGGCGGGCTCTTGCAATCTGGACCCGTGGCACTAGATGGCAAAACAGCGTCAGTTTTGGCAGCGCAGCCCGGGCTGATGCTCCCACCTCCCCCCACCCCGGGCCCCTGAAAGCGGCTGGCTGCGGGCACAGCCCGCCCGTGGCACGTCGAGGAAGCTGGGCTGGACATCCATCCCCCTGCCCTTTCACATGCCCTCCATCCCGCCTTCAAACCACAGGGAACCTGCAACCGCAGAGATCGTGCCCTAAAGATCGGATGCAGCTCATGAACACCGTAGGTGAGGAGACCACAGGGGCCGGAATGGATGTAGAGGTGGTTGGTTTCCTTATTGCTGTGGCTGGCATTTGTTGTCTGGGCATCAGTTGCCCTCAGGAGCTCGAAGTCCTATGCAAGACATGCAGTCCTCACTCCAA
Source organism: Lophotriccus pileatus (assembly GCA_035583135.1). NCBI lineage: Eukaryota > Metazoa > Chordata > Aves > Passeriformes > Tyrannidae > Lophotriccus > Lophotriccus pileatus. Next base: position 108,126,216 of record JAWWES010000001.1, read on the forward strand.
AAGAGATTATCCAGCAACTGGGTGGCAAAACTTGTCTCCTTATTGAACAAAGGAGATTTACATTTAAAAGTCTTAAGTGGAAACACTTCTCCTTTCAATTTCATGTCAGTCTATGCATTACGTGTTTTTCTATGTGAGGGAAACTATCACCTCTGCAGTTAAGCTGCAAGGTATTTTTATTAGGAGTCTGATCCTCCTTTTCCTTGTGTGCAGATAATATCTGTTTATGCTAAAAGGAGTTACAGGGGGAAAGGTGAAATCTTCAGGATCAAGTTTTGGATTTAAAAAAAAAAAAAAAATCTCTGGGCAGGCCAGTAAGTTACTTCTCTATTTTTTGTAGGGGAGTGTTGTGGTTTAACCACTCCCTTAACAGGGAATTAAGGTTATGGTCGTGTCAATAAAATCATCCTCACAACTGCAACACTAAACTTACCCCATTTTAGAGGTAACCTCTGTTTCCACACCATAACTAACTTTTGGAATCCAAATATCAGCATGAGTTGGAGATTGCAACCTTTGCAGTTTCATCTGAAGGGGATATCCAAGCTGCTCTGCCCTTTTAATGCTTGGGAACATAGGGTTGATGGCAGCAATGGTACTCCTTCGCCTACAGCTGCAAGAGAGTGTATAAGGCTCCAAATGCAAATGGTCATGATGTGACTGCCTTGGAGGTGTCTTATGCATGGTCCTCTTTCTTGGGAGCAAGTGAGACAATCTTGGTGAAGTGTGATGTTCAAAACAGAGCGGTCACTCTGAAAGTTTCACAGAAGCTTTGAGCCCTGTCCTTCCCTTTGATATTTCACTCCATCGTTTCAACATGCAGTCCTTCCCCCTCTCCCTTGCCTTCTGTGAGGTGCTAGTGACAGTCCCAAAATTACCTTTTCCTAGGAATCTCAGAAAACTGTTCTTCAAGTGCTCTTTCATGCTCCAAACTTTGCACTTGGGGATGAAAGTGCAGCAGTAAACCTGAGTGGGCTGTGCACACACACTAACTGGAGGGTATTTGCTCTTCAGGGTTGAAAGAAGCCATAATACTGGCCAATTCCATATTATTTCTACCTCCAGGACAGGACCAGGCTAATATGAAAAAATCCTGCTTTCTGCCGGTGTGGGCTTTTAGTAAGACATATCATGCTCATCCTTGGCTATTTAAAAAACACTGTCTCACTCTGTATACACCAGCTTACAATATGAATGAAAAAAAAAAGCTATGGATCATGAAGCAAGTGGGAATGGATAATCAATTTTTAGCACTAATATCATAGGTAAGGCCAATACTCTGAGTGAGTTATGAAAGTCTCTTCTCTGAGCAGACGTGTCTCCTTTTGAAGGAGTCTCTTTTTAGCCCAGCCTTAATAACAGAAAAATTGTTGATTTAAACATATTAAACAAAAACAAACATGTTTTCATCATCCATCATATTTCTTTTTAAGATGTAGGAATGTGAAATTCTCTCAGGTGGACTGGCTGTGGGAGGCACAATAACAATGGACTAGAAAAGCCTTTCAGCTTTACAAACACGGGTTCAAATCAAGCTTAAGTAAGTGACAAGCGAAATGGGACTATTGATTTCCATCTAGTCCTATTTGGCTACAGCAAAAACTGGGCACAACAGTGTCTTAGCACTTAAAGGGATGCCATCAGCCAAAAGATAACGCTTCTCTTGGAGAACATTTGCAGTGTTATTTATAGCAATCAAGATTAGTGGACCAGTTGAGATTACTAGAGCTGAAAGACACCAGAGAGTAAATTTGCATCCCCCTATTTCGGGAGGTATTATTTTCTGTGTTTGGCAGTGCTTTCTGCAGGGTCTGTGCTCCAAATCTCCTTTCCAGTTACATGATGCGTGTGTGAAGGTCAGGCTGGGAAACGTGTTTTCCTTGAAACTGGCCTGCCAAAGAAAAAGATCCACATGGAGTTAAAAATCCTCTGATGACCAGGAACCAAGGCAAGTGGTAAGTCCTGCCTGATTTTCCTTTCTGCCCATGCACCTATCTGCCCCACAGATCACCTGGAAGTCTGCTGATGAGCTTTGACTACCAGGAGGAGCTGTGGCAGGTTCATCTCTAGGGGAGTTACAATGTGAGTGCTGATGAATCCAGATCCGGGTCAGGAAGACTGTGTGGGAAAAGAGATGATCTTTTTCTGCTTCACTTTGCACATGAGCAATTCTGTGTCATTCAGACTACACCTTTGGTTTAAGGTCTGGTACATGCAGAAGTGACAGACCTGGTCTTTGGCTCATGATGGCCAAGGAAAGATCACATGAAGCACTGAGAAAGAGAGGACAGAGCTTTATTCAAAATGAAATACATTTGCTGGGCTGTAAAATCTACCAGGAGGCCTTATCGTCAGGGGTATTTCCTGAAACTGTTCATACACTGATTTGGAAAAACCACAAGATATCAAACGGAGAGAGGGCACTCCAACAGCATGGGATGGGACATGGTGCAGAAGTCCTTGAGTCCTGTGGGCCCTGCTCTTGCAAGAATGCCCTAACAGGTCTTTGAAGCAAATGTGATGTCCAGGGCTGTGAACCTTGTAGTTGATAATACACACGGAGTCAGGCCTTGCCTTGCCCAAGAGGTATCACAAGTAGATAACTAAGTGGGGTGGACTCACAGCTCCATCAGGAACTTGCAAGATCAGACCTTAGGGATCATATTTCAAAAGCCCTCAGCACACACCATCAGTACTTTGTTTCCAAACACCTTGGTGCTCTTTTGGGTTTGTAAGTCCAGACCAGTGGGTTCAGGAATGAGCACAGGGAGCTCTGTATAAAGCGTGACCTTCACTGTGACTGATTGATGCCTGGATCTCTGGCCCAAGGTGACTGGATTAGGACCAAAGAAGGAGTCAGAGCCAGGGTTAAAATGCAAGAGTTTCTTGCTCCTGTACTGCTCTTCTACCTTTCTGATTTTGGTGCACCTCTCCTGCTGCTATTTAAAGACAAAGCAGGGCTCAGTGGAAGGCTGTGCGCCTGCCCTCTCCGTTTCCTTACATCAGGGGATTTGTGTCAGAAGTTCAGCATTGCCAAATGTCATTTTGAATGATTTTGTAGTTCTAGGTCAATAAACTCCTTACCATCATGGGGGAACTGAACCATGCATTACTCCAGTTGCTACAGTGGATCTTTTTTTTAGCCATGGACATAAAACGTGCAGTTCACAATGATTCTTGGTAGCCCCACATTTTCTGATTCACATTTTTCATTAAAGATAATTTACGTTCTTTTTTTTTTCCAAAAGGGCATGCTGTGTCACTATATCTCATGAAATACCATGACTAGAGCATCTCAAGACATCATAGCTGCAAAAGCTCTACTCTTGCTGCAGAGAAGAAAATACCAGAGAATACTGGGAAAGCATGGCAGAGAGAAAGAAGATTTTCTGTGCACTTCTTTTTTTTTTGTTAAATTAGATGGATAAACATCTTATCAATTTAAAATCTCTTTGTAGTGACCTATCTTGAACATTATCTGAAGATTATGTTCATCCCTTACTTAGTAAGGTTGCTTGTCAGTTTAGGGGAGGATTGGAGTGAAACCCCTCCCAGCCCTGGGAGAACTAGGATGAGAATAAAAAATGTGCTGGTGGTACTGTCTCCAACGCAGTATGGAGTAGTAGTACATGGTATCTATCTTCTTACACATGTAAGAATATTGGATTCATAATGTTGTTCTGAAAATTACCTTAAAACACATGCAATATTATGTTTTATAGATATGTATTTTTTAACTTGGTGCTGTGGGAGACAAATAGCTGGTGATGGCAAAGATCCCTTTCAGTGCCTTAGACTGCTGAACGCCGTGTGTTTCTCCTGTCAATCCACCACTTACTCCAGTTTGAGGCAAGGAACATAGTTTGCGATTTTTTACTGACTTCCGTGGTGCAAGCAAAGCACAATGACTCAGGCACACCCATGATTTATCTTTCAGTGGCATCCTTTCCCTTGGAAGCTGAGGAACAGGCAGCTTTTGTTCTGAACCCCACTCAGCCCTTCAACACACAGTAGGGACGGAGAGTGTGGCAGCTCGTCTGCCCGCTCCCATTTCTTCCTGCAGGCACCACGTTGTATATCCCTCACAAGCCTGACCACAGCTTTCAGAAACATCCAATAAATCAACAGTTAAAAGGGAAGAGTAGACATGGGGAGCAGGTGCTTATTATGTGTGCATCTCTGGAGAAGAATAACCCACAGTGTATTTCCATGCCCATTTGAAATGGAATATGACCATGACCCTGCAAGTGGCTCTGCTTGAATTGTTCCTGGCATGATGTTTTACTCCTAATATTTTCATTGTCTGCCTCCATCAGTTTTACCTCCCACTGTAGCATTAATTTTGTATGTGAATATGGAGGCTGTGCTTTAAATAATACAGCATATGCTTTTTATTTGCCATGTAGAATAATATTTTTTTGGCTGATTTATGCTCCACCTGGACAAAATTATTTTTTATGATGGGTTTATTTCATTTGTTCCCACATCCCCAAATGGGGGGGGGGGGGAAAAGGAGAAATCTTGTAAACCACCAACAGTGATGGACACAGAAATCTGCTTTGAAATACAAATTTACTGCGAAAACAGATTCTCTCCAGCCATGTAAATGAAAAAACGCTGTTGTAATAATTGTAAGCCTGCAAACGCATGGTACTACTGGAGAGAGTAATCTTCAGGCTCTTGTATCATCCCTTACACAATGCTGGGAGTACGGAGAAATTCACTGACAGCTATAAGCTATTCCAGTAGAACAAAATTACACATATGGTTACAGCATGGATTTAATTTAGGTCTTTTCAGAACTTCATCAAAGCCAGGGCAAAACCCTGTGGTCTTTCAGTTTGCAGATTTGCCACAGAACTTCATAGGTTAAGCTGCCAAATCTACCTAATTTCCAGTTTTCACGAGGGTGGTGGAAAAATATGTTCCTTGCCATTGAAACAAGTTCTTTTTAAACAGATGATTTGAGTTTCAAGTAAAAAAATATACTGAAAAAGACTAGTAGTATTTTTATATTAATCTGAAACCTACAGCAATACTCATTATGAACAGATTTCTAAAAAAAAATTTGAAAAAAAATGTTATACGCAGTCCTTAGCACAACTTTTTTATGATTTTAACTTCCAGCTTTTCACACGTTTTGTAAAGCCACTAAATATTAATCATAAAAATCTGTAATAGTCATAACATTCAGAAAGCCCTGATACTATTTTTGGTTGTAATAGTCGTCTTTAACCATACAGCATCCTCCAGCCAAAACCACACTATAATAGGAGTGCATATAAAAAGGACACATAACGCCTCCATGTCAGCTCTGAACTACAGAGCTTGGAAAAGTAGGATATTCTTTCAGAGCAGTTTCCCTTTTAATACTCAAAGTAAAAAGAAGAGATAGGACTTTCACAGGAAAATCCTGCTGTTTCTGGTCCCACCTTTTAAGTCCCCATCAGATGGCAGAAATCCAAGCTGATGTCCCCTGCCTTGGCATCTTCTGGCAGCAATCGGAAGACTTGCTCCTATTCAGGCCCTCTCCTCCCCTTACAAAGCTCTCCTTCAGCCCCTCGTCCTGCCACATCCCAATTCTTGCTCCACCAGCTAGCATGGAAAGCTTTAGTGATGGTGGCCACCTTTGTTTTGCTCCATCTTCTCCTCCTTCTTCCCATCTCTCTGCTTCTTCCAAGCACAGAGAAGTGAAGAATTTATCAACAGTGAGCCAGGCACTGAAAATCAGTCACTGGTTTAAAACGACAAAATACAATCTATTGGACTGTATGAACACGTATGGGATTTGTTTCACCACCTTGACAGCCCCGGACCTTTCAAACAAAAACAGAGCTCCCGTTTTTCCACAACTCGGCGGGATGAAGGGGCAGCTGCTGCCGGAACCGTGAGCCGGCAGCCGGGGAAGGGGAGGCAATACCGAGAAAGGTACAATAGATGGCACTGGAGAGGCGCGGCAGATCCCGCTCGTCACCTGAGGATACCTGCGAGATTTACCCCTAAGCTAAAGCGGGTTAGAAAATGTGCAATTTAGATTTATCAGTTCAGGAGGGAGATTCAGATAAAAACAGTTGAGCTGGTGAGATTATTAAATGCAGAACCCCCATGCTGAGACGATGCTCACCTTACTACACGTGCTGATGGAAGTGGAATAGGGCACTGTCCTCTCCCCAACTGCACCCAGGCGATCACACGAGAGGCAAGGTGATGGAAGGAGAGGGGGCAAGTCGCGGACAGAAACCCTCCTCCACCCAGGAACGTCTTCTGGGAGCTTGAGGTGGCACATTTCCCGCGTGGGAACGGCAAAGGCAGCAGGGACAGTGCCGGTTTGGGTCAAAGTGGGAAGTGCAGATCGGTATTTCCTGATGCCAGCCCCTGCGTATCAGCCCGATAATGTCACAGAAAGGTGGTCTCGTGTATTTAATTTTATCAGGCGGAAGAACTCTGATATATTCTGCGCTCAGTTCGCAGCTCCCGTGCAGATTTACTCGGCGCTTTAGCATGCGTGCTGCCTCACTGACAGAGATTAAAGGCTCTCCTCAGAGCCCCAGGTATTACGCTCAAATGTATAAATCAGGGCTTAATATATAATATTTGTCCATAAAAATATATCACGGTGGCATTCGTTTGACTATCCGCATATTAAATACCATTACAGAAAAGTCATGAGCTTATTGAGGATTACTTTGCTACACCAGCAAAGTCTGCTGCCGTCATAAACAGGCATCTTTGCTGCCAGAGCACGGCTGGGTGGCCAAGAGGAAGGGGCAGGTTTTGCTAACACCGTTCACGGCCCCACACGTGCCCCAGCCGTGCTGTGCTGCGCCAGGAACACGCTCCCAGGATGGCCCTGGTCTCTGGCTTCCCAGCAGTGGCCGGGAGGGGCAGGGATCACGGTGGAGATGACACCGCAAGCCTCTAAAGGAGAAAATTGCATGATGTATCGCCACTCACGAGCACCCGCCAGAGAGCTGTTTAGAGTGAGATTACAGTCTCAGAGGAGACTCTCATGCCTCTTGGTCACAGGGTTACTACGATGATGCAGTTGTAACTTGGATGCAGGAGGTAGGAGGGATTTAAGTGGTGGACGGAAAGAAAAGCTGGATCAAACCTCCACAAACCCTGTTCAGATTAACCCAGATTCCTGAGTTCCCAGCTTTAAGTGACTTGAAATTGGCCAAATTGCTTCTTTTCCCTTGAACAGAAGGCAAAAACTGGGAGGGAGATGATAAAGTTTATACTTTGGCCACGAGTTTAGAAGCAGCATTTCAGACTGAGTGAAACAAAGCTTCGCAAAAGTAAGAGTTCATGCAGTCCAGAGGTCTCGATCCTACTCATGCCAATTCTATATTAGCATGACTATATGGATTTCTCTGCATTTGCTGCTGACTTACAGAGGTGCAAGGGAGAGAAAATCAGATGCGGTTGCAATCTGTCCCCCTTCATGCTCTTCATTCTTTTTTTTTTTTTTTTCTCCCATCTTGTAAATTCCTATTATTAACACAGGGTAAAAAAAAAAAAAAAAAAAAAAAAGAATCTCTGAGATCCCTGGTGCATCCTCGGAGTGGCTGCAGCCTCAGCGTGGATGACTAGACAACCGCCACTGTGCCACATAATGAGGAGCACACATGCTGCACCGGGAGATACTAATGAGGGAGCTACAGCCCCCTTAGCCCTCTCCAGTAAATCCGTGTCTGCAAGCCATGTTTTATTTATCAGGCTTATTATGGCAGCACTAAGGAGCCATTTGAAAAGGGCTGCTGCTGTCCTGGGCACTGCACACCGCAATGCCTGCTCCGACCAGCTTCCAGGGAAGATGGATGGGGCTGGCAAAAGGTAGGGGAGAGGGATGCTACGCACACACCATGCGAACAATCTGTGGCAGCATTTACCCCATCGTCTCCTTTAAGGAGGAAGAGCCTATTTCAACCTCGTAGTGCTAGCTAGCTGATCCCAGGCCCTGAAAACACACAGTAACTGGCAAATAGATTGAAGATGTACATGTAGTTATTTCCAGGAAAGCTTCTGAGGAAGCAAGGACTTGACAGGCCTAGAGAGATCTAGGTGCAAACTGCAGAGCCAGGCGGCTCAGAGGGGTTTCACAGGAGCTGCCTGAGATGGCCACCTCCCTGCCCAGCACTGCTCCCTGATCCGAGTCCCAGCAGAGTTCCCACTGGACTCCCACACTTGTCACCATGCCCACAAAATACTGCTGCTCTGTGCTGAGACATGACGCTGCAGAGACCTTGTTGTTTCTCTTCTGGCAGTGTGAGGTCTCGCGCAGATTTGCTCATGTGCCAAAGGGAAAAGGCATTTGCCATCGCCGCTGCCTTCTCCAAGCATTCTATACCTGACCCCTCTGCACATCCTCACGGAGGTTTCTGTCCACCTTGGAGAATAGCTCTACACACAGAGGACCAACAGAAATAGGTGTAAAAGATGGCTCAGTGAAAGATAGGAAAGAGATGAGTAAATCTCTGAAAAACTTACACCACAGGTCTCAGCAGGACTCAGACAAATTGGTCTGCATTCCTTTAACATATTAGATTTCTACTTACCCTGTTCATTAGCATGTTAAGCTACAAGGGCTGATTATATGAAACTCATGGAGAGGCATCAATTAAGATGATAAATTTACATACATTCCTTCTGGATGAGGAATGACGGGTTTCCTCGGTTCAGAGTTTGGTACAACTGGACTCAGTTTCAGAAAGAGAAAGAAGTGTTAAATGCACACATCTGTACTGCCTCCCAAAAATGATGGAAGCAGTTCACAAGTTTGAGCAAAAATGTGTGTCAAATAGGAATAGAAGGAAACAACTCGCAGTTTCCAAGGCTGAACTCTGATCTGCTGTGTCACATTGACAACAGATTATGAGAGGAAGTGAAATTCCCAAGAGATGCTGCTCTTGCAAAGCTGGCCCAAATAGTGTTCCCAAGCTGCAGAATGCAACACTAAATATTTGCACATATTTATCACTTTTTGCCCACACAAGATCTTATCTTATTTTGCAAACACTGTGCAGCAGAACAACTTCCTATCCGCCAAAGTGTAGCCATTGCTGGTCTGCAGTGTGCCAGTGGCACTTCTTTTGTGCCAGCATGTGTCTTGGGAAAACTGTGAACAAAGACGGTTTGTTATCTTGTTCCCATTGCAGAGAGAAATTAGATAGGCCTTGCAAATGCTGTGAAAACCCACGCAAGTCGACAGAATCATCTGTCTTTTCTTGAAAAACACTGCACAGCTGCTAATGTTGCCAGAGGAGACAGGCCACAAACAGCACTGATCCTACAGCTAACCTTTGTAGCACTGAGACAATGCTATCAGAGCTAAAGACTGGGGTACAGCTAAGTGAAACAGTTAATGCTGATAATAGCTCATAACAGCTAAATAATAATAGCTATAGTTCATGCCTGTTATTCTTCAGGAAGAAGGAAGGAAGAAGATCTGGACAAGCTCCTCTTGTCCAGAAAGAAGAGCTGAACACCACCAGATCTCATTCACTATAGAGAAAATTAAAGAGTTTTAAATTATATAATAACTTATATGTGACTTCTGCTTTCCTGAATAGTGGCACCAAATCTATTCCAGCAGAGAGGTGTTTTCACCCCAAGACTGCTGGGCTTGTACGTCAGGAGTGCTCCATCCAGTTGAGGTGCTGGATAAAGTCTACTGCTTCATATTGTTGTGTTGCTTTCCTTATCCAGGACCCTATGCTGGACGAAAATACATGTTTACACCTCCTTGAACTGCCACATAATGAATATGCAGCTTCCTCATTGCTTAGGACACAAGAAAAAGAGTTTCCAGCTGATTCCCTTTCCAGGAACTGCATGGCCACGATAACCAGATCATTCTAAAGAGGAAGAATTTTAAACAAATGGCACTTGCATATAAAAGTTTCTGCCTTAAATGGGATCATCTTCTCTTAAGAGGAGTGGAAAAAGAAAAGTGCCATTTCTTTTTCTCTTGTGTGCACAGCCATGGCAATTATATACCACTGGAATTAGGAATATGTGCTCCTTTATTTTGTTTTAGCTGAAGAGCAATCAAACCTACTCAGGCTTGTGTTAATGATATACATTATATGTACCAGAGATAGTTACACCACATATCAAAGTTGTTCAGAACATAAGGAAATTAAAAAAAAAAATAAAAAAAAAAAAGCCCCTTGCCTTGCCTTATGCTGTTAAGTTTGACTTGAGTAAGATCTGCCTCAGCCTAATGGGTGAGGCACATGCCTGCACAGGCTACAGCACTGCACTAGTGATAAACTAAAATAAGGAAACATTTACAGTTAAAGGTGGAAGCAGACCATGTGGCTGGTTTGGGAAACAAAGAGGGTAGGTGCTGGTGAAAATTATTTTGTGATCCATCCATAATTTTTATTTGTATTATCATTGCACTGAAGACACAAGTGCTTCCCCTGCACTTGTGCTGGGGAAGTGCTGCAGGTCGAAGCTGGGTTATCTCTGTCAACTCTTCCTCCTTGCCAGCCACTATGTTGTAACCTCAGGTAAAAGACTTCGGTTTTAATTTGTTCAGATGTTTAATTGTTTTATTTTAATTTGGAAAGTTGGACAATAAACCAATTCCCCTTGTTTCTAAAGATTTATTGCTTTTTCCAATTTATTGAACGTTCAGTGCAGGCTGTATTTCAATTAAAGGCGGCAAAACCGTTAATGGTGTATTAACAACACACCGCGTCTATATGAGGATGCAAATATAAGTCGTGGCCAATTTTCTGGCCTGGTGAGATTATTTTTTTTTATTTTCCCCGTAGTGAATTATCTGCGAACAGCTCGTAATTTTACACCAGCCGATATCTCCGGCTGCTGCTTAACCACAAGTATTTTCAACGCGCGAGCTGCCTGTGGCCCCCCCATTCCTCACACAGGGGAGCGGCCTCCTGCGTTCGGGTGGGAGTTTGGGCGGCACCGGGGGCTCGCAGAGGCTGAGGGAAGGAGCGTTGCGGGCAGGCGCTGGGGCAGCGCCCGAGGGGGCGAGGGGTTCCCGCGGCCGCTGAGGCCCAGCTCCTCGTCCCTGCGCATCCCCTGCCTCACGCCCTGGATGATGCGGAGCACGGGACGCCCCCGGCGCAGCCGCTTCGCCCGCGGCAGCCCCGGCGCCTCTGGGTGATGCTCGGCCCGTTGCCATGGCAACGCTCCCCCCCTTCATCCCGGCCCCACGTGACCCGCGGCGGCGCTCGTGCCCAACCCGGCTGTTACCAGGGCAGGGGCACGCGCGAGGAGGGGGGGGCGCTCTTGTTTCCCATTGGCTGCCGCCACGGGCTCGCTGATTGGCCGCGAGGGGACACCGGGCGGCGCGCCGATTGGCTGCGGCCGGGAGGTGAGGCTGTGGGGTGATGCCGGCCGCCCCGCGCTGCCCCGGTGCGCAGACAAAGGCTGCCCGAGGGCTGCCCGGGCTCCCCTCCCGGGGGCTGGCGCGGCGGGACGAGGGAGGGCGGCGAGGAGCCGCGGCTGTGGGACGCGATCCCGGCCGAGCGCCCGCCGCCGAGGCACGCGGAGCGCGGGAGGGGGGAGGGGCGGGGCCCGGCGTCACGCTCGCCGCGCGCGCGGCGCAGCCAATGGGCGGGCCGGGGGAACGCGGCCGGCACGCGGGGCCCGCGTGTCCCCGCGGCACGGCCCGTCAGTCACCCGCCAATCAGCCGCGCGGCCCCGCCCGCTCCGCCCGCCCTGAGGGGGGGACGGGGCTGGGGCTGTGCCGCGGCTCGGCGTGGTTATGGAGCCCCTCGCCGCCGAACCCCGCTCGGGGCGGTGCCTGTGCCCGGGAGGGTTCCGCGACCGCCGGTGCCTTCTCCCAGGGTTCGGGCGCGGGGGTTGCCACCGTCGTCTCACCGGAGCGGGCAGGCGGGACCCCGCGCGGCTCCCCCGGGGACTCAGCCCCGCAGTTCCCAGAGCCGAGCGCGCTGTGTCCCTGCCCCCATCGGGCGGCGGTGCGGGATGTGCTCCCGGCGCCCTCCCCCGGTGCGGAGCGAGAGGCGGGGCCGGCGCTGCGCGGCCGCCGCCCGCCGCCTTTATCTGTGGTGGCGGCACGGGGGGTGGCACTGGGGAACACCTCGGTGTGAGATACGCGCTATAAATACGGCGTCGGGGATGGGAGCGCGGCCACGGGCGGCGGCGAAGGGCTCCCGAGCACGGTGGGTGCCTCCCCAGCGGCGGGTCCGTCCCTCGGCCGGGGAGCACTTGAATTTCAGTTTTCCGGCGCGGTGCGGGGCTGCCACCCATCCTCTGAGGCTGGCTCCCGGGAGGAATTGCGGGGGCTTCTTTTGCCCTTTGCCTCGTTTTGTACGGAGGGGAGCGGCTGCTGCAGCAGAGGAGGTGGAGGGCAAAGAGAAGGAACGGGAAGGGAAACGCTGAGGAAAGGAGACGGGACTGGGAATAAAAGGGGTGGCGGGGGAGGAGAAGAGGGCGCTGGCGGGTGGGGACGGGACGGGAAGGCGGGCTGGGGGAGGGAGGAGAGAGCGAGAGGGAGGGAGGGAGAGCAGCTCCTAACCCCAGCGCCCGCCGCCTCCTCCCAGCAGGACTCTGCTCGCCAGGAGCCGCCGAGCCCAGCCCTCGGCGGAGGGCGGCCGCTGCCGCTAGCGCGGAGCAGGAGGAGGAAGAGGTCGCCGCCGGAGCAGCCCTGCGATCCGGTCCAAGCCTCCTCGCTGAGAGCGCCCGCCCGGCCGCCGACATGATGCAGATCTGCGACTCGTACAGCCAGAAGTACTCCCTCTTCAATGCCATGAACCGGTTCATCGGCGCCGTCAACAACATGGACCAGACGGTGATGGTGCCCAGCCTGCTGCGGGACGTGCCGCTGCTGCTGGAGGAGCTGGACGCGGCGGGCGCCGTGTGCCCGCCCCGGGATGCTGCCCTGCCGCCCGGCGACCCCGGCGCCTACTTCTCCCGCAGGGACATGTACAGCCACTACATGCTGCTCAAGTCCATCCGCAACGACATCGAATGGGGCGTGGTGCAGCCGCCGGCGGGCGAGGAGACGGCCCGCAAGAAGGACAAGCTGGGCGGCGGGCCCGCCGAGGAGGGCGAGGGGGAGGAGGACCTGGAGCAGCAGTTCCACTACCACCTCAGCGGACTCCACTCGGTCCTCTCCAAGCTCACTCGCAAGGCCAACGTCCTCACCAACAGATACAAGCAGGAGATCGGCGTCAGCAGCTGGGGGCAGTGAGCGTCGGGGTGGGGAGCGGGAAACGGGCGCCCGGCCCGGCTGGAGCGGAGCGGGAGCGGCGCGTCCCCGCCCGGCGCTGCCGCTGCTGCCGCGGCGCTGGCGAAGGGCAGCGCCCAGGGCCGAGGCTCCCCTACGCTCTCCCAGGACTGCAGCAGGTTTTCTACCAACGCACAAGCGGGAGAGAGATGTAAATTAATCAGTACTAGTTTATTAATTATTTTGACCCCTTCCGTGGTTTTTTCACTGTACGGTCCGGGGCGAGTGGTTGCTGTGCCCGTCCGGGTGGAGAGGCTGAACCCCTACGTGTACGAGGTGGTGGCGTGGCTGGCTTATAAGGAGGCTCAGCACAAGCCGATGAACATAACGAAACTGGCACAAAATTGCTTCTGTTACCCCGGAGGGAACCCAGTGGGCTAAGGAGCATCCCTCAGTTGTGGGACAGATGGCAGGTCCCACGGTTGTACATGTACTGGAGTTTATTTAAACCTTTTTTACTCAGATGTAGAGTATATTCTAAAATAAATGCAAATGTATTAACTAAGAGTGACTTAAACTTTTGGTATGATTTATGTTTCTTTAATTAAATGATATTTTTAACATCGGAATTCTGTTGTTCTTCTAATTTATTACCGAGCTGCCTTACTAGATATAGAAATCTGCATGTTCAGGAGAGGGAGTTTTGTGGCTTGCCTTTTTTCCCCCCCACAAAGGGAGCAATTAGGCAGTGATGATAACTCAGCATACCTAAAATGTACGAATGACTGTATTAAGTGCACATACATGGCCTGAGTTTTGGTAAGCTGTTCCCAGGCAGACAGTGCAGTTGCTCTGTGTGAATGCTGTCTTGAAGGTCAGTGCCTCTTTAACAGAATCTGAGAAGGATCGAGTCATGGTTACTCTGCAGGCAGCGATTCATGGAAGTTGGAGCAAAGCCTAGGAATGACTCTTGCTTTTTTTCGGGAAGTGTCTTAATGTACTGTGGGGAGTTCTTTTTTGCTCTCCCCAGATAGGTCTGGGATACTTGCCTCCCCCACCTCTTGCATTTCTTTCCTCTGTAATCCTCCTTGGATACCAAGAATTAAGCAGGTTTATGTTATCCAGATTGTATTGATTTTTCTCTGTGGGTTTTTTTTTCATTTCCTGAAGTAAAGTACCTCAGAATTGTGTGTCTACATTGTATTCTAATGTTAAAGTGTGCTTACTGATTGCAATATGATGTGTACATAAAACAGGATAACTATTTAATAAATATGTATGTCCTTCCATAACCTAACTTTTCTTCTCAGGGACTGAAATACCAAGTTTGTAGACATCTCCTCTTACTGAGATGTCACTTTTTTAGTACTTGTTTGGTGGTGTTGGGCTTGTTTGGTTTTTCTTTTAAAAATAGAAGGATTTTCTTTTCAGCATAAGTTCAGATGTTTCCTAGCACTTTATTTTTCAGCCCAACTGTTAGGACGTTGTAGTAAAGCATGAGCTCTCCGGACGTGGTACTAGTTGGCAGATGTTTGTGTAAGTTAAAACAATCAGCCAACATTATGTTTAACAATACATATTTTAGAAGGTTTTTTCCCTTCTAGGGTAAAGAAAAACTTTGTTAGGCTGGATGATTTTTAGTTTGGCGATGCTTGTTCTTTTTGTAATGTTTTTAACTCTGTTCCCCTCCCTTCTTGGGGAGATGCCAGGAAAAAAGTCAGCAACAAGGAGAGGGATTACCCTGGTTTCCTAACACGTCAGCTTGCCAGTCTTTCTGTGGCTGAATAAATGCAATGCAAAAGATGCAGTGCCCTGTGCTGGATGATAAAGTTTTGTTCCCCTGAAGACAAGGGTGAAAGGGAGAACCTGTTCTGCTGTGTGGCTCCCTTCTGCCTTGGGCCCAGTCGGCTGAAAACCACATTACAACCTCTGCTCAGGAGCGCCGGTGAAACCTCAGACAAAAGCAGCTAATGCAGTTTCACCCGCGCTCCTTTTGATCTCCCTGGTACCTTCTGCTGGTATGGATTTAGACAATACTGTTTAAATGTTGCACAAGAGGCAGTGTGATGCTGATCTAGACTATGAGTAACATCAGAAAATATAGTATTACATTAGTGGAGTGTTGCATCCATCCCCTTAGCATTAGGAAAAAAACAAACAAACAAACAAACAAAAAAAAAACAAGAGAGAAGTTTTGGTGGAAGAGCAGCTGGAAACTAGCGCTGCTGGGCAGCAAAGGTGGCATTTCCTTACAAGTAAAGCTCTGGTAACAGAAGTAGGAGGATACTGTGACTCAAGGGTTTGCCTTCCCTCTGTGACTAAGCTGCAGTTGCTGAACTGCACGTGGCTCCCATGTGGGGGCCCAGCCGCTGGGCTGGAACAGCCCCGGTAATCCCAACTCAGCTGCAGCAAAACCTGCTGAGACTCACACCAGCTGGAGACTCTGCCACCTCCCACCTGGGAGCTGCTTTAGAATTCCCCCTTCTCAAGGTCATGGGAGAGGATCAAGGCTCTTGGGATCAGGAAAGTGATCTCTTAATGCAGAGGGAAGGCAACCACAGATAAAACCAGGGATGTATTTCTCATGTGAAGGACAAGGGAGGGGACTTTGCTGCTGGCTGTTGTGGAAAACAATTTGGCCTAGAAGGTGGGGTGGTCAGGCAATTACATAAATGCTGGCTCCTGACATTGCAGTAAACAAAGATGAGATTGCAGAGTCTTAATGCAGATTTTGTATGGGAAAAATTTCCATGAGCGGCGCTGTATAAAACAATTAGATTTGTTAATAGGAGTTACGTTTCCTTTTGAAGGACTGAACCATTTTAAGGGTTCCCAATTACATACAGAGTTCAGCAACCCTTTAGTCAACTCTGATAAAGTGATTCTGATACTTCTGATAATGACAAATGACAGCAGTCTAATATAAAAAATATCTTTATGATCTCAGATACTTTGATAAGTGACTTTATTTCCAAGCCACACACAGACAAAAAGACAACTTGCCAAACTACCACAGCTGTGCTCAAACCAGGCATATTCACATGCTCTATGAGAAGCAGTTGTCATTTTTAGCTTGCTGAAGTGAAATAGACTCTAGGTAGAGTAAAGCAGACATTAGAAGAGCAATAAATAATGAGATTCAGAACAGTTTGCACTAACAAATTGATTGCAGCAGAAGGTATCTCAAAGCCAAGGAGCCTCAAGGACATGGCTCATGGGATGCATCAGTTAATATACAAAACTGCACAGTACGTGTCATTATAGTTCATGAGTCAACTCTTGTATTTTTCTATGAAAAAGGAGAGCAAACGGGGGAGGGGGGGGAAGCCAAGATTTTGTCTCAATCCATATATATATATATATGTATAAAAATAAGAGCATTGGGGATGGGTGTGAGTTTCATGGCAAGAACAAGAATCACAGGTTGGTCAGTACTTGGTGGAAGCAGATGAGGCTGAGTCAGGCTAGGCTGTGATCTTCATACTTTCCCTCTGAAAGCTTTTTCTTGCAGAGGGTTTTAAATAAATCAAGATAGATGTGTTTTGTGGTTTGTGTCCCTCCCCCCTGCACAGGCTCTTGCACCAAGACAACATGAGTCATCAGAAGATTGACTTAGCTGAAAAATGCTCTAATATTAGTGGTCAGAGAGAAGGTTGTATTGGGATCTTATTATCATGGAGTTAAGCTCTGCATCCTGTTCTACCAGGAAAAAAAAAAGGTGTCTCCTTTTTGTGCCTATGGATTTGGTAGACAGCTAATCTCTTTGTGGAAAAGTGTGCAGCAGTTTTCCCCTACTGACTTATTTCCCTGAAGCCCTGAGTAAGGGAGGGGGTTGACTGGAAGTATTGCTTTTTATCATTTGTATCTTTAAACATTTTGTCCTTTTATTATTTATGTATAGGTAACAGTGTGCTAGCTACTATGTTCCGAAGAAATCAAAAGATCATAGAAACAGAGTGACTTGGGTAGGAAGCGACCTTAAAGTTCATGTAATTCTGACCCCCTGCCATGGGCAGAGGCACCTTCCACTAGGTCAGGGTGCTCCAAGCCCCATCCAACCCAGCCCTGAACACTTCCAGGGATGGGACATCCACAACTTCTCTAGGCAGCCTGTTGCACTATCTCACCATGCTCACAGTAAAGAATTTCTAAACCTATTCTCTTTCGCTTTAAAGCCATTTCCCCTTGTCCTATCATTACATGCTCTTGTGTCAAAAGTCCCTCTCCATCTTTCTTGTAGCCCCCTTTAGGTACCAGAAGGTGCTTTAAGCTCCTGTGGAGCTTTATCTTCTCAGGCTGATTAACCCCATCCCTCTCACAGCCTTTCTTCACAGGAGAGATGCTCCAGCCCTCTGATCATCTTTGTGGTCTCCTCTGGACTCACTCCAACAGGTCCACATCCTTCCTGTGTCGGTGGCCCGAGAGGTGGATACAGTACTGCTGATGGAATCTCACAAGAACAGAGTATAGAGGCAGAATCACCTCCCTTGACCTGTATCTCTTGATGCAGCCCAGGATATGTTTGCCTTTCTGGGCTGTGAGTGCACATCAACAGGTCACGTTGAGCTTCTCATCCTGCAGCAACCCCAAGTCCGCCTCAGAGCTGCTCTGAGTACTCTGTTCCCCACCCAGCCTGTATTCGTGCTTGGGATTGCCCCAACCCAGCTGCAGGACCTTGCATTTGGCCTTGTTGAACTTCATGAGGTTTGCACAGGCTCACCTCTCCAGCCTGTCCAGGTCCTTCTGGACATCATCTCTTCCCTCCAGTGAGCTGATCACAGCACACAGCCTGGTGTCATCAGCAAACTTGCTGAGGGAGCCTCAGTGCCACTATCCATGTCACTGACAAAGATGTCAAAGAGCACTGATCCCAGTACCCCCCCCCAAGGAATGTCACTCGTCACTGCTCTCCACTTGGACATTGAGCTGCTGACCACAACCCTCTGAGTGCAACCAACTGGCCAATTCCTTATCCACAGAGTTTCCACCATCAAATCCATGTCTCTCCAGTTTAGAGACAAGGATGTCGTGTGGGACAACGTCAAACACCTTGCACAATTTCATGTAGATGACGTCAGTTGCTTCCGAAGATCTTAACTGATGATTCACACAGGGGAAGAAAGAAGAGCACGATTGGTTAAAATCTGCCATAAAATCTGAGGGGAGTGCAATCCAGGTGTGCATTGCAAAAGTGGCTCCAGCTTTGCATGCATTTTTCTGTTATTTGTTGTTGTAGCCTCTAAGCAAGCAGAAATACCTGAATGCATTAGTTCTAATGTTGCAAAATAATTTTTCTTCCAGACCACAAACTTTCATGACAAGTTTGGGTCAAAATTAGTTTTAAGGAATGAAATTATAAACTCCATTCCAAAAGGAAATTGGCAAATAGGAGAGCAGTAATTGTGTATCTTTTTGTTGGTAGCCAACTGCCAGAATTGACACTCTTTATAAAAAGTAATATTCCTTCCCTGTTCAAACATACTCATATTATTTGCCCTGGAGTGGTGCATTGAGGAAAACACCTTTTAGTTTTTGTGCTTTTGAATTTTGTTCAGGAAGGGATGGCACAGAATCTTGAAGAACTTACAGAGAAAGCAGGTGCCTCTGTATTAGATCACAAAACAGTAAATGAGCTTGCCTCATGATGTTTGTAAGGTTTGTCATAGTATCAGTTGTTGTATCTTTTTATCTACATCCATCTGATTTACATCTGCATGTAGATTTATATCTGGATGTAGATTTATATCTACATCCATCTTATTCTAATATAATTCTTTCTTATTATTCTGGCCTGTTTTACCTGAGCACCTTTGGGTTACAAACAAGAATGCTGATGTCCCACAGGCACAGACACACCACTTAAGAACAGCTGAGCCTTTTAAAGTGTATCTCCCTTTTCATCTGTATTTGAACTGAGAAGACAGGCAGAGTGCCAAAAGCACTCTGAGTACAGCACAGCAGCCCCCTTGCTTTGGGATTTCTCTTTGGTCATTGGCATAAGTGCTAGAGCAGGAAGAGAGATGGAAGGTGAACCTTTCCTTCAGGGGTTTACTCCAGGTTGTACTGTGTTGGGAAGGGAGAATGACAATGGGGAGTTTTCTCACCCCATAACCAATATATGTCCTTCCCAATTCCTTTTCCCACCTCTCTGAGACTTCTCCTCCCTGAAATTCCTAGTAAACCAAGCTCATTTTGTCACCTGGGAAGGTCTCAGTTTTGAACTGTAATTAGTACTAACAGTGTGTTAGGTGATTTAATTATATTTTCTTGTTTGAATTGTGTAATTAAACCTGACTTCTTTTATTAACCTGTTGTTTTTCATGTGGAGGCACTTTATTTTGAAAATGTTTTAGTAGTGATAGCTGATCACCAATCCGTACTTTGAGAAATATTGGAGTGCCTAAATAGATGTTTTGGAGGCAGAGCCAACAATGTACAAAGCTGGTTTCTGTTGCTAATGTGTTTAGTTCTCATCTTTTGGCATGCCCATTTGTATTAACTGTAGCATCACACTCACACTGAGAGGAAAATACACCCTGTAGCGAGCCTGAACAGCAACAAGGAAAAGCAACGGAGCTGGCAGATCATGGCCTTTGCATTTCTGATGTTGGCTTTTGTATCCAAGTTCAGTGCAATGCAAAAAAAAACCCCAAAAAGCTTCATTTAAAGAAGTTGAGAAGCCTGGTTTTAATTAAAAAGATGTATGGTATTTAGCAAAGACTAAAATAATTCCTCATCTCAGTGAATACAGTCATGTAAGCCTTAGTTTTAAAAACCAAACTAAGAATATTTTACAGTATTTTCAAAGGGCTATTTATTTTAAGACCCAGCAGTGACCATTTCTTGACTGGTTCAAGCCTATGCAGCATCAAGAGGGCAGCTCCTGTCTCCCAGCTCCTACCCCAGCCACATGAACTCTCCAGTTCTGTTGTGCTGGCACCAACATTCACGCAGCAATGGAGTTACCAGACTCAGGGAGCTGATCCAGATGAAAATTAGTAAAGGAAAAAAGCTGTCAGCTGTACCAACTCCCTCATTCAGCAGAAGGTGTAGCTGCATTAGCTGTGGGCTGGTGTGGAGGAAGGGTTGGCAACATGCTGCCAGGAGGCAGAGTGGGACCTCCCCTCTTGGCAGCCAGTTCCAAATAGATTGGATTAAGCTCGTTGTGAAAGTGTCATCTGAGTCCCATCTTCAAAAGAGGTTTGTATGCTGATGAGTTTCAGTATCACTGAAACTGGCAGCTGCTTGGGGCTGAGATCCCAGGCGGGTCCTGGGCATGGCACTAATGTGCCACCTCGCTGCCAGGCTCCTTGTGCCAGAGGCTAAAGTCCCTAAGGAGGCAGTGCTGGCTCCTCGTTCCACCCTCCTGTGCAGCTGGAAGTGGAAATCAGCAGGGCAGCATGAACCACTTGGGGCAAGCACTGAGGAGACTGGGCTGGTTACACCTCATCCCCCCGCCTCTTGGACACCTCTGTCCCCTTGTGGTGGCCATCACCAAGGAGAGATGCTTCCACACAGCCTTTAAGAGCAAGACACAGCTCCGTCAGAGCTCAGCCCACAGCGATGCTGCCACCCTGCCCTGGCTGCCTGGAGGCTCCCCAGCGAGGGGAAGCCACTGTGAACTGCTCCATCCCGGCTTCCCAGAGAGCACCTACAAGATTCCATGGGACAGTGATGCTGAGTACACCGTGGTAGCAATTTTGCTTAATATGAAAGGCTTTAATATGTTTGGATTGCGCGTGAGGGAAAGAGGAATGGGCAACAGGAACCCTGGTTTGTCTTGTCTGCAGGCACTGACACATGCCAAGTTCCAGGCCTTGATGCAGGGATGGGAGCCTGGGACTTGCCCTCCCTGAGAGTGCTCTGAGCACAAGGTCTCTCCTGTTCTCTAATTAAAGGATGCCTTGCAAAATGAGGCATGCGACCAGAGGACTGAGAGCCAGGAGAGCAGGTTGCTCCTGGAGGGACTGGAACGACTCTTAAAGGTGAACTTGAAGGTACTTGGAGGATTGAAAGTAAGGTCTCTGCTAGCCCTCAAAACTGCCACTGGATAAAAAGGCAGAGTATTTTGTGGGGACCCCTTCTCAGCAGACATGCAGTGAGACCACTACCAAGGCTAAAACCTTTTCTCTTGGTTGCTGTGCTTTAGGGGAGTGCAGATTTTGGCACAGTTCTCTGCTCTGGCTCAGCTCGCCTTCTGCAGGAGGTAGGATCAGACTGTGCTACAGGACCAACCAGACTTCTTCTCTTGCCTCTACATCAGTGTGTAAGGCAAAATTTTCTGTTGCTGTTTCTGCACTCATCACGATGAAGAGCCAAGGAAGGCAGTTTCTCCAAACAAATTTTGCCAGATTCTCTCTGCTGGGTAGGTAGCACTGTGTGGTGATGGCTTTCCCAGCCAGCCTCCCTCTCATGCCCTCCCTGTGGCACTGGAGTCTTGCCACGTCCTGCTCCAGCTCTTATCCTCTTTTCCCTCCCTACTCTCAGAGCAGCCGTCTGGAAAACTCAGGAGGCTGCAGGCAGGAGCCTGTACCATCAGGAAAGAGGAGGAGAGAATGCCTGTTGAGTTTGCCAAAAGATGCTGCCTTCATGAGAAGGAGAAGCAGAAAGGAATCTGCTGTAGGGCACAGTGGTGCTAATCCACAGCATTCCTCCAGCCTGAAGGAGTTCCTCCCAAATTCAGGCTTTCCTAGTATGTGAGCTCCTTCTTAAAGAGATGCCCAGCAGTTCAGTGCTTGAAAGAATAAGTTGCTTTTGTCAGGCTGTAAACAACATTTTAGAGGGTTCCAGTGCGAAAGCACAAATATTCCTTTGCACTGTCGTGGCTTGCTGGATGAAGAGAATGACACAAAAAGCTTTATATTTTGAAATTAAATGTTTTTGTTCTGCCTTTGAATGCTTTACCAGAGTTGAGACCTGCAGCAGTGCCTACATGGATGTTGTGAGCCCTGATGTGCCTCGCAGTCCCATAGCTGTTGCACAGGCCAGGGAGCTGCTCTGCAAGGCTATGTGACCCTGGTCAGCCTTCCTGCCCAGCTTTCCTTCGCACAGAATGTGGAAGTAGGGGAGAATGTTGTTCACTGTGCCCTAATCTGACTTGGAGTCACCACGTAGGATGGGAAAGACGCCTTGATGGCCCCAGTGCCCTTTTGGTCTGCATGTATGTAATGACTTACTCAGAAAATTCTGGGTAAGAGTTTCCATCAGAATCGTGTCTAAAGGCACTGACCCGTGGGCTGAATCACACAGTCACACAGGGTAAGGATGTTGATGATATTGATGGGACCCCTCTGCATCAAAGGCTGGGCTTCAGGGGCTACCACACCAACTCCCTCCTACTCCTCTTCCTTCTCCTTCCCTGACTCAGTGGTCAGGGAATATCTCCAGGTGCAGTGGCTTTCTCCATGAAAGCCTAGGCTCAGTAGAGGCTGACTGTCAGACTCTGAAGCAGTTGCTGCTTTTGACTGTGTGTTTTGGACAAGATCCCCTTCCATCTGCATTGATAAAGCTATTGTTTGTATACATGACTTGAAGAAGGGATTTCCCTTCCTTCCTGCTCCTTTTAATATCATATAGCAGCTCCAAGCAGGGAAGAGAGACCGGCACCATATGACCAACCAGCTGTCTGTGGACTGTCAGAGCATATTGTGGGGAACACAATGTGACTACCTTTGGTGCTTGATCATTCAGTCTCTGTTGGCTAAGCTATACACTGTCTTCCTTCCACTCAGTTATCCTGAATGTCACGTGCTGGGGCACTGCATGGTTTACGGGACTATTTTGAAAGGGAAAGGGAACGTGGTCCTTCTCTAGAGTGTTGTAAAAGCCCCTTCCTATAAAAGCAGCATGACTCATGCTGTCCGAGCACTTACTGCTAAGTCATCCTTCCTGTTGTACAGCAGTGTCTTCCCTTTTCTAAACTGTCTTTACAGAAAGGAGAGCGGGCCACCTTTGCTCCAGCCTCAAGGTAGCCAACCTATGTGTTTAGGAACAAGAATACCATAAGATGCAAAGCAAAACCAAGTATAGATGGCTCATCACATTGACTAATGTGGGAGAGATGGTCAGTCATCTTTGACCTCAGTCCTCTCAATTTTCTCTGCAAAGGAAACACAAATGCGTTTTAAAGATCTTTTCCATTATTTGTGAGTTTCACGGATGTGTGAAGACACATAAACATCCTTCAGTTTCCTCTAGGAAATCAAGATGTTCCTACAGAGGGAAAGAAAAGCACCCCGAGGTGCACCAAGAACATGGTGCATGATGTATCATTTTGGCACACTGCAGCAAGAGGCAGTTTTTGGGCACTAGGGAAAAGCTTTGTGCCTCTGTGCCATTTGAGGGATTTATCAGGTAAAGGCTTTTGTGAGGATGCCTCCTAAATTGTGCTCTCTGATGCAGCCAGTTGTTGGAACTGTTAGGCACAAGCTCCTCACATTGATGTGTGGAGATTGCCCAGGAAATTGACCCAAAAAGGGGAGACATTCTTTAAGTAGAGGGAAAAGAGTCCTTTTGTTACTAATCAGATTAAATGACTAATTTCTAGGGAGCCACACTTTCTCTGAATTGGCAGATCCAAGTTCCCCCAATATACAGATGACAGTATTACACACCACACACTTTGCCAGCAAACATACTGCCTTAGTTACTCAGAAATATGTTATGTTTTATTTGACAAGTGGTAAAAACTTGTCCTGCATTACTCTCTTTGACATTCTGATTTTTAGGCTACTGAGGTACACTCCTTAGCCTTCACCTATTCAAGGATGATAGGTTCTTATAAAAACTGTATGCTGATTGTTATTGATTTTGACCAATAATGTGTTATTTTTGTCTGTTGCCTCTTCCTTCCCTCTTGCATTATTTATACTGTAATCCTTTTCTTTCAAGTGACAATCAACATCATTGCCTTTCTTCACAAAATATGCACTGCTGTTTTTCAAGTCTACTGATTTTTGCAAACAAGTTTCCAGTGATTTTCTTTTGGGGTTGTAATTCATCTGAATGAACATAGAATTATTGTCTTTTCCTCCCTGCAGGTATTTCCCTGCACATATGGAATTCTGTGAAAAGACACATTATATTAATTCAGTGTTATGGACTGAGACTGGGACATGAGCTGGTGTCAGCAACCTGCAGCAAAGCCTCAACATGGCAGAAAGAGCTGCTAACAACACTACCTGGAGTAGAAAGTTTGAGTAATCAAGAGAGGGGAAATGGTGAGTAGAATATGAATAGAGTGGTTCATTATTTCCATCTGATTGCAAGAAAATAATGGCAAATACACATAATTTACTGCTGATGCACTCAAAGAACTGCAGTGGCTAGATAAGGGTGAGTCAAGACAGTTCTAACTTACTTGCACAATTTATTTAAAATAACATAGCTGATTTGAATTTTGGTGAATTAATAGATTTTGAATTAAATTTTTTACAGCCCTGTTTTTCTTTCTTTCTTTCTCCTTCAGCATATTCTCTTTCTTCCTCATTCTACATATTCTTTTTTTCCTCTCCCTTTCCTTTTCCTTCTTAGAGAAGCCGTTTGGCAACTTGGGGTGCTTTTCCTGCCTGCTTTTTTTTGCATTTGGCCCCTGTGTTTTGCAGAAGTGCTTTCCTGCAGCAGCCTAGCCAGGCTCCCAGGGCTGGAAGCATGCTTTCTAAAGCACGTATGTAGATTTATTCCACCTTTGAACCTCTTCCACTGTGGAACTGCAGAAATCTCTGAACCTCAGGGCTAAGTTCAGTCCTCTGCTCCCCATGTTGCTCCCAGCACCCTACCCTAAATATTCCTGCTTTTCCCAGGCAGATGTTGCACAGGCCAGGAAGACCTAGAAGAGGCTTTCATCCTTGCTTCCTGTCTCCTCTTCTCTCTCACATCTAGAACAAGGATAGGAGATGCTCATATCTCTCCACCCTTCTTGTTCATTCCTGTTTCCTTTCCTTCCTGGCCCCACAGAAAGATTAGGTACACCAGTGAAGGTCTCCCCCACCATGTTTTGGGGACAGAGAGGAGCAGGATCCATTCCTTTTTTCTATTGTCAGGGCTACTGAATCCCTTCTAGACCTGCTTGTACTTCTGTGATCTAGTTTGGGGGAAGCCCAAAGTTGCCCATTTCTGCTTTATTCCCCAGAATAGCACGGATGTTTGGGAGAAGCAGTGGCTGTGGGAAAATGACTTTGTTATGAACTATGAGAAAGAAACAGCTGAGATCACAGTGGGTGGATCCTCCTTTACCCTAATGTCTAGGTCAGCCTCCTAGAATAAACCCTCCCAGGGAGTGCCAATTTCTCTTCCTGAAATACAGATTTCAAAGAAGATCCTGATTACAAGGGAGAAGATCACATTTCAGGTTATATGGGCTTCCTCTTATCTCCCCTTTCATTCCCCTGTCTTCTGCAGTCCTCTCTCCCATCCAGTTCTGGTTTTTTATGTGTCCCCTGCCAATCTCTCTTCTCTCCAGGGTCTGTTCCTGCTCCCGGGGAGTTACATTTCAGTTTTTCCATTGACATGGATGACATTACATCAGCCTCATGTCCTCTTTTGGGGGAGAAAGAGAGGCAGTAATTCTCTCCTGTATTTAACAGGTTAAACCCTAACTCTGGTTTTCTGTAGCTGCCATCTCTGGCTTTCTGTTTCTCCAGGAGAGCTAGGGAGGGGCAGGGAAGGAAGAGGCAGGATTACTTAAAAGAAACCCACACCAGCCTTTTCAGTACAGTTTGGGAAGGAAAGGGGATGGAACAAGAGAGAGATCCCAATGTTAATATGCATTGGGTGCTCACAAGAGTGGTGGGTGTGGACTGGAGCACTCAGTAGCTGGTGAGACTGTAGATTAGGCAGATTGCCTTGAGATGGATAGATGGAAAAGAGCAGGAAAGACTGAAGGAGGGGCTGGAGCAGAAGGGTGTGAGGTAAGCAGTGGAAGGAAAAGTTCAAGTAAGTTGCAGAGAAGACGGAGGCAGGAACTGGGATGAGGGGGAACAGACAGAGGATGCAGAGGAAAAAAAGGTGGGAACAAAGCCGTGGGAGTTAATCCAGCTTCTATTAAAGTTGACAGCGTTACTCTTTAGAGATGGTAGGCTTGGCTCATAGGAAGATTTTGAAAGAGGACAGAAGGAGGAAAGGAGGACTGGTAGACAAAAGACAGACAAAAAGAAAGAGCAAGGAGAAAGAATATGCTAAAATGGAACTAGAAAATGAACACTGGAAAGCATGCTTTGTATATTGGTAATATGCTGGAAAAGGGAAGGGAGATTGAAACCAGAGCAAAGAAAAATGCATGAGATCATTTTGTGATTTCAGATTTATATCCTGGGGGATATGAGAGCCCTGTCTGTGGAGCTGAGGCCTTGAGAAAAACCTGTGGCAGACGTGAAGATGTGCAGGGGAAAACATAACTGCAAACTATAAAATTGATTATTTTATGCAGATATTTTCCTCTTAAGCTTTATGCCCCAGAAGTGGAGAGGGCTAGTAGAGCATGATGGGGGACTGGGAAGGGAAGAAGCAAGTAAAAGAGCTAATGACCGGAGGGTTTGCTGCAGATCTGTATCGTGGTGTTGATTGACTCTGACATCTAAGGAAATGAAAGCTTCAGCTGAAGCTCTTCTTAAAGCTGGGGCACTGTGAGGTCTGTCTCATAGTGGCATAAGGGTTCCCTGCCAACAAAGCATGACCTCATGCTCCAGTCTTCTCCCTGGGGAGAGCATAAATACCCTGCTGCCTGTTCCCACAAAACCTGCACAAATCAGGTATCTCTGGCTGTGTCTTGAATCCCTGTGTGTTCTCAGGTCCCACAGATTTGCTATCACCCTGTATGAGAGTAAAACACAGCCAAATGCCAGTGCCCCATCTCCTCCAGCCCCAGATTCTGGTTTCCAGGAGAGGGAAATGTGCATGAGACAAGCTCCACCAGGTACCCTGTTGTGTACCACCTCCAAGGCCACTTAGCCGAGCAGGAAAGTGCAGTTGGAAATACCAACTCCTTTGTCAAACCTGGGTGAGCTGGACTGATGGATTCAAAACTGGGCAAGGGAGATCCAGGCATTCATATCCAGGCATTCATATGTAATTCATATTCACAGGGTAAAATCACGTGGGCTTTTTTTTTCCTGGAAACCAGGTTTAAAGCAAGATTCGTGATCAGGCATCCTTTCCAGAACAAAAAGACAGCAACTGGCTGCCTGTCAAGGGAGGGCAAGCTGCATGGGCCATATGGGATGTGGCTCCCACAGCTATGCCTGGGAGAAAGCAGGTCCCAAAACTCAGAGGGGTTTGTGATATATGACTGCCTGAATGTCCCCAGGGCAGGCACCAAGAGACCTGCCTGCTGCAGGGTTGGGGAGATTCTTGTAGTGAGTGAGTTGGGATGAGGGAAAATTGGTTCAAAGGGAGCAAGACCCATGCCTAGGAGTAATCCATTGGGTTTGCTCCAGTGCTTCCCCACTCCCCCAGGGCTAGATCAGTACATCTGAGCATGAAGGGTCTGGCTTCCCTTCACTGCAGTCATACCCAGAGTCCCACAGGGAAAACTGCCACTGGGGTGGGCCAGACCTCCTCAAACATCCACAGTTGGACCGTCAATGAGAGAAATACCCCCTTCCCCCATGGAGCAGCAAGGCAACTGGAGTCCTTGTGGAAGGAAACCTGTCGTATTGAGGAGGACATTTGTGCTGAGACAAGGTTTTCCATGTGCTCTGTCTTCTTGCCTGTGCATTTTCATGACATGAGCAGGGTCTGGTGAGATTATCTTATTTTTCTCCTCAGCATGATAGCAGGCATTGATGGGAGTGGTCTATGTGGCTTCACTGCCAGCGGTCCCTGTGCTCAGCCTGAAGCTTAAAGCACACCTCCAGCAGAAAAAGAGGGTCTTAGACAAACAGAATCTCAAGATTTAAGAGGCCTAGTAGGTTTCTGGCAACACATTTTGAAGAAAGGAATACAAGCAGATAAATACATTCCATCACATGCACTGGTTGAAACCTTTGTGTGGTGCTGAGAATGTTCAGTGTATACAAATCATGGTTACACACTTCCCAAAGCAAATTCCTAAGCTTCTTTTTCTTGTAATATCCCTTTCCCACCCCATCTGACAGGCATAGCCTCTGAAAGGGGCAGAAAATTGCTACCCCCACTCTTTAGGGTTTGATACTCTGTCCAGTTCTGGGCTCCTCAGTACAAGGCAGACAAGGATCTACTGAAGGGAGTCCAGTGAAGTCCAGAGAGATAATAAGGGATCTGGAGTATTTCTCTTATGAGGAGGGACTGAGAAAGCTGGGCCTGTTTAGTCTAGAGAAGAAAAGACAGAGAGGGGATCTCATCATCTGAAAGGCTGGTGACAGAGGATGGTGCCGGATTCTTTTCAGTGGTGCCCAGCTACAGGACAAGAAGAAAGGGCCATAAATTAAACCATAAGAAGTTTTACCTCTAGATGAGGAAGAACTTCTTCACTTTGAGGGTGGCAGAGCACTGACATGGGCTGCCTGGGGAGGTCATGGAGTCTCGCTCTCTGGAGACACTCCAAGCCCATCCAGACATGTTCCTGTGTTACGTGTTCCAGGTGACCCTGCCTTGGCAGGGGGTTTGGACTGAAGGATCTCCAGAGGTCCCTTCCAATTCTAATAATTCTGTGATTCTGTGAACCCAGTCCTAGAGAGTTTGCCATAAAGTAGGATATGGGAAATATCAGGGGTTTTTTAAAGTAGGGAATTAAAGATGTGTAGAGTTTTGGCCACAGCCATCTACAGTTTTGGATCCCATGACTTTTCTCTTCCTGGCCACTGCAGCTGTATATGCAGCACAAATTCCCCAAGGCTGGAGGCTTTTTTTTTTTGTTTCATTTTCAATCCTGGTGCATTTTGTTCGCTGTTCCCCAGTCTGTTTATTGATTCTCAGGTTTTTTTTCATGACTCTAAGTGCCTCTTACTTTGTACTCCTTCCTTTCCTCCCTCCCCTCAAAACATACCAGCCTGCATTCTCTTAGGCTGAATCTCAATTTATTTACTGCCTTTTTAGGAGCATTTTTCTCTTCCTAAGGCTTGCTGAAAGAGAGCTGTCCGTTAAGGGTTTTTTCCCACTGCAGAGAATCCTGTTTTCTCATGGTGTTTGTGGCAGATGTGAAACTGTTGAAGACAAAATGTACTTCTTTTTCATCAGTACACTTTTGAATGGTTCAGGCTGAAGCAAATGAGAGCTGTGTGCAGGCAGATGGAGAAAGGGTCCCCAGGTTCTTTTCAACTGTGGGACGGGACATATCAGTTTAGCAAATTGTTGCTGGCGTCTGTTTCTACATGGGGCAGTTCTCTAGCCCCAAATAATCCCCTCTGAATGCCAGGACTGGCTGTGCTGTTTGGCTGCTGATCTGTCACTTCCCAGCACTTGAATAACTGCTACAAAGCAGCTATTCCAGAAGCAACATTGCTGCGAGATGAATGAATTTATTTAAGCGTTCTACATTATTGCTGAAAAAGTGCTGGACTAATGCATGAAATTTGCTCTGTTTTGATGCTCTTGATAAGGAGTAAGAGAAACTTTTGCCAATATTTTACTCTCTTATCAAAAAAAATCAATGAAAGTGCTTCCTGGTAAATAGCATGTTTGACATGTGGCCTGTCTGTTGGGGTATTCGAAAGGCTGATAAATACCCAGTATCCAGACTCCTGTGCTTCCCTGGAAGATGAACAGCCTGGGGGACAGAAGGGGTTGTGCAGCTCTGCAATGTGCTGTGTCTTTGTCCTCAGCATCTGCTGAGGTGCTGCAAGTCTTAAAACATTGATCCTGCTCCTCCCCCTGTACCCTCTCTGTTTCCATTCTTTGGATCAGGAAAGGGAACCCTGCACAGCCCCAGCCGTACTCAATGAGGTACTGATCTGTCAAGGACTTTTCTGAATGCTAGTACAGATCCTTAGTGCAGGACTAATAAATTATGATTTATTGATGATCCTAAATCTGCTTTCAAATCCAGCTAACAATTTTCAGCCAGCCTCCTTCAACCCCCTCCTCATCACTCCCCCATTTCCTACAAAGCTCTGTGTTACTTGCCCTGAAGTCACTGCAAACCTGAATGCATAGCTCTGATGGGAGGGACCTGCACTGTCATCACGCTTGCTTATGCAGGTCCAGGTATGTTCAGTAATACTTTACTCCTCTCATGTAGTGCTCTGCAATGTGTCTTCTTCTTCTTTGAAGTTTTTGATTAAGGTATGCCAAAAAGAAATAGAAGTGATTGGATTGCTTTCCCCTGATTATCCTCCTGCTAACATAATTCATTGTCATTTAGAACATAATTTGCTGCTAGGGACGTGATTAGCTTGGATTAAGACACCATTAAATAAACAAGGCTGGGTAAGAGTAAAATGGCTGCTAAAAAAGACAGTCGTTGTGCATCAGCTCATATCTTGTAACGAGTCATGATTGAAAAAGAAATACCTGAAGATTTCTTAAGGGCTGAGGGATGTCCTGAAGCAATCTATCCGTTATTTTAGAGTTACTTTGTGTGATCAGTGGTCTTAAAAACACTAAGGATACAGTGATGGACTGAGGAGTGCCTGCCTGCCTACCTCCCACACAATCTCCTTCACATCTTCCTCATCCTCCTAACCCAGTCAGTGCTGGTGCAGCGCTTACTGGACGTGAACACCCAAATGCTTTGCTGAAGCCATGGCTCTCAGTCTCTGTCCTACACGGCCCATAAAATGTGAAGGTTTAGGGAAATTCGAGTATCATCCTTTTTGGCACCCTTCTCTAGGGTATGTGGAGGTTGAAGGGGAAATCTATTGACTCAACAACACCATGAAGTCAAGGAAGCCATTGCTTCCACCCACAAGTGGAAGGATGAGTTTGGCTTCAAGAGCTTCTGGTATTCCTGTTTCTATTATATCCAAGCAGAATATTCCTGTTTCTATTATATCCAAGCAGAATATTAAAATTTGCATTTTTCCAGTGGCTGCAGAGATATGTTGAAACAGCAGGGCAAAGGTACCACGGCTGTGAGCAGCAACAGGATACTGTTAACTAAACATAGGACCAGACCTCTGTGTTGCACATCTAATGAGAGTTATAACATTTTCTATGTGTCCTTAGTAAGGCCTAAGGACAAATTCAGCCAGGAAGCAGAACGCATTACTGTAGAAACTAGTCTTTCAGCCTGAATGTCTCTGAGGCCAACTCTGCCTCCCTTACAATAAAAAAGAAGTAACGTAGTTTCGAATCGTTAAGAATAGATCCTTTCAAGTAAAGTTGTCTGTGTAAAGAATAATACAGTGGGTTCCCAAGCATTTCTTTTGCGAGTTACCTGACCTGCTACCTTTTCTTTGCATTAATTTGGCCGTCAAATTTGATCCACAGCTTCAGTGAGAATAGATCTCTTGAAATTGCAACTCTGCCCAAAACACAGGAGCTGCATAAAAAAGCATTTAAAAGCTACAGGTTCTGACTGTGGTCCATGAATTGTGACAGCTAAGCTTTCTTCAGCATGTGTAGAAACTCAGAATTAGAAACTTAAACCAAGTTAGTACAGTTTGATTTACCAACTTAGTACAGTTAACAATGTGGATTAGTCTTTTTTGCAAACGCTTTTGTGGAGAAACATAACAGGCAGAGGAACTTTATACTGTAATTTGGCAAAGTGTGCCTGAACTACAATGAAACTTGATCAGTATGTATTCTCCCAGTTTGAAAAGTTATGCTTTTAAAAAGAACTCAGTGGTGTTATTTGTTGACCCACCCGAAAGAGGTGACCTGCTGAGGTCTGTTGACTTTCCCGGAATAGCTGGAGTAGGCTGGCAGGGGGACAGTGACCTGCAGGCCAAGGCTTTTGGTGGAATATAATCTTTCTGTGTTGACTTTTGTGTGATATTAAAGGTGATAGTGACATTCATTTACATTCTTCTGTTAAGTAAGCAGATGGTTCTTGTGTTGCCTTAGCTCTGTGCAGCACAGCCACGGGTACTTCGGGTATGTGAAAGGATATGGAAAGCATGACTACCATGCCTTGGAGGGACAAGGGGTGGAGTGCTCATTAGGAGATATAAAAAAATCCAGCAAGGTCTGGATCCCTCCAAACTTGAACAGGTGAAATTCCTTCCATCAACACAACTGCATCTACTTCCAGCAGCAGCCTAGGGAATTAAATGTTAAAAGAAAAAAAATCAAAATATAATATAATGAAAACCTTGAGAGGAAACTGTGTCTGCGCAGCATATGGTAGACATTTGGTGTGACCCTTCCCTTGTTAGCATTGCACAGGAGCCTTGGGAAGCACTCTAGCAACCCAGAAATGTAGCATTTTGGAGTACAAATCTATCCTGAAAAGGGTCTGGTTAACTTCAGCCTCGATTGTTTTGCTTCCCAAATGTGCCAAACAGGGCCAGCTGAATTTAATGATAGAATAAGGTGTTATGACTTCACTGCTCTTTCTCTAAACCAGATCCAGCTACACTTTGGAAATGTGAGCTGTGCTGGCCTTTGCTTTATAAACAGGAGCACTCAGTGGATTCTAGCTGTAACAACTTGACTTTTGGGGGAAACAAGCCAGAAATCATCCATCCTGATGAAAGGGACAGTAGGATTTGCAGCATCTAAACAGTGGGAATGGAGCACACTCGGCACTCTGTGAGAACATGCAGGTCCACGGCAGTCCCTCCATGGCCTTGGTTACATTACTAGGAAACCTGCAGTCAAGCTGGGAGCCTTGGAATGTGCCAATCTGCTCCAAGGATGGAGGCTGTGGTAAATAGCGAGCAAACCTGACCCACACTTCAGCTACAGCCCCAGGAAGAAAGGCATAGCTCTGTCTGCTCAAGTGCTCCAGGCAACTCAAGCTCTCTGTCAGCTGAACTTAAACCTGTGTTAGAGGTGCACCAGAGCTGGTTGTGTCCTTGCCATGCCAGGCACCTCGTTCAGGGCCAGCTCAGATAAACCCAGGCAATGCTGCTCTGAGCCCTGCACTGACATTGCCAAACCATGGTTTCTCCCAGAGCAAAATTGTACCTTAGCACTTGCTGATGCTTCAGTTGGAGTTGTACTCCTCTGCTTGTGACCTGTGCATCTCTCTGGCAGCAAGCAATTGCCACGCTGCAAATGAGAGAGGGAGGATGACCTCAAAGGCAGGAAGGCAGCCTGGCAGGCTTGTTGCTCAAGTTTTTTCATGCCCATTAATGTCTTTCATCAACAGCAACAACAAAATCCCAGTAGACCATGCATTTGCAGGAAAGTCCAGAGCGACATTCACCACACCCAGCCTCCAAATTTCACATACACCTTGAGGAGTTGTTGCTGTGTCTCACTACATGGAGAGTAAGTAATGGCCAGTCTTCGCGAACGAAGAGCCGGGGAAGGTCTTTACCCGCATATGCAGATAAGGCCTTCGAGCC